>VZRW01007566.1:477466-545622 GCA_013398125.1 Aegotheles bennettii | reverse complement strand
CGCCGGTTGAGGGGCAGGAGGCGGGTGGAGGAGGCGCGGAAGGCCGCGGCTCTCCCCTCAGGCCGCGGCTCTCCCCTCAGGCCGCGGCTCTCCCCTCAGGCCGCGGCTCTCCCCTCAGGCCGCGGCTCGCCCCTCAGGCCCCGGCTCGCCTCTCAGGCCCGAGGGCAGGGGGGGTGTGGGGGCTGCTGGGGCCTTCTGGAGGAAGGTGAGGGGAAGGCCGGGAGGGTGCTGCGGCCTCTCCTCCCTCTCACACTGGAGGGTCTCTTTTAGCGAGGTCTCCCTACCAGTAACGCATTTGTGGTTAATCTGGCGTTTCTGAAACGCTGCTCTGAGAGATGCAGCAAGGGCCCTGTGAGGTCGGGTCAGGTCTGTCCCATCTGTAGTGTCTAAAGGTGCTCGCAGGAGTCCAGCTGAGGCATCTGCTGTGTTTGGGTGTCAAAGTGAACAGTGGTGATTTGCAGCCTCTGGAAGGAAATGACATTATTTTAGAGGGGTTTACAGTATTTTACCACTGATGGGAAGCACGTTCTATATTGAGAGATGAGCCTGTGAAGTCATTGCAGGTACAAAGTCCAGAGTCTTATTTTATTTCTTGGGTGATTCAACCATTGCCTTGTAAAGAGATCCAGAGCCTTCAGACTCATATCCAAAGCTCATGGACTGTGGTTTCGTTTTGCTTTATTTGATCTGATTTTTTTAATGAAAATAGGCTTTTTTTTTTTGGATGGTTTGTTTTCTCCCAGTTGCTACTCATGCAATTAACATTTACTAGTGTATATAACAGGGAAAGACTAACACAGGGACTTGACAACAGCATTCTCTAATCATGCCTCTTACTAATCTCTGAGGAGTTGTGTGTCATCGTAAGCCATTTGTGTCAGTAAAAGGTGATATCAGTAGTGTTAGTGCAGTTGAATCAGTGCTTTCGACGACTGTGCTAAATTAATAATCCCATTTTATAGAAATATACATAGTTTATAACTCTGATTTAGGATATTCTGTAGGTGTTTGCACTTAAACTTCATTTGCTTGGTTTATGATGGTCCTTAAACCTTGTAGGCTTCTGCTGCCATTGGAGTTTTCATCTCCAGGTCTTTGTTTCCTTCTCCAGCACGTTTCTTCTCATTCTGTTTGCAGCACCGTGTGACTGATTTTGATTTTAAAGCCTAACTAAAGTAGTCATGAAAATAACATAATATTTATTCGGGTACTTTCTGTATAGTTTTCAGTTCTGTCTTTTGCCTGATCAGTCTATACATAAGGTTTTTAGAGCTGTTTCCTATTGGCTAGGCAGGAATCTGGCACTGAGTGTTGCTTTAATTGTTTTTTTGATGCTGTCATGAATAACTCAAATAAATAATACAAGTAAGGGTTGGAGTTTGTCATTTCTTGTGTATGAATATGATTGCTTTTCTTTGCTCTTCAGCTTTGAGCTTTTCACAGTGCTCTCTTACTATGCCTGAAACAAATTTAGTCATTGTCTGACATTTCCCCCTCTTTGAAGTAAATTTCTTCAAAATAAGTCCCCTCACACTTCATTTCCTTTAATGACTTCTAGTCACGAACTGCTGTCGTGTGTGAATGAGGCAGACCTTATACATGTTTTTCTAAAGTCTTCTGCAAATTAGTGGTATAATATAAAAATGTTATGGTATGATCAGGGGAAGCACAACCAGTATCATGTGGTAAAGGTAAAATCCAGAGGAGTTCTAAATCTCTTCTGCCTTAACCTTGCTGTACCGTATGAATTTGTGCATGAGAGGTCTGTTCATTTACCATGTGGGATGACAATTCAAGTTGATCTTGAACACAGAAGTCAATGTGTTGAGAGAATTCTACTTTATTAGGTATTCATTCAGCAAAAAAATATAGGAACAATAGCTATATAAAATAGTCAAAGTGATTTCTGAAGAAACTTTATGAGGTTTCAGGTCATAAATTTCTACCTCGAGTAGAATTCCAAATAGATTCTGCAAATGAAGAAGGAATTTATTGTCTGAAGTATCAGATTTATTCTTAGCATCTAAAACATGGAGTATAGGAAAGGGTGGGGGTAGGGTTCTTAGCTCTGTCAGCTGAGGGTTAGGTGAGGAGTTGTCAGGTCAGCCATTGCTGAATGTGTCCTTAAAAACACCACACCAGAGCGAGCTGTAGATCGGTCCCTGCAGGCAACTTCTTATTCTGTAATTTTAGATTCTCTTCTGAAGGAAATAACTGTCTGATGGTGCAAGAAGTGAGGAGTCTGGGTAGCATGTCTTGGTCTACCCCTAATTCTTTGCACCTTTAGAGGAGCCATTTTGTCCGAGCATACTTCAGTTGCAGTTAAAAAGTCAAATTGTAAAAATGAAGGTGTAATTCTCAGTGTTTGATAGTGTTTTAAAAACTTGTGAAATTGTAAACTAAAACAAAAATACCTCATACACTGGGTTTTATTGTTTTATAATATTCTGCTAAAAAGCAATAATAACTTAAAATACTTGGTGTGGTGATAAATGCTGGTGTAATTGGTAAATAAATGGGAAGATCTACAGAATTTCTTACCAGCTGGAAGACTGAACTGTTTTCTTCCATTGGTAAGAAAGGGCAAATGTAACAATTAAATAAAAGCCAACTACAGACAGATGACTTTAGGGTCTGCCTTGAAGTCTAGCTGGTTGATTATGCTTGACTTAAAGACAGGGATCCAAAAAGCATGCAAGAAGAAAATCCCTATAAACTGAAGTCCCACTCCTAATTTCACAGTAGATAAAGATAATGAGTTTATTTGCTGGTTTTTGTTTGGTTTTTGTTAATTGAAAGAGTTCTGGTTAGAGAACTTGTTATAAAACTGTCCTAAAAAGATAAATGCTACAAAGTAGCCTCACTTAGTATAGGTGAAGAAGAAACCCTGATGTTCTGAAGCATATCCTTTTTATTTTCTGGGGAGATACAATATCTGTCTAGCCAGTTACATAATGTCTGGAAAATGGTGGGTGCTTAATGGCTCACTTTTAAGAGAGATTTGAATTCTTATTAACTCTTATTTTTAAGCTATAGTGAATGTTCCAGTGTTGTAACTGACGTGGTGATAAAGATATTTTTTGGATACCTTTCCTGAGTATGGTTAAGTATTTTCATTAGCTCTTACTTAAAAAACAAAGTGTAAAACATTATTTTTTTTTCACTTTAAACTTCGCAGGCTCTGGGCCCTTGAGACCAGCCCTGTAAAGGAATTCTTTGGTCCTCCTTACTAAATTAAGCAATCAGTTTTCTACTCCTCTATATTCATACTACTCACCTTGAGCAGTGGAAAACAAGACTTGTCCTTTGGTTTCCAATTTTTTGGAAGGTGCTGCCATATCCAGCCTTAGTGGAGCAATAAACATTGCCAGCTCAGGGGAAAATCTGCAGCTGAAACTTTGTGCCTGTTTTTGGAGGAATCTGTCACAAAAGAAATGAGGTTTTAGTAGTTTTAGCAGTGCAGAGAAAGATTTGGTCAAAGTTCTATCTTTCGGAAGTAGTCCCTAGTCATTGTCATCTCTGGGTTTGTTAGTTCAGCAAATCAATGTTGGTGTCAGTGGTATAAAGTTGGAAATGTAAACTTCTTCACAGCATGGTAGTTCTTGTATCATTTGAATGTCTCACTGGGACAGTTTTGTGAAACTATCACTCTTGCTGATTTTGAGCAGTGAATTTGTATTTTTAAAATAAGCTTAATACTGGTAGTACCAACTCTAAAAGTGTGTGTTGTTCTTTTGTATCTTTCTGGTTATCTGTTAAGTTCAGTAATACCAAAATATTTATTTCTAGGTGACTAAGATAAATGCCTAATACTACTTCCCTTTCTCTTGCTAGATAAAAATAACTTCAGAGCTGATTTGGAGTGACCACGGGTAATCAGTGAAGACATACGGCATTTTCTGAAATATTGAATGTTCTCACGATGGAGATCTCTCTGCTGCAGCAGCTGTATAAGGACGTCCTGGTAGGCACTCCACTAGCAAAGGAAAGCCATCATTATACCTCTTTACTTGATCTGTGTATTGAGCAGTCACCAGAAAGAGATGAATCATGTAGTTGGATGCATCTGCCATCTACTAATGGTGATATCAGGAGCCATCAGAACGCTGGTACATCAGATGCGGTTGTCCCTGCAACAGATGATAAGTCAAATAGCTTTGCAAACTTGAACTTCTCGATCTGTCCACGAGAAGTGATGCTGCTTCAGTTAACCTTGATCAAGATGATGGTTGCTAAAGCAGAGTCCCAGGAAATTGAATTCAATACGAGACAGAAGTACTGTGAAATCTTTGTCCTCCTTCTGAAGGAGGCAAAACTTGACTCAAAATTGGTAAGCTTTTATAAACTTTTGAAAGATTTTTGTGAAAGGAGTACAGAAAAAAAAAAGAAACATGCCTTAGATACTTTTTCTTTCTACATGTCTGCAGATTTGCCTGCTCAGTAGTTATGATCAGCTGTTATCTCACATGGCTTCAAAAAGTTTAGCGTCTCTTGTGTATTTCCAGCTGAAGGAAGAGGTGAGTATGGCATAACATTTCACAGCTTAAAAAATGACTTAGTGAATATGTCCCTTCAAGTTGTTCCATTTGACTCTAGAGCCAACCTTTTATAGTGTTTATATGGCACAAAAGCAGTCACTATACGACACTGTAACATCTAAAAGTACTTCTAAAGAGGCTCCTTTCATAAGTGACCCACAGAACAACATCAGAACTGCTCAATTCCTCCATCTGTTGCCTGTGTGTCTGCTCTGCTCTGGCTTTCCAAAATGCATATCTGCACTCTGCTGGTGTTCAGCATCCAAACTCTGTTAGTCCCCCCAAAATGACACAAGGTTTTGTTGAAGTGGGTTTAGCTCCAGTATCAGGAACAATATGAAAGTTGTACAAGATAATACCATGTGATAGTTCTCCCATAAACTGTGTCTTAAGGGACTTTGGGTTGTAAGTGAAGGATAAGAAAGAGATGCAATAAATATTCCAAGAGAGTATTTCAAGTGTGTTAGGGGGGGCACGGAGCAGAAAGGAAGGAGGTAAGGTGTACAACAGAAGTTCGTAATGTGGGGTGGAATGTCTTATATATAAAAATCTAGAATTTTATGAAACTATTTAAGGTAAAATGTGTCCAGATGACAAATAATATTCTCTTTAAGATTGCACTACAGGTATTTCAAAAAACTTTCCCTTTCTAGAAAATATGAATCATTTCTGTTGCGTGCTTGTGTGACTTGAGATTTGTAAATGTCTACATTTGAATCTTTTTAATGTACAATT
Organism: Aegotheles bennettii; assembly: GCA_013398125.1. Classification (NCBI taxonomy): domain Eukaryota; kingdom Metazoa; phylum Chordata; class Aves; order Caprimulgiformes; family Aegothelidae; genus Aegotheles; species Aegotheles bennettii. Next base: position 540,349 of record VZRW01007566.1, on the reverse strand, counting down.
TTAAATCATTGTATTGTGATTTAATTTAATTAGCACAGCAATTGTAAATCATACGTGATCATTTTTTGAACTCATTTTCTTAGAATGAATTAAATGTCACCTGGCTCACCTTTAGTTTGAAGACTCTTTCAGGATTCGCTGTGAATGCCCAGGTAGCAGAATGTCTGTGGACTCTTACAACCATTATCAAGGACATACTGAGAGAGAAAGTTTTACCCAAAGCAGGTACTGTAGAAATTTTTGTGCTGGTACCACTACACGAGTACCCACTAGGGGGAGGAATGTTACTGGTAATCTCATCTAGAGCAGCTTGTCTAACCACCTATTTTCTTCGTTACAGAGGTTGACAAAGTACTATTAAAAATGTAGTGACCTAAAGATGTTTTAAAACTGAGAACAGTCACAATCACCTGTTTTCTGCTTATTTGATGATTTAGCTGACTGTATTACTCTCCAACTCTGTAATGTTCTTGTTGCTGTAGGTATTTTGAAGAAATTGTTGGCTCCTCTTGATGCTGTGCTTGAAGGATTTTATAATTCCATCCTGTTCCATCATTTTGACAGTCACCATTATACTTCACCTTATTCTGAAGCTGCAAACACTTTGATCAGTTTTATAGATCTGCTTGAAGCACTTTTGGCTTCCAGAATTGAATTAGAACTACCACTCAGATGTCATAGAGTGTTGTTTTTGGAAGTTTCTTATGTCCTGAACCTCATTAGCTCATCAGTTCACTATTTAATCAAGAAGAAGTTCATTATGTTTCTTAAAAAATGTGTCCTTTACAAGTCTAGAGAAGATGCTAAAAGTGGATTGCTGTTCTTACAAAACCCATCTTTATGTGAGGATATGCTTGCGCTGAGTAATGCTGTTCTGGAAGTCGTGAATCTGACTTGGCTTAATGGGATCCCTCTCAGTGAAAAGACCAGCTGCTTTGGAGGCGGTGAAGCTCCTGCTGGAGGGGATACTCAGGGTGGTTCTGACCAAACTGTTCTCAGAGCCTTAAGTCTGGTTGTGCTTAAAGCGCTGGAATTCAAGTGTCAGAACTCTGCTACAGAAGCTGAAATCAAAGGTAATCGCTTCTTTCAGTTTTGTTCATTATGCAGCAAGAGTTTTAAATCTTTCAGATTTTGTAGTCACAGCTCATTAAGACTGCAAATAGAATTCAGCTGGATTGGTGGTGGTGGGAGGGAGGAAAGAGAAGACCCACCCAGGAAACCTGCTATCACTGTGTCCTGCCTAATTGGTTGTCTCCTTGCATTTTATCCTCTTCTTAGCCCTGCAGTGTGGGGGGCTTGAAACAGCTGCGTTTGGGATTGAAAACTTTTCCTGATGAGAGCATGTGATAGTAGTAGAAATAGTGGAGCCAGCTTAGGAACACCAGGCTCTTCTCCAGTTGTAAAAGCAGAGAGGTCATACACAAGCATCTACTCTGTTCAGGGTGGCGAATTGAAAGGAGCTGCAGGTAACACTCCTGTTTTATAACGTGGAGGTAGAATTTTAAGGTACTACACATTATTGTTGGATAAATAATGTAATAGGGCAAAACCAGCAATGGAAGAAACAGTAAAAATAATGAAGCTATGAAGTAAGAGACAGGAAAACTATGGGACTTGTCACAGTATAGTAGTTGTGTTCTTCACCCTGACTTTCAGGTCTAGTCCTTTGAATTAGTAGGTACTAGGCATACTTTTCACACCTGTTTACTAGAGTATGTTTGTTGTACTGAACAGAAGATTTAGATCAGTAGTAGAGCAGACGTGGCTCTTGTGCTCGGGCTGTGCCACAGGCCAGGCAGCGGGATGGGAAGGGAATGCTGTGTAACTTGCGTTCCTGACGGGAGAGGATGCATTGCTGTTAGCAGCCAGTTGGTAGTCTTCTCCTACACTATAATGAAGTGGTGTGATGAAGCTTTTTGCCTGAGAGACACTCCTGGAATCCAATCTTCCCACTTGCCTTTTTTACCTCCAAGAGCCACATGATGCATATCTGATGCTAAGCCACGTGAACGTGCAAATTCTATGACTAAAGCAGCTTGGTGTCTCTGGATTGGAGACTGCACTGCCTGGACAGGCAGTTCTGAAGCAGTGTTTCTGATGAAATACAAGTAAGAATGGATCTTACTTATTACCAAAGATGAAATTTTAAAGCATTTTAAATATATTAAGGCATTTTAATACAAGTTCTAGATGTAAATGTTGTTTAACTTTTTATATTTCTACATGCAAGCATAAAATCAATTTTTCATTCATCTGACTGAGCAAAAGAGCTGCAGACTTCTGTAAAAACAGTTTGACACTTTTTCCAGATTTTGAAAGATGTTATATTTATGATGCCAGTTGCATTCTTAGAGTGAGTTAAGTATTTGTAGAGAATATTTTACTTATGAGCCACCTTCTGAAAAATGTATAGAGACTGAGATTGTTTAAGAACAAGTGAACAGAAAAAAACATAGGTTAAAGCTATTTTAGAAGTCTCTATGAAAATTCCTTCTCAGATAAAAAATTCTCCTTTCTTTTACAGATTCATGACACAAAAATGAGTTCTTTAATTAGATTCAAATACCACAACTGTCAAGAGGAGTTTCAAATTGAAAGGAATGGTGCTTCTGTTTCAGTGACATTAAATTAAGTTAATAAAGCAAGCACCAAAATGCTTTAATATGCCAACTTTCCTTCTGGGAAGCTAGTTGATCTTATATTTTTTTGTTAACATGAATTACAGTGGCTTAACTTTTGTTCATTTCAATTTTGAGAGTGATTTCCAGATAGGTTTGATTTATAGGGACAAATTTCAGTCTGAATAGTAACTATTAATAACAAAGATAATTTGCTGCTTCTATTATTTGCTATAAGAGGAAAAGAGAATCTTAAAGTCAAATACTAAGAAATACCACATAAGGATGCTTTTATAAGTAAAATTGATTCCCAGGTTGCAGGAAAAGCAGTAATCACTCTTTGTATAAATGATGCAACTGTGCTTTTCAAGCCATAGTGTACTTCCAGCAGTGGTAGAGCTCTTACTTAAGGAGTACCTTTGGGGTAAAGATGCATGTCACTATATATTTTCTGTTTTCTAAACACTGAATGTATGCTGCGTTGCATGAAACACTGGTACCTGGCACTGTACTGTATAGTATACACTACATATACATAGCACATACTATAGTATGTCATTAGTATCGAAGAGCTACCTAACTGGGAGCTAGAGGAAAGTATAAACCCAAGCTCTGCAGGTGTAGTCACATTTGTCTAAGTTTCCTGATAGATGCAAATCTTTGGAGGTGTAATCTTGTTCATTAGCCTGCAAGTTTAGGTGTGAGAGGGTTCACCTTGTTGTACCCAAAGCTTTCTAGGTCACCTCTAATTATTCTTCCTTGAGCTTCAAGGAAAGAGAGAGTGCTGTTAGATCACTAAATTGTCCTTACGTCTTGGGCGGGGGAATTGCTGTACCTAATGAGTAAATTTTCTGCATGTTACTTGTAACTGTTAACATTGATATCTCAATGTTGGCATGTTTAGAGATTGAATTTAAGGTTAGATAACTGCTTATGGTTTTCTGCAAAATATTGTTTTCTTTGGTACCAAGAAGCAGGAGCTAATCTATAAGACTTCATTCTGTGTTAAATCAGTTGATCTAAGGAATTATAAATGCATTATTAAACTGTTATGCACTGTTAGTTTAAAAAATAAAAAGTGTATGTTGCTTAGTAACAAAAGATGTATAGCAAAATTCATGATTACTTCTTTTTTTCAGGAGACCTTCAGAGTTTCATGTCCCATCTCTTGATGTTCTGGAGGAGTCACCTGAAGTCTTGCCCACAGTCTCAACCAGTTGTACATCACTGTGAATGGCTCTCCTTGATTTTCATAGAGCAAGATGATGATATGTGGGAAGCTGCTAAAGCTTTATTGCTCATTTATTTAAAAATTGATAGGTTAGTGTGCATTTTATTTTACAAAACAATGAAGAAATGTAATTTAATGAGGTTATTGTGATTTACATAACATTTCCATTGATTAATTTTGTATAAAGACAAAATATTTTTAATAATTTTATAAAAAACCAAACCTCAGGACAATGTAATAATGTGTGGTGTTATCAGCAGTTAACTTTGCTGATAATTTGATTAAATGTTTTTTATATGGAAATGAGGGAGTTGTGCAACAGCTTCTTATTATATACTTTATCATATGCTGTAGTTCAGAATAATTGACTTCACAATTTATGGTAGTGGTTAGACAGATAAAAGACAAGACTGTTTTTCTTCACCACTGGGAGTTTGACAAGAATAGGATATTACAATTAAACTTCAAGAATACAGAGACTTCTGGCAAAATAGCCAGAAGTTCAAGGATTGGACCCATGTTAGCTCTAGCTAGTTGGTTAAAATTGTTATTGCTAACAACTGAAATGTGTCCTTCATTAATTTATCCTGGACATTCATTTCTTCATTGTTGTTTAAATTACCATATGAGTTATCCTAATTTGTAAAAGGTCCCTCAAACTTCAAATGTGAAGATCCTGCAAGCAGTATCTTAGATGCACACACTTATTTTTAGACACATCTAATAAAAGTAGGCTACTCTTTTCCAATGTACATAGCATCCTGAAAGTTAATTTGTGTTCAGGTTTACACAAATATTAAAATAACAATTCTTGTGTTGTAAGTAACTTTGTTTATTGCAGAATGACTCCTCCTAAGGAGCAGTGCTGATTAAGATCTGCTTTAAGTGCTTTGGCTTCTTAAACTGTGTGATGTCTTAGCCCCACCTGCCTTCATTCTTTCTCATTCTAATAGAAAAACTTCTTTTTTGGTTTTTACTTTTTGACAAAATCAAAAAAAGAGCAAGGATACCATTTTCTGGACATACCTGTTTTTAGAAAATTATAAACTTCCATTGAATTTAATACATTTCATGACTTGCTTTTCAGGTTACGACATGATGCTGCTGATAACGTAAACCAGAAAGAGGAGGAAATCTGGCACTTCCTTACTCATGCAAGTGGATATAATCCTCACTGTATCTTTTTATTTTTTCTAGAAAAAATTGCATTTGATTCCACAGTACTTCTAGATTTTTTGATTTCATCAGAAACTTGCTTTCTGGAGTACTTGGTAAGGTACTTAAAGCTTCTTAGAGAAGACTGGCATCAGTTTGTAGATGTCTGTGACCACTTTGATACCAAACATGGCACTTTTCAATCAGTTTCTTCTGTGAAGCCACCCCATGGAGAAAAGCAAAGCTGTCTGACTGATGAGGGTTTGCAAAATGCTTGTGAACAAGAACCACAGACTCTGGGATCTTTGGCTGCTTCTCAGAATTACTTTGTGTTTACAACAGAGCAAGGTGATAATGAAGTTGCAGAGTCTAACCAGTCTAACCAATTGATATGCACTGATAGTACTTCTCTTCAAAGCCTTGTTAATTATGACAGCTCAGAAGACTCTGAATTAGAATCAGATGGAAAAGAGTGCTTGGTAAACACAAAGCAGGTGCCTTTAAATAATGACAGTGAGACGAGGATAAGGGAAACTGGTTGCAGCTACACAGATGATAAAAGGACTACACTCGAGTCTGAAGTGTTGCCTCTGAAACAGAAGGGATCTGATGCCTCATCCTATTTGGCTTGTAGGATGTCCTCAGATAACATTCCCATAAGAGTAATGCTCTGCAAAGCAACACAATGTTTGGAAGAACTGCAAAAAGCAATTTCTAGGTTGCAGAGAAGAAATCTTTTCCCATATAATCCATCTGCGTTGTTGAAACTGCTGAGCCACGTGGAGAAGATCGCTAAGAACGTGAATCCACAATAATCCAAAGTGTGCTAGTGATTTTTATTTTTTTTAACTAGCACATTAACATTTCTATGAGATTAATGACTTCTAAAGCTCGTGCCTCTTGCACCTGCCAGTGTATTTAACCTGAAACAGGATGAACATGTTTTAGGTTGACACCTTAAAAATCTGCAATTGCATTCAGTGATATGATCCATTACCTTAGGGTCTTGGGCTTATTCATGGTATGTATGTCAGTGTACAGCCTGTAAGGATTAATTGTTAGGTGTTAAAATTTCATAATACGTGACTAATGTGAAAGCTTATCAACAATATATAATATTTAAACTATTGTCAATTATACTTAATGTATGAAGTCATTGCCAGATTTATGGACTACAGTGCAGTCTTAATGCAACGCTTGGCTGCTAAGAGGTGGAGCTAAATAAAATATTTCAGCTGGGGACAGTTTTGGTGTTTGTACTACGTGTTCTACTTTGGTGCTTTGCTCTAAAGGGACATTCAGATGTGCTACCAAAATCTTCATAATCCATGCCGTGGTTTTCTTGGCTGAAGTGCTTAACTGATGTCTAGGATGTTTTTTTAGCTTTTACTGTTTGCCTGATTTAACCAGCAGCCTTATAATTTCACTGAAAATTTAATTTAGTTTTTATTAATATTTTATGGTATATTTCTTTAATTAAAAGGAGAGATAGATGTGGGACTAATGCATATATTGCCTAGCTATAGAATATTTTAGTGGAGCATTGTATTTAAAATTAAGTTTAGGTAATGCAGAAGTGAAATTCCAACAGAATGCCTTGCATCAATTACATATTTTATGTAAGTATTGAATATATACTTCATAAATATGTTAAATCAGAAACAGATAACTAGAAATTAAATGTCTGCAATACAGTGAGGTGGATGTTGAATTTAAATTCTTATACTTACATATTCTATTAGGTCTAATTTGAATAACCAGAGGAGTGTCTTAAGACTCTGTCTGGGGAGAGTTAGTTCAGAAGAGGATCCAAACCAAGGTGTGCACTTAGCAGGAAGCCACCTAATGTTGGTACACTTAACGTGTAGCTTGTAATAATCTTCCAAGCATTAGGCAATGGGAAAGCACTGACAACAGGAACTGCTGTCAAAATCTCAGACCTCATCAGAACTGGAAGAAGCAGTTTTCCTTTTCAGATCGTCTCTTGAAAGTGCGTGCTCTGTTCTGACTGAGAATAAAGTAAGTGCTATCTTTCTTTTAAATAGCTATTTAGTGTTAAATTAAAATAGATATTAAGATGAACAGTCTCTGGAGCAGGTGAGTCTGACCCCCAAATCTCCATGGCCATCTTCTGTATTAATCTTGGTACTGAACTAGCGAATCAGCGCTATTGGGAGGGGAAGAAAACGAGGTGAAGCTTGTGGGATGATTTAGCTGGAAATGACAGTGCTTTCTAGAGACTCTTGAATTGTGTGAATTCTCAGACAGGAAGGTTCAAACCTCAGCCTTACTCTTTCAGGATAACAGCTGTAGTCACTTGGGAGTTACATAGGAAAGAGTGATCCCTTTCACTGGTGTATAGGAGATCTGAATATTCTGTGTGTTCATTGTGCTTTGGTTTCTTCCTGAGAACCTGTGCATAGGAGTAGGTGAGGACATCAATGAATGGAAACTTTTCCATTCATGCTTATAGTTACTTTAGTTAAAAACTGATCTCTGAGCTGTGCAGGGCAGAAGAATGCCAGGTTTCTCTATATGGATTTAACTTGGTTAAACTCTAGATGCTGAGTTGCTAATTTCTGTTAGGACTAAAATGCCCCTGGGCATGTTCAAAGATGCAACTCTAGACCACTTGGGAACTTTTCAGTTCAAACAAGGGAAGTGCCTTGGGTGAGGCAGTTGAACAAGAATTTCTCAAGATCACAATTTTAGACGTGGGTAGATACTTATATTTCAGTGGAATCCTTTCCACTATCCTCACTTCTTTTCTAATCTAGCCTTTGCTGACTAGTTTGTTTTTAATTGAGTAACTTCATTGTTTTCACTGAACGTAGTATTGTTCAGTGTTTTTTGGTCTGTACTTTCCAGATGGAAGTATCTAAATTACAACAGTATTTCTCAGACATATCTGATAAGATAAGCAGGGTGGGAAAGGTAGAAAGGGCAGATAATTTGGGTTTTAAGTGCTAGTCATATTGTTTTTCAGTGATTATTACAACTATAAATTCTTTTTGGAAGTAAGTATTTAGACATCTATGAACAGTGTGTAGAATTTAGCACAAAGTGCAGGAGCCATAACTTTTTGAATACAGCAAATCCAGTTGCAATCCAACTATTTTATTCTTACAGGCATGAAGTTGATCGTGTTCCCAGTTGGTTATTAGTAGTGATCACTCCCACATGTGTTGCTTCTCAGAAAGCCATTGTTTTAATTCTCAGAATGCTTTAGTGGTGAAAATGGGTAAATGTGGTTTTCATCTGGCAACTAGATACCTTAATGTGTTGATATTTTATCATTTATGAACTGTAGGACCTGAAGTGGAATAAAACTGATGTGAGTCAACTTTTTTGTTGTTGTTGCATGCAAAATGAACGTGAGCAGAGAAGGTAGCTAGTAGTTCTATGGCTGTATTCAGAAAATCTGGCACAAAGAAAACACCTCACAAAAGATTTTGTATTTTAATCCATCGGTGAGTATATAAGGTGGTGTGATTTTGAGTTAGTTTGTTTTTTTGCTTGGGCTTTTTGTGGCCTGTGTTCTTACTATCTAAAAATATTTAGGCATTGCTGTTATTTCAGTTGCTAAAGCAAATCAACTCAGGTTCAGAACCTATCATCAATGTTAAATTAGAAGTTAAGAAGTAGGCTTGTTGTTACTAGGAGGTTGATGTGCCTTACCTTTGGCTATCGATATCTAACAACTTTTCTTGTATTATTTCAAAGCAAGACACAGTACAAAGCAGGTGACCTGTCTGGAGACAAATCTGAGGACTTACCCTGAAATGTCCACAGTCTCCATTTATGTCTGTGCAGTTTTGAGGAGTTTACCTTCAACATCAATAGAATAAATTGTGCTTTAATGAGGTAAGCAGTTAGCACTAGAAATTACTACAGGATGTGCTTCTTAAAAAGAAAATATCAGAACTTGAATATTTGTAGAGCTTGATTGCAATTACAGCTGAATCCAGGTGGTTCCATGCTTGTGGTTCTTCAAACTGGATTTCCTCCAATATTTTTATGACTGCTTTTAATTCTAGTTTTAAGACTAGTAATACAAGTTTTAATCCTGTAAGACAAGATTAAAAACCAACTTTGAGAATTACTATACTTGTGGTACTCTTGCAAAACTGGGAATAAGAAGCTTATGTTGGTCCGTGGTTTAATGCTGCAGGATAAACATTGTTTGTATTTCTTCCAAACTCAGTGTGGGATGGTGTCTGAAGTCAGTATCAAGTATTTATCACAGCCTTTCAGTGTCAATAGGAGTGAAAATACTGTGGTTACCACAATTTTACTTCAGTGTGTTTTCCATTTAAGAGTTGTCCAAATTAATTTGTAAATTCTTGTATTTTGTACAACTCTCTTAAGCTATCTGGTTCACTCTGAAATGTTGTTAGAAGCCAATTGTATGTGTTGGAATGGATGATAGACAGCCCTCTACTATCACTAGCTGAACAGCAGGTGTGGACTTGGACTTGGTTGAGAAACATCTCAGGGCTTTAAGCTTTTCCGAGTCATTATCTTTTTAAATGTTATGCAAATGAGTTTATTGCTGGTAAGTGTCAGAGACACTTTAATAAACAAGCTGGCTTGCTGCTGGTTTACATACAGCAAGGAAGGAAGGAATGCCACAATATATTTAGTGGTAAAAAGCTTGCATGGAGAATTACAATATCCTTAGTCATTGCTGGTTCCTACTTACCTGCACTGCAAAACGTGAGTTCTGTCAGTCAGCTGTGTACTTTCAGGGGGAAGATCTGAAAAAGAATGTGAAATGGTCAGAAAATATAGCACATCCAACCCCAGAGTAATTGCACTGCTGAATGTTGGCTTGCTTAAAAGGTTGCAGGGAAAGGTTTGTATGTACATATCCTGAAACTACGTCAGGAGTTGTAGCTGCTGATCGTAGTTGCCCAAGAATCTGCCCCATTTCACCCCGGTGCTAGAGGGTTGAAACCTGAAAGATTTTCTGTGGAGCTTTGAAGAGCTTCCAAATGTCCATGGCTACTTTGAAAGAAGAAATAGCTACACAGAAAACAATGGATAGGATTTTTGAAGCCTACTTTGCAAAACAACATGTACTGATTAAGTAAAAAAGATTTGTTGTGAAATGACAAAATCCTGTGTGCTTATTTCAACAATCACAATGTTCATCCCTTGCTTGATAGCTTTATCTTCAAACATAATCTTTTGGAGTTTGTCAGCTCTTAGAGTAACTTTGTTACTGCAGACCTTTTATAGCTATTTCGTGTAGGGATTTAACTGAAACTGAAATTAATGCTTCCTGGAAACCTACCTCCAGTACTTGGCTTCCTTGTTAGGATTTATATTCTTCAAGAAAATCATGTGAAATGGTGTTCTCTTTCTGCTGACACCACTGCAGCTGCTGTGAGAATTAGGCAAAGATCCATTATGCAGCAAATGTAAAACTCAACCGTTTTTATTTTTTAATTATTTATCTCCTCAAGGGAGAATCTAGTACTTGGTCATCTTCAACAGAATATTGGCCCCTCTAAAGGAGTGTTTCTTCACCTAAGCTAGGAATATTGACCAGTATGATGCCAGTGTTTTCTGTAATTTTTAGTTATGAGCTGATGCAGAGGGGGGAACTGCTGGCTGTGAAGCATTGAAGGGAATGAGTGCCTTTCTGTTGCACTAAGGAGGCACTCGTATTCTGCGCTTGTGTTCTCTATGGATGGATAGAGATTGATGCTCTAAGAGTCTTCTAGAACGTAATCAAAGAACATTTGCAGTGTTGTTTTATGCTCAAGTGTTACAAATTGTTGAGGTTTATTTTCATACAGTTGTTTAACCAGTGATTCCGGCTCTGAGGATCAACAAGGCATCTTTTTTTAATCCTGTGCTGTTTGGATTGTTGGAAACAAATTAAAATGTTCTCTGAATGAATTGGTTGGACTAATTGTTAAATCTTTAGTGTTGCAGCCAGAAGATTTTGTGTATCAGTCTCTTGCACCTGAAGACAGTAACAGCACACAGGAGTATTATTTGAATGAATTAGCAGCACAGTATTTTGAGTGGAAAGGGTGCATTATAGATGCCATTCCTGAGATAAGTTGTTCTTGCTAAGCTTCTGTGAGTAGCACACAAGTTTTAACACACTGCTTATTATATATGTGAACAACTGAAGTTACTCTTCTTACTAAATTTAACTTTTCAAACATACTAGAACATACTTAATGAAAGTACCTTACATAGCTATGCAGTTGTATTTGAATTGTTCTAGTGTTTCTGGTTATTAGAAAGGTGAATTTGACAAGTATGGACAAGGCGATGCTAGATTCAGGAGAAAGGAGGGGAAAGAAATCTTGTCAGCAAGGATAATTTAAAGACAGAATAGAATTTTGCATAAAGAATGAGCAAAGTGTAACTAGATGAATTCTTCACTAAATCACACATACATCTCTGTGTGTCTGGATATGAGAGCATTCTTAATTGTTGTCTGGGAGGCTTACTGATACAGCCAAGAGTTTGTAACAGCCTGAAAGAGATGGCATAGTTGTGGTATTTATATCCCTCAGTTGTTATGTACATCAGAGAAATTCGTTAGAAAGCAGTCCCCAGGTAATGTCAATGTCTTTTCCTGGAGCCTTTTTCCTAAGGCCTGTTTGGAGCCTATTAATAATCCTGTTCTCTGCATTTTAGTGAAGTGATGGTGGCTTGGTTCAGCAGTAGTGTGTTACTGTTCCTTCATTTCTCTCCACTGTCTTTATCTTTCCAGTGTTACTACTGACATTCCCTTTTTATCCAATTGTCATCCAGATTCTCAAAGTTTTGACTTTTCTAATTCTTATTAAAATTCACAGGAACCAAGTTCTGAAACAATAATTTAAAAGGATTTAAGCTTTTTGAGGACCTCAGCCTGTGTGCTCAGACTGTGTGTATTCCTGATGTAGTCCTACAATGGCATTCATATATGATAAGTATTTATTACCTTAATGCTTGCTCTTTTCAAGATCACGTATCTAGTCTTCAATTATAACAGATGGCATTACTAATTTGTTTATTAACTAAGCTCTCCTTACTTAAAACCCTTTATGGATTATGAATCGGGCCATAACTTCCTAGTAAGAAAGGTCTTGAGGAGAAAGCTTTTCAAGAGATGGTAAATGGACTTCTGAATCCCTTTTATATAGGGGGAGGTTGGTATATTAAAAGATATGAATTCATGGGAAGAAAAGGAGCTTAGCTTTTAAGCTACAGATTGCAAGATTATGAGTTAGGATATTCACGTGACTTGGAATGATTAATTTTCAGATAGTTTTTATTCTTAAGGAGCAGAAAGTATAGGAATATTAAGGTTTTTTACCTTAATCTTGAAGGAATGCCAGATGGGAAGCAGATGGGTTTCACTGGTGGTGGAAAGAGAATTCAGAGTCAAAATTATTATTACTAGATCAAATCGATTCCTGCATTTTCTCTGTGTATGCATGACTGAGATTTGATTAACTGTCTGCCATTGAGATATTCAGTTAGTAAAAATGACTAAGTACAAGTAGGCAATATATTTAGAACATTTATCTGTTGGCTCCCCAGATGAATTTTGTTTTTTTGTACAAAGGAAAACAAAATAAACCCTTAAGTTTTGGGGTTTTTATCTTGGGTGTTTTGGTGTTGTTTTTTTTCCTTCTTCCCTCTGCAGGTGCCATCATACACAACAGCTCTGATTCTAAAAGTTTAAGATTTAATAGAGTCTCAGAGATGTGCCAATATCTTTAATCCTGTAGTAGAGTCCAAAATAGGTATGGAGTGCTATGTAACAAAGCTCCTCAAAAAGTACGTAAAAACATGTTTTCCCATGTTGTTATTTGTAGCAGCCTCACATTTGCTCCTGTCAAACGTGTTTTTTGCAATTCACTGCAACAGTGAGGAAATTGTGGATTAAGGCATAAGAAAGACATGTTTCTGCCAATTAGCTATTACATTACTGGCAAGGTATTAGCCAAGCAATATATGAATCAGCTTGCTTTAGGCTTTCCTAATTGGCATAGTGTTCCTAAATATTCTTCTGCTTGATTCACAGTGGTAGTTCAGATGTGGGAAAGTATGGAGATAACTTAAAGCAACAGCAAAGCCATAATACTGCCTTTCTGGGGTGATCCTTCATGTCTAATATTGCTTTGGTGCATCAGTTTGTTAAGTAACGCTCCTGGTTTTATGGAAGGGCTGAAGACTGCAAAATATAATACCTCAAGAAAAAAAAAAGCTATGTGAAAAAACCCCAGACTTCTCTAGAGGGAGGTAAATGAACAGGATCCAAATGTTGCCTGTGTTACATCTTTTATTGTAGTTTTATGGATTATGATGATAATTTCAATATACTCTAAAGGAGTTGTAGAAATTAAGGCTGGGGGGAGGAAAACTTCTCCAGTGTTATTTACGGAGATGCCAGCTGTGGTTTAGGAAGCCTGAGCCCCAGACTACTGAAGGCTGGGGGGTATCATCAGTTACTATTTTGTGTTTATCCTGTTCTTGTACTCTTCCATCACCATGTGCTATTAGCTTCCTTCAGAGACAGTGTGCTGGGTGAGGTGAAGCTTTGGTTTAACTTTGGCATGTCTGTTTGTATTTCATGCGTTGCAGTTTGCTGACTGCAAGCAGGAAGAAAGGGCTAATAAGAGGTTCTCCCTTTCCTTGTGAACAGCTTTAAGGTGTCCTGCTGACCAGAATGCTAAGTAGTGCCAACAATTCTGAATGCTGGTAGTTATTATTTGAAACTGGGGAGAGCTGGTGAGGAATGACCTTCAGCCTTATTCCTTAGTCATGGAATTAAAAAAAAAATAAATTAAAAAATCACATAGGGTTAAGTAAATTTTACACATTTTGTATGGTATCTCTAACCAAACAGACACTCAGTGTGTGTTTCCCTCTGCCTTAGGAATTTCAGAAGTTCTACTTTATATCTTCTGAGGAACAGGGACACTTTCTGTAAAACCTTGGGCTGATTGAGGCTGGAAGTGTTCCTGAGGCTGGTCAATAGGAGCAGAAACCTTTCTCTAACTTTACCCATACTTCACCTAATAATGCATCTAAAAATGTCAGTGTGAAGTGATGCATTTGGGGTTTCCTTTCCTGCAGCATCCTCCTGTGCATGTAGGGAGCAATATAAGCTGAGGCGTATTCTCATTGCGCAGTGAATTACTACATGACTTCAAAGATTTCCTCATCTGCTGTGTTGAAACAAGTACAAGGGAAGGTGCTCGGTCTTACTGCTCCCAAATTTCACTGCGTAGATCCGTATGACATCAGGATTGCCTTCAGTCAGAAATCTTGACATGCAGCTTTGCTGGGTGGGTCTCTGAAGAATTTGAAAGGGTTGTGTAGATAGGGCGTGTTTACTTTTGTCAAAGTAGTGAGTGTGATGCCTCTTCCCTGTTAATGTGCTTACATTCCCTTTGACTGCAACATCATAAAGGTAGGAATTTCTTTTTCTTTCCTTTTTTTCTGTTCTGGTTGTGGTATTTTTTTCCCCCTCCCTATATCAGGTTATGGTCTGAATCGTTAGCAGGTGCTGGTCTCTAACACTGTCTGTTTCACTGTCTGTACCTCTTTATCTGAAGACTCTCTTAAAAGTGGAGTAGATGTTAATGAGATTTGGTATGTTGCTACTAAGTTCCAGCCTATGAGAACTGCTTTTGTTTTAGAGAAAGGTAGAGCAGGATATAGTAATAGTTTTGATTTTCTATTTCTTGCAATGTTATGCTGTTAAGTGCTTGTAAGAGCAGTTCTTTCTGAACTGGAAGCGAGGAAAATTTATTAACAGGAAAAATAATGTTATCTAATGATGTAAATGTGATTGCATAAAAAGCCCCTGAATTCAAGTTGCTTGAAAAAGCTAGTTCTATTTTTTTTTCTGTGAAATGCTAAGAAAAAATGTTCTGTAATAAATTCAATTTAACAGAGTTTTTTATAAGACTTACCTGTTGAAGATCTGAAGAAGCTAGTGCTAAAAATAACACATCTAAACAAGCTGCCAGAAAGGGGTCTTTCATAGGAATGCTGTAACATTCAGGTGGAGGAACCTCATTCATTTTTTCCTCTTATTTTTTGTAACATATACCTATTTTTAGCTAGCTTCCTAGTTTGGGTCAGATCTTCAGCTGAGGTGCCATTGTTAATGAAGAGGCTGTGCTGGCGCACGTTTAGATGACGATCTGTCTCTTGCATTTGTTAGGACATGAAAAGGGTGCCAAAGAGTGGCTGAAATAATGAAATACCAGTTATGTTATGGCTCCTCCTCTGGTTGGCTTTGTGGGTGGAGAATGGGCAGGTTGAACTGCAAAGAAGGGGATAACCAACAGCAGAACTGAGGACAGTGGGGCACAACAGACTTAATGTAATTACTGTTTTGGAGTGGTACAGAGCTCATTTAAAGTCAGTGTACAAGCTTGAGCCACCATGTGTATGCGATAGCTGAAGACTGCTTCAGGAAGCTGTAAACAGGACAGTTCTCCAGAGCGCAAATGCACCAGCCCTGTCCCTTTCCTTCCTTCCCAAGGCATAATTTAAAACCTTGAGTCATCCACCATGCAGGTAGAGAAGCCAACAACTTTTGCTTCTGCACCCACAGGTCCTCTCTCTAGTTCCTTACTACTCTGCTCTCTTCACATGCTTTGTGGTGCCATTGTATGTTCAGTAATGTGCTTACCCTGGACCCGTATGCTGCTCTGTTCTCTGCCCTTAACCCTTGTCTTAAACAGGTGACCAAGAAGGCTCACAACTCCAGTAAAATCTCCATTATGTAACTCAGCATTTTAAGTTAGACTTCAGGTTTTTATTTCAAATAAAATTTCGGTAAGCTAAAACCAAAAATCATCTTTGCATCTTCCCCAGTAACAGTAATCTGAATAAAAGTGTCATACTTAAAAAAGATTTTTCCTTTCATTCTGACGTGTTACTGACAAGTTCTTGAAGCAACTGGTGGTGTCCCTCTGGGTGTGTTCTATGAATTAACCATCTATTAAGAACCTGTAGTTTAGATAGGGCTGCTTTTTTTTTTCTCTAGAAGAACTTTATTTTTTAACCTCAAAATTATTACAGATACTTGATTATTTCATAGCTCTTTATACAACTGTATCAATGTTAGAGATTTTTAAAGCTTAAAAGCAGATACAGTTTGCACTGTAACTGAGTAGTGTAAAACTGTACTTTACTTTCCTCAGCTGCCTGTGAGCAGCTAAAACCATTTTAGCTGCTCAAAAATTATTTACCTTTAAGTAGAGAGAGCATGGTAGCTTTCACCCAGAAAATGAAGTATTTCAAACAGGTCTGGTTCTCTTTTTTTTTTATTTTTACCCCAGAGAGCAGGGAAAAAAACAAAACTCACTTGCCACCCTAACTGAGATTTATTCCAAGTGCTATTTTAGCCTGCTATAATATAGTAACCAAGTTACAAGGTAATGTGATAGAATAGTAAAATAAGTAAAATACTCTAATTGCCCTATAACTAGGCTCTTAAACTGTTTACAATTGAGATTTGTACAAACTAGGGAATAAAGTTGAAGTTAAAGGTCTCATAGCAATCTTAATTCAGCTGTTTTGTGTGTGTGGAGTATTTCAGTGTTTCATTGTAAGAACCTTTAAGTCCAACAGCTCTTTTATTCTGTGCTGCCACTGGTTGTATGTGTAGGCTTGGTAAGATGTCATTTGTGCTGTGACTCAGGTTGTGTGGAATGTAACTGGAATTGTGTTTTCACATGTGGATAAACTAGATGAGAAAAGACGAGGTGCAAGGAGATGGTAGCATCAACCCAATACCCTTCATTCAGTTCTTTCCTCCACAGACCAGAGTTCACACCCTTTGTGCCACTGAAGTGTGAAATGCTGCTTGATCAAACGCAAAAGAAAGTCCCAAGAAGCAGGAATAAGCAACATCTCCAACTGTTAGGTACCTACAACTAACAACTGGTGACTGAGGGAATGATTTTGTGTGGAAGAGAACAGTGGAGGTCAGAGTTGTTCTTACTGCCTTAGGGACTAAAGATTTTTTTAGCTTAAAATTATCAGTGGAGAAGCTAATCTGGCATCATATCCTATGATTTCTCAAACTTGCAAGTTGCAAGTATGTCCAGAGGATGTGTAAAGCAGCTGTTGTACATTTGAAAAGCTGCATGGCACAATATCAACTGTCAACACTTGCACGAATAAGAAACCATTAACAAGTTAGAGTTTGTACATGTGGGGTTTTTCAGATTTTATTAAAACTCACTTTTCTGTGCTATTGGGAATTTTTTCAAGGTATCTCCTAGGCAGAACTTCAGCTATTACCAGCAGGAAAAAGGTTGCACAACTGTTAGCAACAAAGTGCAGGTCCCGTGTTATTTCACCTGTTTCATGGTGATGATCGCAGTTGGGATTCTTTAAACAGAATGCCATCTATTTTTAACAGAACCCAAATCTGCTCTGAAACTGTGTGTTAACTGTTGCATGTATTGTTTAGACTTAAGCAAAACCGAAACCTGTGATATGCTGGATCTGATCTTTATTTACTCTTTTAAACCACTTCGGTTTAATGTTGATGATTAACAGCCTGGAACAGCTTTGCAATCTGTTTTGATATCTGAGGTTTGGTTTTCCCCAACAGTCACTGCACCAGCTTTACCAGTTCTAACACATGATGAGAAAAATAGGTGAATTATGTTATTCTTGCTTTTTTGCTGATTTCCTTCTTTTCCTGTTACACTTCCAGAGTCCCACTGAGTAGGCAAGTCTAATAAGATGCTTAGAGAAATTAAAGCTTCTTCCACTTGCATGTTGTAACACCAACATTTGAACCATTGGGGTTTTTAATTCATTTGGTTAATAAGGGTAGGAAATCCTCCTAACACATCCTTCAAATCTGGGTGTCACTTTCTCTTTGGTTTGGTCTTAGAGATGCAGCTTTTGCGAGTAAGAGCTTTTGCATAGAGAACACAAAGCTTTGGTTCTGTTTCTTTTTACTCATTCTTACACTGCCCAGCCAGGAATTCCACTTCAAAGCAGCTCCTGAATTTGTTTTTCAAAATGTACCCGTGTTAATTCTGTCAAGCCAAAGTTTGCCCTCTTTTGCTTAACAGCATTAAAAATACAAGATTTTATTTTAAACTGAATATATCAAAGATCCAAGGAACAGAGCTTTGGAAGGAACTTCACATTGGTACTTCACAACTGTGTAGGCTTTCCTGTAATTATAAAGGATGCAGCTCCTGAAGTAATCATTCCTGATTTTCCTGTTTTGCACTAGCCCATTTAAAACTAGATCAGGCTACAGAGGAGATCCTTCTTTAGCAAGGAGGTGATCAGATACCTTTATTTGAAGTATTTAATTTCTAAGATGCAGGGGAGACTTCCAGTTTTCTAAAATATCTTTATTTTATTGTTAGACTGACTTCTAAAGCCAGGGCAACGATTCCAGTTTTGCAAATGAAAATAGTATTGGCAGTGCTGGTGTATGGATGGGAATCTGGGAAGATGCAGGTTTGTTTTCCTCCTAGATTGGGCAGAATATGGGTCAATCAGCTGTTGTCACTTATCATTTGACACCTCTTGCTACTTTTTTGGTGCTGTTATGAGCTGTAAGGAAAAAATATCCCTGAGCTCAGCACTCCTAGCAGTAGGAGGCTCAAGCTGGTTGGGCTTTCAAATTTCTTTTTAGGGCTGGTCTCAGATCAGGACAAGCTGGGCCTTTGTGTCTGCGGTCCGTTCTTTGGAGTCAGTGTGTGTGCAGGGGGAATAACAACTTGTGATGATTTATGTAAACTAAAAAGATCAGCTGCCTTTGAAATCCGGTATCTACAGCCTGGTCCCACCACTGAAACTGGTTGTCACCACTTGTTGTTACACTGGAACACATGCCTTTGTGTGGTAACCAGCTCCTGACAAAAGTTAACATCCTCTAGCTTGTCACTGATGCACACGGGAAATGAACCTGGGTCTCAAGGACTGCAGCCACAGGCAGAAATTTATCAGCAGCATAAAATGAGCCTGTTGCAAACCACGCTCCACTCACCCAAGTGATAAACTGGTGATAGGAAGGAGAAGGCGTTGGGAAATGGCAGCTATGGTTTTCCTAAGAGACAAACCTTGCTAGAGACAAGTGAGCTGTGTGCTTCCTATCTGTCTCCTTTTCTCCATCCTCTGGCCTCTTCTTTCATGACTTGCACAGCCATTGTTTAGGGTCAAAAAGACAAAGTATATAATTGAGAATGAAGCAGTAAAATCAGAGTGGAGAAAGCTGATAATGAGGATTAGCATTTGGGGTGGTGGTTGCTGTACCTGTGGTGAGTAAACCCTGGACTACTTGTATTGGTGATGCTGTGGGAGCATTGGAAGAACTTTTTTGGCAGAGCGGGTGGGATAATAGGTGGGTTCATCTTTAAAAGTGTAACTGAGTTCTAACACTAATTTTTATCAAGGTTTCTAGGAAGTAGCAAGTATGTATTTGTAGAGGAAATTATAAATAAAGCTAGCACTAAGGTATTCCCAGTTAATCTGCCTTGAGTTATGCTTCCAGAGATGGAGACTTCTGTTAAGTGTTGGCTTCCTTCTTATCCAGAAAAACACATAAAGTACATGTGGATTTCATGGGTTATTTCTCAGCAAGCTGAAAGGGCCACAGCTTGTTTGTTGTGCAGGAGAAGAGAACCTTGGCTTCCATATGATGTATGCCACAAAATAGTATTTATGGAATTCCTGTATGTTTCAGGATCTCCACGATTTAAGGAGGGATAAAACTACTTAACCACACAGCCACAGCTGTCAGCCACTTAAGAACAAAGAGGGCAGGAAGAGAAACTAAAATGCTCAGGTGACTGCTGCCTGGGTGTGTTTGGAAGGACTTCTTCACCTTGCAGGTGCTCCAGGAACCTCATGATGAGAACTGAAGCTGAAGGGAGACAGGAAAACAGCCAAACCACTTAAACAGCTGCTATTATGAAAATGGAAACTTCAAGATTGCCTGGGGAATGGCCTGGTTTGCTGCAGTGAAAACATAGGTCATATGTAGGGTGAACATGCACTTCAAGGGTAATGAAACATAAGAGCAGGCTGCAGACAAATGTGGAATCTCGTCACCAATTTTCCAAGAATTACTTGGACAACATTCATTAAGGATGGTCTGATGTGTCCCTGGTGTCCCTGTGTGCCAGGTACAAATACAAGGGGTGACAGAAGAAAGTTTCAGAGAACTCTCCTTTCTATTTGATGTTTGTGAGGAAGGATTCGTACTGAAATCTGTGGACTCTGGATCAGATCCCAAATCCCAGAATTCCCTTAAATTTTAAGATTAAGCATGTGCTTATAAGCTTAGTTTAATAGCCATGTGTTAACTGGTTTAAGGTAGTCATAAGGTAAGACATCCGTGTGTGGAAGGTTATGAGTTAGTGAGATCCCAATAATGCCAGATGAAAATATGCACTATTGGGTTTTTGTGGGGTTTAACTGGCTTGCATGTGTATTCAGTCACAACCCATCTCACCATAATCACCATAATTAATGCTCTTTTCACCATGTTATAATAGACTGGCCTGTTTTTATTAGTCACAGTTAGTGATAGCTTGCAATGAACAGTCTAGTTTAAAAATATAGATATATTTAGGAAGCAGAGCTGTGTAATGAGTCTCTCCCCTGGCTTTCTAGGGTAGTTTGTTTGCAAGCCTTTCCCTCTGACCTAAGAAGTCATTTCAAAGCCCTGCTTCATTATCATGGCGCCTGCTAGCTGTAGTTAAGGGTCTCTTAGCAGCCCCGTTATAAATCCCTACTTCCAGGAGTTTATAATTCAGCAGTAAAAAATTGCTCTAGGCTGAAACTTGGCATATAAAGTCTCAGTGCAGGAACAATTGTGATTTCTCCCTCCTTTATTTTTGCATTTGTTTATACACACAAAATTCATTCAGTGGGTTTTTACTGTCCCCTTTTGGCACTTAAAAAGATTAAATGGCTGGGCTATTAATATTTCAATACTGACTACTGTGCTTGGCCAGTAAATCGATTCACAACGTCTATTAACCCAGCTCTGTTTGATGGATGCTGTCACCATTTCACAAACCTGCTGCAAGGCTTCAGCAGAGTGGGAATGGCCCCTTGTGGATCACAGTGATGGTTTGTTTAGCTGCTGATTAAAGCAGCTCAGATACAGGGGAATATGCAAGGGCCTGAAGTGCTGTCTGTCCTCTGTATGATTTGATCTTACCCCTTGATCTTACACAAATACACAGCTGTGAGATCTTCTGATGGGACATTGAACGCTGTGAGGAGACCTGATTGAAATGCTCCCAGCTCAGCTGTTTGCTCATTGAAACTATGGTTCAATGGGATCAGTTATTTCCTCATATTTTTCCTGGCCCACAGGAAATTTTAGTATGGAAAAAGTTATTTAAATTTATTGCTCCTAGAAATCATAGAAAGATTACTTATTTCAGCCTTATGGAAAACCTTTTAATAACTTATGTTTTTATTCAAGGTTAGAATATTTTTATAGGATATATAACATGTTTGTACTGTAAAGTCCTTACAACTAAATGAGGGATAACAGAAATTTCTAAATATATAACATAGAATGCAAAGGTTAAAAATCAGTCTTGTAAAAGTCTCAAGTGTTTTTGTTTAAGCAAAAAGTCTTTTTCCTTCAAGGACTGATTTTAAACACTTTGTTCTAATCTAGGATTTGGTCACAGTTAACTTGTAGTATTTCCTGCAAATCCCCAAAGCAGCTTGCTGTGCACTAATTTTTACACTTGGTCCCATGTTCAGGTGTATGCAAAATCAGGATCAAGGTGTATATTGCCATTAGCATATTAAGCAGCAGTCATTCAGAGCTAAATGTCTTCATTATTACAGAACTGAGTCACCCCATGGATTTTCTAATCTCTCGTTCACTTATATTTAATTTACAAAGGCAGCCTGGGGAAGATCAGTTCTCTTTAATACCTTTTGTGTATCGGTGTGACAGATTATAAAAGATAATTCCAAAAGATTCCACCAGGTACTAAATGGCCTAGAGTGAATAACTGAAATGAGACAGCAGATTGCTGCCCTGCCCTGCAGATTTCAAAGGCCCTCCATTGGTTTATACCAGCTCAAAATTTAGCTCTATCTTCTTATCTTCTGCTGGATTTTAACCCCACCTGCGTGCTCTAAACCAGAGGATTTTCAGCTTCCTGTAATTGATTTTAATTATATTTTTTTTTCCTTTCCTGAGAAAGCTGAATTCACTGCCCAGGTCTGTTTGCTGTTGATTTTAGCTGGTATCCTATCTTTGGGAAATGCCCTGCCAGCTGATAACCACTGTTCTACGCAAGGTTCACTGTGTTTTATTTCATGCATTCTCTTTTGAATACGTCAGGACTAATTTTTCATTATCTCTTTATTTGTTTAGCATGGCGCACATATTAAAGGTGCTCAACAGCTGGTTCTGGTGGGAGAACATCTGGATGCCTATCAATTGCACATGGGCACATTTTGTAGACCGTGATGGACTTGTCTTTCCAAAAGCACATCAATTATACGCCACAATACCGTATGCCTTTGTATTGCTGATTATCCGATTCTTCAGTGAAAGGTAAGAAACAGAAACATCATTTTATGCTGCTGTTAATCCTCATTAATGCTAAAGTTTTTTGAAAAATGAGGTATCTTTAGGTCAATGTCCTTATGTTTTTATAAAGGAGGATTAGCTGGTGATTTGCTAGACAGATATAGTACAGATAATATGCAGGTGAAAAATGAAATATTTTCACTATTAGGGGCATGTGGCTGTGGCCCAGTCTAGAGGGAAAAGATTTCTATCCAGCTTTTCTAGAACAGCGTTTGGATAATTCTAAGTATCTCTTTTCACCAGAGATACAATTACTACAAAACCATTTGGGTTTTCTTTTGCTTTTTCTCCTTTGGTGGAAGGGTAGAGGTTTTTGTCCTCCAGACCAAACCTCTCCTTTTATTTGGTCCTCCACCAGAACACTTGTGTGAGGCTGATGGATCCCAGGTGTCTAGCTGTAGTTGTAGCAAAACTAGGCAGACTGGAGGGATCTCAGAGTTTCATGTGAACATTTTGTGCAGATCTAGTAATGCTGATTCCTTTTTTTCTCACTCTGGCACTGAAAGATGGATTGCCTCTGCAGCTGGAATCTTACGGGACAGGCAGAGGTTGGCTCCACAGCAGAAAGCTACAAATATATTAAGATTTCCAGTGCTTTGACTTATTTATTTGTTCCTTTTTTTTGCTTGACTTTCTTTTTTTTTCTCTAAAGAATGTGATTAGTAGATTTTTGTAATTATTTCAGGATAGAATTAGGAAATTTGGAATGTTGTAAATTGGACAGACTTGAAACAGAACTAGATAAGATCATTCATGTTAGAGATCAAAAGTAATTTGGATCATATGTTTATAACCATTCCCAGTGTCTCCTGAGTAAATGCTTGCCCAACTGTGTCTCACTGTGCTGCTATTGGAAATCACTCGTGTGAATAATTAGCCCACACATCTGGCCTGCAGTGAATCTGCCCATGAATGAGGAAAACTGACTGCTGCTATGAGTAATAAGGAATCAACTGCTGATATCAGCAGGAGTGAGGGAGGCTTTTTCAGAGAAGCCTGCCCAAGAGTGAAGCCTTTGGTGTGCTCTGCAGCGATTTGTATTGGAAAATGGAAGAGAAATAGCAACTCCCCCAGAGACCAAAGGCTTCTGTGTGCCACAAGCCAAATCCAGTGTCTTGGGCAGTGGTAGCCTGGTGAAACAATGTGCTAAGTGACAATCTGCCACTGGGAGAAAGTATCCCAGTAGCAATCTTTCAGCTCACACGGAGAGAGCATCTGTTCATGTTTCACTCTCCCTTGACTGTTGCTTAACTCCAATGTTGCTCTGAAACACACGAGGACACAGAAATCATAGAATCGTAGAATGGTTTGTATTGGAAGGAACCTTAAAAGCCGCCCAATTCCAACTCCCCTGCCGTGGGCAGGGACACCTACCCCTAGACCAGGTTGCTCCAAGCCCTGTCCATCCTGGCCCTGAACACTGCCAGGGAGGGGGAATCTTTCCTGTATTTTTATAGCATTTCATTGCCATAGACTTTTTTTGCATAACTGTTAATCTGCTATGTTCCTCTCTTGGGGTCAGCTAGCGGGAGATTCCTTTCTCTCATAGTGCAGAGTCATATCCTATGGCAGATTAAATTGCTTCAAATTTATTTTCTTCATATCCTGGCATGAGAATAGCTAAGGTCTTGTGACTGTGTTGTATTTTTAAAGTTTTTCACGGTATGTCTTTTCAGATATGTTGCTATACCTCTAGCAAAAGCCTTAGGTATAAAGAATGTAAGACGTGTGAAGCCACAGCCTAATCCTGTTTTAGAGAGTTATTTCCGGGAGTGCTCAAAACATCCATCCCAAGTAAGGATTCTCTTTTTTTTTTAAATAATTTTGGTTTTGGAAAATCCCAAGTCTTACTGTTTCAATCAGCACCAGCAATGACATCATGGGATGAGTTCCAGCTGATTGACAGATGACTTAATTTATTTGGGGTTTTGTTGCTGTTCTGCTGACAAGGGTATATGGCATCCAAAACAGAAAATATGTTTAAGATGTTTAATTTTCTGGCATGCTGTTCTAGGTTAGACCGTTCATAATATTTCCAGCGAGGATCAGTGTTCCATCTTTAACTCATTCTGCCTGGAGAAAACATCAGCTGACATCTGTTGTTGGAAAGTGGTATCATATTTATTGCAAGCAATAATATTGGAACGCTGGCATGGAAGCCTTTTGATCCATTATATTGCTGCACACTTAATGCTGGCTTATGTGAGAAAGCAAAGCAATCTTTATATTACCTTGCTATTTGTTTTTAAAATTGAATGAGGGAAAAATATCAGCCAATGTTTACTATCTCAGAGAATGAGGCAACTTGGCTGAGGATGGGGAGCAGGTACTTTGCTGTGAGTGCAGCCTCAGAAAGTTCACTCACCTAACTACAGTTACCAAACAATTGCCATGTTCCTACACTGTTTTTGAAAAGAAATCTGTGTTTTCTAGTAATGAGGGATATTGATAATTATTGATACATGGAACTTCACTTTCTATCCCTAACTCTGCTATTCTGTTACTGTGTGTTTTGGCTGATATCATCAGGAATAGATGTGTTCGTGTTCACATATGGGCTCTTCTCTATCTGGTCAAGTATCCTGATCTCTGTTTCATAACTTCCCTCTGCATGAGCACAGTTTGATGATTAAGCTCTGAAAGGAAGCACAGCATTTTTATAATTCTCAGTACATGGGGAAGGTTCAGGCTGCCTCCTTTAGGGTTTGAGCTTGGGGACCAGTGTGCCCAAGAGAGCACAGAGGCCTGGCTGGCTGCTGAGGGCATCTAGGCTCCACTGTCTGTCAAAACAAAGCCAGTACACCTGCGTGGCAAGTAGAGAGCTTCCAGACAGCAGGATGGGCTGAACACAGAGGCTGTTTGCACCCCTGCCCTCCCTGGCAGCCTTTGCTCACATACCAGAGCTTTCTCTGAGGGTACGAGACTAACTGAACTGGACTTACCATGGTGGAAGCATCACTGCTGCCACCCACTATTTGCATAGTAGCCTTGTGGGGACAGAGCTTCCCCAGGGATGACTCCAATGCTACCTCCTCTCCTGCAGTGGCCCCAGAGGAGGTCAGCCAGTGCCTTCAGGATGGAGGAATTCAAGTGTACAGGCTGCTGCACATGGGGCACTGAGCACCCAGAAATACAAGAGTCACACTGCCTTGTGCTTAGCACGTGCTAGCATGGCTGCACAGAAGAGCCACTTCACCTTCAGAGCACATGTAAAGCAGAGACACCTGACTGTTGCACTTGAGTGGCTAGATGCATCTCCAGGCAATGCTTTAGTCATGATTTATTTTTGGGTGTCAAAGGCAGGTCTGGATTTTGCACAGTAAGATTAACTGACTTGCCCTGTACCTTAGAAGCACATTGGATTTGAGAACAGAGCTCAGATCACCTGAATTCCAGGCCCATGTCTCACCTGCAAGACTCATTTAAATATAATATAATATAATTTAATTATAATTAGCTAAGATATTAGATACAGTGTCCAGGTGTGTTGACACATGGCACTTCCCTCTCCAGCCCCAACCTCTTGCTTAGCAGTAGAAGTTGCATCTTTGAAGCTATCAAAAGCCACCAGAAAGACAATATCACAGTTTGTGGATCTGTATGTTTCATGTCTGCTTTATTTATATGAATGAGTATCTCAAAAATCCAGGGTTTCTGTGTGTGTCACTGAAAAATCAAACCAGGGAGCCTGCAAGGTAAACCCCAGTAGATAGTTAACCATAGTAATATTTTTAAATTAAGACCTTACAACAGTGGGAAGCTGATCCGTGCACTATAAAATAAATGAAGATGACATTGCAGTACATCTTGTTGCTAATGGTGTTCCATTTTTTTGCAGTCAGAGATTCAAGGCCTTGCCAAAAAGTGCAACTGTACAGCCCATTTGGTGGAAAAGTGGTTTAGAAGGCGGCGGAACCTTGAGATCTCAACAGTGCTTCGGAAATTCCAGGAAGCTTTGTAAGAAAAGACAATGCTTTTGGTTATTATGGATTTTACAGTTTTGAAAAAAAATTATTGAGGTCCTCAGGTACCTTTTCAAGGGGACTTCTTTGCAGAAAGCTGGATTTGTCTGACAAGGGGTTTGGCTTGTTCATGCACGAACAAATGGAAAGGATCTAGCAGCATTTCTCCAAATGGTGTGACTTTAAAAGATTATCTTAACAGTCTCTCCTGGAAAAAAACCCACCCTCCAAACACTTTACAGTTTTGTTTACTTTGCAATAATGGACTTATTTGTAGGCTTCTGCTACACAGTGCTTAATGAAAACACGCAGAGAAGGGGAGAATCTTTCTCTGTCTACCAGTAATCATAGGGGAACAAAAATGCATGCTCGCTCTTGTTTATGTACGTACCCACGCTCATTTGGGGATGCTATTATGTGTAGAGCAGTCAGTTCAAGAGCAGGAGTCACGGCGTCCTAGCTAAATGAAAGGTGTCCCAGCTTGAACACGGCGTACTGTACAAACATGAGCTCAAATGTGCTGGTGAGAGTGGGCCATTGAGCAGTTTTGAGCAATATTGAATATGTTAAAAGTTTCAAAACCTCTGCATATGATTGAAAACTGGAAAAGCATTCAAGGTTCTGAGTTCCCACAAATGCGTGAGAACTTCCCCATACCTAAACATGGTGCTATTTAAATATTCCAGTGTTACCCAAAATCTCTTGCAAATTGCAAATCTCCAGATGGGCTTGGCTTTGCTTACATAGCTTGTCCCTTTTGGATACTGAAATTAAATGTACTGGTGTAAAACACTTCTCTGATGTCCTGCATGTTTGAATTTTGACTAGCATAATTACATTGGCAAAAATTCACAACTATAATATTTAACCTATTTTAGTGTAGATTATCTTAAGGTGTGAGGGTTGAAAGTGCAGCTACAAAGCTCAAAGTTGGGTACTTTATCAAGATTATTTTCAGTGTGAATTAAAGCAATAATGATTTGATGAAATCCAGTTGATGGACATGGATGTGTCGCTCTGAAGCCTGAGTTGAGTAAACTGTCCTGACAACCCAAAATCTACGGTTTATTTCTGCCATTGTTTTGTGAATCTGGTAACTTTTGTTTTACGAGTGACAACAAGATTTCCTGCTGTTATCAAAGACCTTCCTGCCATGGGTGCATGTCTCTAGTAATACGCAGCCAAAGTCTGAAATTAAAACTCGTTTGGTAGCTCAGGTGAGAATGAAGCAAACAGGTTTCTCCTGTGCAATTTTGTGACTCTTGCTCTGCACTTTGTCAGTGAATTTAATTGTACCTAATTCCCAAGACCACAAATAAGGAACAGGGTTATTCCACATCAATAGTCAGTGTTATGAGCATTATGAAATTTTTGAAAGCCTGCAATTTCCAGGATAATTTTTCTGAATCACAAGGAAAATCTGTTGAGCCACATCTAAACCATGCTTAAGCTATTAATGCTTCCAGTTAAAAAACACTGAAAAGCCCTTCGCATGAAACCTTCCCTGCCTTAAAAGACTTACCAGCCTTTAACTTCACCTGATAAATTCTTTTTTGTTAGACTCAATTGAAAAGTTTCCTGAAGTTAAATAAGAAAATCTTTCTGCATAGCTGTTGTTTGGTGCTCTCCCTGGTGGCCAGGTTCAGAGCTTAAAAAGCACTTTTTTGGTAAAATGTGGTGAATTTGGATGAGTTTTCTTTAGGTTTTGTTCACCAAATTCATAAAGAAGCTTGGCTAAATGAAAAATGAGGTAGTGCTCTGGCAGTCTTTCACGAGTTCATCTGAAGCACTGTTTCTTGCCAAGTGCATTCAGTTTGTGTTTGTAGGGCTGGGGACTAATGACAGTCTTGTGAGGTGCTCTGTGCTTTGGGTCCAATTCAGAAAACCACTTGCAATTTACAATCAACACAGAATCAGTCCTGCTATATCCACCTCTCTTGCTTCAAATAGGAAGCATGAGTTTTGTTTGGATTGCTTGTAAAATGCTGGCTTGGTCTTTGAACATCTCATTGTTCACCTGTGATATCAGCCTCCATGTAGGGCTCGGAAAGGAGGGGCTGCCTTTGCCAGACAGATTCTCATCATCTTCTCCCATATGGCACTTCATTAACATTTGCCAAAGACCATTTTTATACATCTGTCTGTAAGTACAGTGTTCTTCTGAAGATGATCTCTTCCCCGTTTTGGCAAATGCAGGTTTTCTGGGAGGCTCTTTGCTGCTCTCCTCCAGGATACCTCTTGTCCTACGAAATGTTCTCACCAGGTCTGGGGTCATTGCCTGTCTCTGTGATCACAACCTTTCTCAGCACATGAAGTCCTGTAGTGTTTTCCTACTGATCTTGAAGAGCTGCTCTGGGAAAGGTCAGGCTTGTTCCTGTGGAGGGGAGAAGTGGAAAGGAAGAAGTTTTCCATCACCTGTAGAGGTGGGAGTGGGAACGCTCTGGCTGAGACTCCAGCCGCACCCAGTCCCAGGGACAATACCTCCCACACAGACTCCAGAGTCATTACAATCTGATTGCTGGCTCCAAATCACAGCATCCTGCTCTGACCTTTTGTAAGCAACAATGTAGTTTTGGTTTGCTAAGTTACACAAGAACTTTTTTCCCTTTGCTGGCTTACCAGATCAGTGATGAAAACCGGAAAGCTTTATCTGCCTTGATGGATATCCATTTAAGCCATGAAAAAGCTTAGGTCAGGCTAAATGCTGGCAAACTTAGTCAAAGATTGAGCTTTGTAGTTAATTCAGACCTCTCTAAGTAAGACACAGATTAATCCAGTAGTTGTTAAAGGTTCATAGGGCTACCCTGTGTTAAAATTTAATTATTGTTAATACTGTTTTTAACAACAGATGTTAAAAGAGATCAAAAGGAATGAACCCAGCAATTGAAACAAGTCTCTGCTGGTGCTCAGTGTTCAGTGTTTGATCGGAGTGAAAGTATGTGCCACGTGGCTGAAAGACCTTCTGGAGTCAGGGAACTGTGAGATGTTCTTAGTCCAGTGTGAATATTCTAGAGGGATTGATATAGCAAGAAACATTGATGTTATCAAACATTAATTTTTAGGGAGTTTATTACATTTGCTGTGATGGTTCTCTTGATCAGCTCATGCCTGGTTGGAAAACTACTGCTGTAATCACAATCAACGTGTATGTATTATGGTAATGTAAAATAATTTGCTTCTTTAGCAATTAGTCAAAGCTTAAGTATTTAAATATCAATAATTCAGATATAGATAATATATGACAACCGTTAATGTGGAGTGTGAGGGCATATGTATGTGAAGGTTGTCTCTGATATCTCTGGCTCAGGATAGCTATAAAAATTGTAATGCTTTGTTCTGATTTTTTTTCCATTTAATTTTGCAGCTGGCGATTTTCGTTCTATCTTGCATCCTCCATTGCTGGATTTATATTTCTGTATGATGTAAGTCAACTTTTGAAGGATATTTAACAAAATAAGGACTGATTTCTAGATCTTTTTGGAGCCCATTGAAAGACTCGGTGGCTTCAGTGGCTCTTTGGGTTCAGATCTTTTTATGCGTGCAATCTAGCTGATAGGCTGCAATACAGCCTATTGAGGCTTTGCTCAATTTTTAAAGTCTCTTTTGAACCTCTATGATAAAGTAATTTATAGGAGTCACACGGATGGTTTTACAACATGCCTTAACACCTACAAATGCATCATGTGGCTGTGTTTTTCTCAAAGGAGGTCATAAACATTTTCTGGCAGCGCTTTTGGGAGGCCACAACAATGCTGCATTTCACAGCTATTTATTGAGGTGTTGCTGCTGAGTCAGAAGTTGGGAATAACAGAGAGTGTGCTGCTTGTAACTATGTGAGCGCTGCCTAGGGTGTCATTACTGCTTTTCCTGAGCAACACAACAGTTCTCAGCGTGTCTACGTTCATCTGGCTCCTTTCTCCAAACACTGTTTATCATCAGGAACCAGTGATGTGTGTGACTGGTAAACACAGCAAAATCTAATCACTGTAGCAATGTATCTTGAGTAATTGCAGTGATAAAACACATACCAACTGCTTTGGATGATGAAATGATAGACTGGAATGTTTCGGGTGTCGTGAAAAGGAGCCAAAAAGCTGGAACCTATACAATAAATCTGAGATGCAAGATCCCTTTTAGAAATTGGTGGAGAACACTTATCATGACTGTATCTTCTTAGCCTGCTTCACTTAGACAAAATTTGAGTATTGAAGATTTTGAGTTAAGATGACTTATTGCTGCTCAGCTGATCAGTCTCTGAATGATCTGTCTTCCCAGAAACCTTGGTTTTACGACATATGGCAGACGTGGGTTGGCTATCCGTTCCAGGTGAGCTCTTTGGCATTGGGCCATTGGCCTCAAGGTATTCCAAGTGTTTCCCCACTGGAAGGGCTAATCCAAAGAAGCCTTTCTCCCTCCCAACTGGCACCACCTAGAGAGGTGCGGCACCAAAACCTTTTGCCCTCCTTTGGTTTCTCCTGCTGACAGTCGCAGGACTTTTCCATGATCAGCCATCCAGCCAGACCGCTCTAATTTCCACCCATCCCAGGTTACCAGTTGTGCTCAGGAGATGCTATCCATGTGATCCATTATTTGGTTGTCATAGTATGAGTCCCTGCTCTGAGGGTCTCTCCTCCTCATCTGGTTGTTTTAAGGGTCACAAGGCTCTCATTTCTTCCTAAAATATTTTACAAACAGTCCCATGACAGATGACTCCAAGCAAACTGCCTTCTTGCTCACCTGCCAGAGGTTCTTATGTGCCCCCTACCACTATTTTTATAAATCTGTGGCCCATCATATTGTCTTCTTGTTCCTGTCCTACTCGGGGGCCAAAAAATAAAAAGAATCCTGCTTCCCAGCTGAGTATTCCCAGCTTCTCTTACTCATGGGACCTGATAACCAAGCCTGGGAAACGTATTAGGCCAAGGAAGCAGCCAAGCTCACCATCTAGTCCTAAGTCAATGCATAGGATTTTAGCATAAATAGCTGACATTTTAGTCATGGGATGTGTGAATGTTTGAAATGTTAATTGTTCACCAAAATGGAGGGCTTGGTTTATTTGCAGTTGTTTGTAATTAAATGCAGAGGCACTGTGCGTGTAGTTCTCTGACAAAAACATAGAAAAAAAACGTGCTAAAATTCAGAGGTGGGGGAGGAACTGCAGAAACTGAGAGCTTGGTCTGTGTGAAGGTTAGAGTATTTGGCTCCCAGAACATCCTTCCTAATGAAGCCCAGAACAGGGATTTAATTTAGCTTAATTTTTAAAGCAAGACTCAGCAGAGGAGTAAAAGAAGTGAGGAAAGGAAAAAAGAAGTCATTTCACTTGGCATTCATTTTTTGGTATTCTCAGTTAACTGTGTTTTTCTTCATTACAGACTATGCTGCCATCCCAGTATTGGTACTACATGGCTGAGATCAGTTTTTACTGGTCTCTCTTATTTACACTTGGGATTGACAACAAAAGGAAGGCAAGTGTGGTGTTCGTTTGTAGCTAGAACTTCTGTTCCTGGGGCGAGGGGTGAGTGGAGGGAATGTTTATAAGGAAAAGCACTATCCTGGTACTGGGTTTGGTGCAGCCACATGAGGGCAGCATCAGCCTATCCCTGGCACACCTACACACATCCACGCTCCCCTGCCTGCCAGGGCATCATCTCTGTGTGTGACCAGTCTTGCTGTCACTTCATCTGCACAGACACCCTCGTGGGCTGTGCTTCCTTGGCTCTATTTTTTTCTTTTCTCCTTCACAGGATTTTCTGGCTCATGTCATTCATCACTTTGCAGCCATTGGGTTGATGAGTTGCTCCTGGTGTGCCAATTACCTGCGTCATGGGACATTGGTGATGTTTGTGCATGATACTGCAGATTTCTGGCTTGAGGTAGCCCTGCCCTCCATCTTTTTTGTTCTTGTTTTGGGTTTTTTGATTGATGGGGTTTTTTTTGTTTATTTGTTGTTGTTGCTCAGGCTGTGTTCAGTGATGTTTTGATCGTTTTACTACAAGTTTCATATGATTCTCTCCTCTCCTCACAGAGACATGACTTCACAGATTCATAAACTGTAAGATAAAAAAGAGCTTCTAGAATAATTTAAGCTGATTCTCTGTTATAGAATCCATTACAAGGAAAGACATTCTGCATTCAACAGTGCCCAGGGTGATTCCGAAACGAAGCATGGAGAGTTGTACAGTTCAGCTAGGGCAGAAGCAGTCATTATAATCATTATTAGCAGGATAGGCACCAATGCTAGGACCTCCAGCTCTCGAAAAGGAGATAGCAGAAGCTGAATTAGGCACAGAGAATGGTCAGTAACGTGCATGCACCAGAATGCCTCTGTATAAGAGGTGACTGTTGGTCCTGAGCATGCAGATATGGCCAGCAGCTTCTCTTGTCTGTTTGGAATCTGGTACAGGAATGAGGGATTACCTCTGTTTTCCAGAGAACATGGTGTTTTCATGACACTTTTATATTCTGGAGAACTGTTCTTTAGGCCTGTGATAGAGGGTCCTTTCCTTTAAGAGGAAATGAGAAATATAAACAAAGAATCTGTTTTGATACTGCTTTATTAGGTATCAGTAAAATGATGGCTTTACATGTCAAACAGGGAGGAAGTTTTCTTCCTGTTTAGGTGGAAGATGAGTCCTTGTTTATGGAAATGCAGAAAGGAACTTATTTCAGAGAATATTTGTAATGTGTTTCATGTTTTTTATTCAATACAGGCAGCCAAAATGTTTAATTACGCTCGCTGGCAGAAAACCTGCAATGTGCTCTTTATCATCTTTTCTATCGTATTCTTCATCACAAGAATCATCCTGTTCCCCTTCTGGTAAGCAATATTTCATGTCGTCACAGGCTTTTATGTCATTCTCATTTCCATTGAGAGGCTAGTATTGGTTGTGATGGGAAAAGGAAGGGAAAGCAGAACTTTCATTATTGCTGGCTACTGAAGGCCAGTGAGAAGACTTGACAAAACTGTCCTTTTCTTTAAAAATTTAAGTAAAAACAGTTTTTAAATGAGCCTTTTGAAAATACACTAACCTAAATAAAGGGGCTTATGTATTATTTACTAATTTTCATAAATTGTGGTTAAATGCCATGAGCTCCTGCATTTTCAAGGGGATTCTGCTACTTAACTAGGGAAATAATTTTCCCTTTCATTCCATCCCTCCTGCTGTAGCTGCAGACTCAGAGCATAGTGTCATTCCTATATGATTGTAGTTATTTTTTGTAAAGCCTTCTTTTTTGCTACCTAGTTCTTGGGTAGAGCCTCACCTTACATGAGGAGCATTCAGAAAAGTTAAGGCGAACCAATTAATTTATGAAGTCAATGGAAATAAATCAA
The DNA here is from genome assembly GCA_013398125.1 of Aegotheles bennettii. NCBI lineage: Eukaryota > Metazoa > Chordata > Aves > Caprimulgiformes > Aegothelidae > Aegotheles > Aegotheles bennettii. Next base: position 506,460 of record VZRW01007566.1, on the reverse strand, counting down.
ACTTGCTAAATACTTGCATGACTTTAGAGTGCTATGATTTGATCTACTCCGGGGTATCCACACGGGTGCTTAGAGTGCTTCATTCTTAACACATTTAGCTTTTAAAAGTGTTTAAAGTGTTTCACGTTCATGGTTTTGTTGACTTGCTCTGGTTTGCCTTTGTGCTCCTCCCTGCACGTGGACAAACCCTTAGAGACTGAAGCTGGTTCAATTAATAGTTCTGAACATCGATCAACACAAGTTCTTAATTTCCTGTAGTATTTTCTTTCAGAAATGCTGATGTCTCTTGCTTTATTTTTTTTATTAACTATACAAATGATTTCCAATCATTTTGCTTCACTGACTTTCTTGTTCTTGAGTTCCTGAGCTTGGAAGCAAAGCTTAAGAGATTAAGGGGACTAAAAAAGCCACAAATAACATAGAAGTAGTGAAGTCTGAAGATGGACAAAACATTTGTTAATTAACAAAAAGCCTTTTGCAAAGCCTGTAGGATTTTCTCTGGAGTGTGGATCTTGGATTAGAAAGAATTTGTATTAAAAAAAGAATGGCATAGGCAAGCTCTGAGTTGCGTAGTATCTAGACCACACAGAGCTCAAGATTTTTGAAAAACAGGATTTTTTTCTAACCTTATTGTGTTGGGTTGACCTTGGCTGGATACCAGGCACCCACCAAGTTGCTCTATCAGTAGCCAAAACCCTGGTGTGTTCTTAGCACCTTCCCAGGTACTGGCACAAAGCACAGCACTGTGAGAGCTGCTGTGGGACAAATGAACCTCATCTCAGCCAGACCAATACACTTACTCAGAATACTTTCATACAAGACTCAAATTTCTCATCCTTTGAAGTCTATATTGCATATAGATGCATAATCCAGTTAAGACAGGGCTTATTAATTAATCTGTCATTTTGTAGAGCTTGTTAATATTTTGTGGAGATAGTTAATTACTTTGGAATGTGAAATTAAGCACGGAGGAGATTCTTACATTGTAACAGTGATCTTTATTTTTTAGGATTCTTCGTGCCACGTTGTATCAGCCTACATTTTACTCCACAACTCCTGTCATAGCATATTTTCTATTCAATGGAATGCTATTGACCCTTCAAGGCTTGCATTTATATTGGGGTTACTTAATTTTCAAGATTTTGAGAAGGTTCATTTGCTTAAAGGTAAGCAATTTTGCTTCTGCAGAAAGATGTGTGGAATATCAAACAGATGCTAACGCCTCCGATAGATTTACTCAGAATTTCTTACTGTTTTCCTGAACTTTCCTATCAGCAGTTTTGATAGGGACCTACAAAGTATAGAGATATTTAAATGTGCTTTCTACCTCTGATTGTGACACCTAAGGTCATAGATCAGAATGTCAAAACCTCAGCTAGAGCCTCTTTTTTTTTGTCTGTACCTGATGTTTTGCTCTGATAGATGAGAAGTTGAGCTGTCCTAGAAACTGAGGCCCTGTTATGGTGCAAAACCATTTAGAAATTTCTGTGTTCAGAGTGAAAGTAACCTTTTCTCACTGGACTTTGTAGGGAAATACCAACAAAAACAGAGGAGAAGTGGGTGATGAGATCTTTAAATACTGCAGACTGTAGTCAAATTTCTCCAGGTTTGCCTGAATCTGAGGTCAGCTATAGTTGCACACTTGTTTTGGATTAAGAAAACCATATGAAGCTGATCTCATATTATATTATGACACAATTATTGGTTGAATATGACAGTATTTCAGTGAAACAGTGCAAGTCTGGTGCTGCCATAACCTGCTTTTACCTTGTAGAGAAAACTCATATGGGGAAAAAGCCATACAGAAACCTCTGCTGCCATTCAGGTGTTGTTTGGTTGCCTGAAGCAGTAACATTTTCACAAGGTCTCTTGTGTGCAGTGTGGTACAGCGTAGGTAAAACATCCAGTGACAAGCATTTAGAAAAGGACTTTGGAGGGTGTCTCAAGATTCAGCATTAAGCATTGACAGGTCTGTTTTGCTAGGTAAGGTGAAACTTCAGTTGTGCTATTGAAAAATGGTATTTCTTTTGAGGATCAAGATGCAAAAACTTAATTGTGGTGACTCTGTCCTTTTATCTGAAGCAGTTAATGCTGTGAAGCATCTGAAGGAAATAGAAATATTCCTTTCTACCTGTATCTAATTGTTGTTTGATAACAGAAACCATTCTATAATTATTGGATTCCCTCAAATCTTATGTAAACAGACAGCTGGATATCAGAGGGAGACCCAATGCCTTCCCTAGAAGACAACTGCAGTTACAAACTCAACCCCTGTTAGACAGCAAACAGCTGCACATAAGGGACAAATCTGTAGAAGAAATGGTTGGTGTTGTTCTGCTCCTAAAACACACTTCTCTCTTCCCTTAGACACTGAGAAGCTTGTATGTCTTGCACGTCACTTAACCTCTGTTAGATTAATTACAAAATTACTTCTCGCCTGGCTTATTGAGTGTTAAAGTGTTTTACTTTTCATTTTCTTTTTTGATTTTGGCTTTGTCTCTGTGCTGTTCTTGTACAACTCTTCTGGTGAAATCCAGAGGGGTGTCCCTCTGCCTTCCAGCCAAGTAAGAGGAAGGCTTTGGCAGAGTTCTCCATCTGCATTGGTTGAGGTTATGAGAGTACAGTGCAAGAAGGTCTTCAGATGCAGTAGTGAAGAGGACACTACTGGGCCAGCTATATAAGGCCATTCTGCCCTTCCTGCTTATGTGCCTTTGTAAGGGGCAGAAATGTTTTATTTTGAGATAAGAGCTTTTTTTCTATTAGTCATTGCTAAAAAACGGGAAAGCATCAAGGCTGCATCCCTCGCATGGATTTTTGATTCCTTATACAGCTCTCCGAGAAGAGTTTCCAAATAACATTTTTACAGTGGTAGCAGCAGCAGCCCCAGCCCTTCTCAGTCCTATGACTCCAGCTGGCTGGTGTGTGCAGCCTGTTTTCCATAGCGGTGGCAAACTTGGCTGCGAAAGCAGCCAGTGCCTCCAGAGCTGTAAAGGCAACGTTGAAAAGAATGGTGTTGGCAAGGCAGGATCTTTATACCAACATATTTGTTATAGGCATGCTCCACACAAATAGCTGTTGCTATTTTAGTGGAATACCAGTAAACCACCATCCTTTTATTAGAAGGGTTTTGTTTCTCTGCCCAAGGCTTTTAAGTTTTCATTCAGAAAACAGGCAATTTTTGACATTTTTCTTGAAGCATCAGTTAGCTCCTTCAGATGGAAAAATGAAGTCATGATGTAACTGGGAACAGAGGCTGGTGTTGTTTAACTGAAGGAGCTCTGAGCATAGCAAGGGTGCAGGGAATTTTTTCAGTGCCCTCTGTGCCTTGAGCCATCCTGGCTTGTTGGAGTCACCAGTGAAAACCACCATAGTGCAGCAGTTACCAGCTCCTAACATCTGTCCAGGGGCAGGTGTCTCCCCTGGTTGTCCCCTTCTGAACCATGCCATAGCACTGTCTGAAAGTCCCTGGGCTTCAATGTCTTTATTCTCAGTGGGAAGTGCTGTTGTCCCTTGTCAAAGGTGAGGTTAAAGGCTTGACTGAGTCAGACATGAAAGGTGGGACTCGGTGGGGAATGTAAACAGGAGGGTCCAAGTCTCCAGGGTGCCATGGAGTCACCAGGTGACCTTTTGCAGTTATTCAGAGGGTCACACAGAACTGTCACATCGTGCTGTGGGTCTAGATTCAATGCTCTTATCTCCACACTGTGGCAGGAGGCTTTGTTAGAGACAGAAGTTCATACAGAAATGACATTGAGTACCGCAGCCTCCTGTACTCAGCTACTTTGCATTAAGAAGCATTTTATTTCTATAGGGGTAAACCTGAGGGGACAGGAGCACTACATTTTCCAAATCAAAGATGGTCCTTACTTCTGGAAAATACATAAATACCCAAAGAGGAACCCGAATGTCCTTTCTCATCTGACATTTTGTGACCCTGTGTGTGAGTAAGGCAGAGACACGTAAGAAAAGCCCTTCAAGGTCAGACTCGTAGCCGTGTCTCTTAGATCAGTCCTGCTGCAGGAGGAAGAAGGACATTCTTCAGTGTAATTTCTTTTCAAGTTAGGTCAGGCAATCGCAATGTTAGCTGCTGGCTGCCATCTTGATGTCCAAGGCCTTTTGTTGCTAGGAAACTCTGTGTGTTTCTGTAATATTGTTCAATTACATGGTTAAATTACCCACTTGTATCAAGTTTCAAGCACCACTGAAACATGTCTAGTCATCATGTCTGCACATATGAGAATATTTTAGGAAAATTGAAAAAACATATAGAGAAGTATGTACATATGCACTGATTTAAAATATCTCGCCAGGAAAATCCCATGGAGATTAAACATTTTATTTCCAAGGTCAGAAAAAGGGAGGGAATGACAGCAGCTTATAGCCACATTATTATGGCAAATTAAGACATAAAATATATGTTAAAACCATTACACACTGAGTTAAGGTTTTGAGACTGTAGTGCTTTAAACCTTGAAAAAATATGTGTAAGTTGTAGGAAATGGGCATGATGTCCACATGACTCAGATACTTCAGGGCTGATGCAAAGTCCATCAATGGCAGAAGGGAACAGCAGGTTTTTAATAGTGAGAAGGAATATGTTTTCATTCTCTTTTAATTGTTTTGTCACTGTCAGACTGCCTTCAAGTAAGGCAATGAGCTTCTTACTAACCGTCACTTATTATTATTAATTATTATTATTATTTTTATTCCTTTTTGTGATTTAGGAATCATCAGCTGCAGTTTTATTTGATTCATCATAGTTCTTTCCTCTTCCTGAAGCAGAGAAGACCCTGCAACTACTGACAGAGTAGGGGTAGCTGAAAATGATAAGAAAATACTGGTTTTGGGGTTGAAATTAAATCTGTGAAATACTTGTTATGGTACTTCTGCTGTTTCCAGCAAGCATTCTTCTACTCCAGCATTTTATTCTGTCCGAGGATTGTTCTCATACTGAGAAATCTCTGCCAGTTTGAGAGTTTTCTTTCCTCCTTCTTTCTTATATACTGATACTGGGTGCCAGTAGAGTTCTTGCCATGTAAAGTGGTGAGCCTTATAAAGACCCCTTAAATCAGTTACTACTAGAACTGTATCCCTAAAACCATGCCCATGGATGAGAATACTTGACATGCTTTAATATTAATGTGTAGGCAAGGCTTTAAAGTCCTTTGCTACACAGACATAATATCCTCTTATAACCCTCACTACTTATATTGAATAATGATTCTTTACACCTGTAGAAGTGCTGGCCTATGTTACTTTTTATATTTCTTGTGAATTTATCTCTTTAGAGACTTGCTATAACCCTTTGTGTAAGTTTTTAAATGAAGTTGTACAGTTCCCAGAGGCCATACTACCCACTCCTGACAGATGCCTTTAGCTGAGTTTAGTCTGAGGCCATTCAGGCTCGCCCCAGCTTCAGCACAACTTTCCTGCCCTGGGATTCTTTTATTATTTTTCCTCTTACTTTTTTTGTGCTTGATCTGTTTGCATCAAACGGAACTCTTATTTTTAATAATTCATTTGGATCTCTTATTTTGTAAGCACGTGGGTCCTGGGAGTATGGAATTTCAGTGCTGAACCTGGGTGAGAATTCTCTCATTCAGGAAACACAGGCCCACAGCACTTTGCATAAAGCAATGGGGTTTTTTGGCTTGCAGATCCTTAAACATTTCCCCATGGATGTACAGAGTTCTCTATGACAAATTTAAGCTCCTAGTACTAGCTTTGCTTTCCTTAGTTACCTTCAAAATCAGATCTATGTCCTTTAGAATTAGACCATGGATCCGCAGTGGTTAAAATCTACTGGATATTTAATCCTAAAGAGAAATCTTATTTTTAAGATCACAGAGAGGAAAAAAGCTCTAGGTAATAGGGAAATAGAATGGCCTCTAAAGAGATTATGTTTTAAATCCCTTCTGTGGCAAGTAGAATTTGATCCAGTGTTGGTGTGCTCGAGCCGTGTGCAGTTGGAGGTGCCGCAGACACACCAGAGGTGAGCTGAGCCCGATTGCTCCCAGCTGATAAGCTCTGACTTCTAACTTCAGTTGCAAAGGTCATGACATGACCCTGAGCGTGCACAGCAGTGCTGAGCTTCCATACGTGAAGCATGAAATGAAATGTATATTCAGTTTTGGCATGCACAGCAGTTTAGGGGGCTCCTAAAAAGTCAGGCTTTCAGCTGATTTATTTTCTTTTGTTCTTTCTGAAGCAGTAACAAAATTTATTTTCAGGACATTTATAACCAGAAAATGAAATTTAATGAGAATTAACATGGTGAAAAGTCATTCATTTGACAAAAATGCTGTTCTACAGGAATTAAACAGAGGACAGGGTTTGGTTTCCTAAACAAGAGGCACATAAGTTTTGTTTTCTTTTGGGTACGTGCTTTGTCAAGCCTGTACTGTGCCAATGGCTATCGGGGTGCTGATAAAACAAACCAGAGAGGTGTGTTTGCCTTTGCTCCAAGTAGTCATCTTAAAAGCAGTAATATATTTTAGAGGATAATGATAATCTAGTTTGTTATAATTCCATGACTCTGTGGGACTGGGAAATCGTGGAAAAGCTTTCACTGGAGATTCTGTGGCTACTTTCTGGGCTGGGAAGGGCCAGTGCACACTGATGTTCTGCTTTGGAGATGGAGTTCTAGGAGTGAAGGCTTAGCACAAACACAAGACAGATTGAATTAGATTAGTTGGCATTGCCTTTCCTCCATTTTAAAGGAAAATGGGTTATGGAGAAGTTGAACGTGTTGATTCTCAACAGATAACTATTTATAGCAGACTTTGCCATAAGGATGGCTTATTAGGGGAACAGAATAGGACAAATTAAAGTTTTCCCTCTTAGAGATGAAAACCAGTCTATCTGGGAAACTTCCCAGTTGATCCAAATTATTGCCTCTGGGACATGAGCTTTTTAATAGCCTGAAGATGGGAACTCGCCAGCCAGGTCAGCAGCGCGAAGGCTCGTGCCCTAGTAAAGGGAAATTACTTCCTGTTATGACTTTCATCTGCGTATTTCCCATTTTGCTACAGCAATCCAGTTAAGCCCAAAGCCTGGCTACATGTCTCACTATATACTGCCAGATTCATCTGAGGAAGGAGGGGTGAGAGGGAGGCAGAAGAAAGCCTAAAAGAGTGAGTGGTTTGCTGGCTGGTATTTACACTGATGGGCAGAATGGAGAGAGCCACCGTGTGCGTGCTGGGGAGCTCGGGAGTCCTTCCCTTACTGGGGAGCTGAAGTCAAGGCTGACCTCAGCAATGGATATTGGCCAAGTGTGTAGCCCAGCAAAGTCTGTGAAAGAGGTAAAGCCACCAGTGCTCTACTGCCCAAATATTACGTGCCAATCCAAGAGCACTGTCTGGTCCCATTTGCCTTAACCAGTTCATTTCCTGGCACTGTGAGTTAAAGGTGGGTTGTTATTTCAGTCTGTACTTTCTACTCCAGACTATGCAAGGGGAGGCAGCAGCTGAGCAATGACTCTGCAGGGAGGTGTGTTATACTATGTGCTAAGATATACTACTTAGATTTGAAAACAGCAACAATATTCTTCCCTGGAATTTTGATTTTGAATTACTTTTTTTAACAAACTCTGTTTAGAATGCCCATAATTCTATACCACCTTGCACTTGAATATAAAATACAAGAATCAGGCAAAGTTTAAAAAACTTAAGGACTGTTGTGACCACATGGAGGAATGAACTAACGAGAAACTGAAGAAAATCTTTCATTTTTCATTTGATTGGAATAGATGGGCTTGCGCTGGGGTGGGAGCATTAGGACAAAGTACCCTTCCACAGCCCTGCAATGCACACACAGGACTGCGCAAGAGCACACTCAGTCCTCTGGCCATAGTCCAACAAATTGGGTGTGTGGATGCTCCCTTTGCCTCTCTTGTATTAGCTGTGCCATAAATGGGCCTGTACAGGTCTCTTATGTGCTGCAATAAAAGTCTACTGTTCCCAAAGCTGCTGAGTCCGACTTCTGCAGGAGCTGCAGATGACCACTGCCTCCAAGAATAGAAAATCAAAAGTCTGTGTAACTGAAAGCAAAGCTTCCTGCCCTGGCCAGTTCAGGAGAAGTCTGCAGCGTTGATACAGGGCCAGGTTCTCAGCTGGTATAAATGAGCACGGCTCCACTTGAAGTCAATGGGATTGTGTTAGTTTTCACCAGCAATAGATCTGGCCAAACAAGCATCCCCCGCCCCTCTCTGCAAGTCTGTCTGGCACGAGGCAGCTCTGCTTTGAGTAAATCCCTGATCTAAATTACTCTTTTTATGTGCAAGTTCCTAATTCAGATAAAAGACAAATGTTGGTGAAGTTTTTGCTTTAAAACTGATTTACCTTGCTGTTTGCAGAAGGGCATTTGCTGACAGCTTTTCTGGCTTCCCCTGTTAACTGCTCGTATCTTTTAATTTTCTAGCAGGATATTTATGAAATGTTCCATTTGCTGCTAGTTTTATAGATATGCACCTATATAAAAACTAGATATGTAATAGCGTGCATATGTATTTATTTTTTCAATTGCCAAAAATCAATTCAGAGAGCAAACCCCAGGCCTTCTGCAGGACTTTTGATGCCTTCATTTACCATTTTTAATATATGCTGCAGAGGTTTGAATTGTGACTTTGTTATGAGGTAATTCTCACACTTTGAGGGCTTCACAGTACAGCAATCTGCTGAATTGATGAAAAAAAAAAAGCTTGAAATAAAGCTATTTAATGATAGATAAATATTAATTAAAGTAAATTGTCCTATCTTGTAATGAAAGAAAATATGTTTCCCTAGAGGGACCTGGGAGTGCTCCATAATCTTTATTACATGTGAAGAAGGGAGGAAATCTTAAAGGTAGCAGTCTCTCATCTGTAACACAATTCTAATAATGCTGCAGAGTTCATGTAATCAGAAAGGCTGATCTGACTGGTATGTTTGCTATCAATCCCATCAGGCAGTGATGGGCATAAAGCATGTGAGGGTAGGATTTGTCTCACTTAGCTTCAGCTGTGCCCAGGTCAAGGTTCCCTCTGGAATCAGTGGAGGCAGAGTGGTGTCTGCGGTGAGCAATTCACTGTGCCCAGAGTTGTCACCCCAGCAGTGGTGGGGCTGGTCACCCCCTGGTTATAGACCAGTCCTAGGTGACAATCTCTGAGTAGGTACTTGGCTTTCAGAATGCTGAACTTCAGTTAAGTAAATCCTTCATCAAGTGACTGAAGTATAAATGTCTCGGGGACTTCTAATGCTATTTAAGAAGCTTTGTTCATTAGGTGCTGCTGAAAGTATTCTACATCCAGCCCTTGGTATCAGGGTGTTTAAAAATACTGTATCAAAATGATTTTAGGTATTGTGGTACGAATGTAAAATAAGAAGACATTTATTGTTAGGTATGTGTCTTGAAAATTAGATTGATAGTGTTTAAGTAGGGAGATAACCTTTAAATACATCACACAGGGAACAGAATGCCTCCTAACAATGGAAATGGAGCAATGAACACAGTGATGGACATGCTAGATAGCAGTGCCTGCCATTCATGTGGCTGTATTCTTTGTGTTTTCAGGTTAGTTTAGTAGTGCTAGAAGGCTTCTGGAGGAGTGTTCTTTAGCAGCTGTGTTGTTTCAAAGCATTCATCTGAAGTGCAGTGTCATACCTCACTGAGGAAAGTGTGAGTGTCTGATCAGCTGTTTTGTAGCCAAAAAAGCATTTATAAGGAATAAAAGTGTGTGTTCCGATAAAAGTTCATACCACTGAACTCCTTGGCTTAAAGCAAGTTCTGTCCTAGGGTAAAAAAAAGTTCACTATAGAGAACAGCATCAAATGCCTATTATATTGTTCTTTGTTTCTTTGCCAACTGTGGATTTAAAATTGGAATAATTCAAAAAGCAGTGGGACATTATGACTCACTCAGTACCTCCCGGGCTTTTGACATTATTGTAAAGCCACATACACCCCAGCACAAGGTTTAGTTAGTGGATTTCAATAACACAGCCAGCAGACTTTATTGAAACCACAGAGTACCTGATTAACTGTAAACAATGATTTATTTCTTCTGAACAGGCAGGGTATTACAGCTCCAGTTACAGGTGTGCTATGCTGAGTGACAACACGAGGGATACTTTTCTGAAGTTAAATTTAGTCCTTCAATCAAAATCAGGGACATGTTCTAATAGTAACGTATAGCTTTATAAAGCTATTCTTTTCAATATTTGTGGAATTAGTGTAACTTTTATTTTAATTTGTTTTTTACATGACATCTTTGAGTTCCCTCTGAAAACTCCCCATGGAAAGCTTAGGGACATGGGTATTCCATAGAAGAGAGAGATTAAATAAGAAGAGTTTTGGCCACAAGATGTCCAATACAATTAATCATAAAATCATAGAACATGTGGAGTTGGAAGGGACCCTCCAGGATCATCAAGTCCAACTCCTGTCCCTGTGCAGGACACCCCAAGAGTCACACCATGTGATTTGGAGACTCTGCATCTTAATTTAAAAACCGCAAAAACCAGAGTCCAACAGCGCATCTTCCACTGAATAGCAGCTTTATTTATGTTGCCCAGTGTGTATAAGCTGAGAAGGGAAATATATTTTCCAATAAAATCTTTCAGACTGGAAATATAGAACAGTTTGCATGAATCAAAACGTATATTGCTTGGTCCCCACAGGAAAGTAAAGACTTATTAAGTCATATGTCAGCTGAGTTGAATTATTGATGTTGAATTCAACATGTTGAACTCAGAGATTCATCAACTTTATAGTATTATTTGTTAGAAAAGTACCCCCTTCTATGTATTTGGACTGACTTTTTATTATCTCTCTTGTTTATTATCTCTTTTATTTGAGTCAGTGGTTGCTGACCTGACTAATAGCTTTCATCTTTGTACTGCAAGCTGTTTCCATATGTGCAGGTGCTGTGGAATTTATTGTCTCACATTGAAAAATGAAGATCTAGTCAATATGTTTGTAGATATTTAAATGAAAATATTCTTAAGGTAGAATTAAGGTATAATATTAAGGACATTCTGATTTTATTGTAAGATACTTAAGGGTTAGGAAATTCTGACTAAAGGATAAAATAAGTATTTGAAAATCCAAAAAACTGAATTTCACCAAATCTGAAAAAACATAATTAAAATTCCAGAATCAGCTGTGAATTGTCTTTATATATCTGCATCTGTTAGGAGAAATCCACTTAACTGTGTGCATGTAAAATATGGCCCAAATGTATATCCTTAAGCCCTGCTGTCTTTGTGAGAGAGACCTGGCTTTCCTTAGGATAGCCAAGAGGTTGCCTGTGGCCTCTCTGATCGTGCAGAACCAAGCAGTTATAATCCAGGGGTGAAAAAACAGGGAAGAAAAGTGTCTTCTGTGGCACCTGTTAAAGTAGTGTATCCCTCTGTAGGCATGTGCCCTGGTTTAGCTGGTGTACAGAGCCATGCTCAGGGTCCATCTATGGTGAACTGACTGACAACCTGCTTTGCAATACGAGGCCTCTGCTATCTGGAGAATGAGCAGACCAGTCTGTGATACACCAAGCTGGCTGGGATTATGCTGTAAGAGTTTAAAAGTTTTATTCCCAAATAGACTACAGCTCCCAATAGTTGGAATAGGATGAATGTGCTCAGGCCTGTAGGCATTGGACCCTATGGAGACTGTATCTCCATACAGTCAGACAATGGTTTGGGTTGGAAGGGACCTTTAAAGACCATTTGGTTCCAACACCCCAGCCTTGGACAGGAACACCTTCCACTAGACCAGGTTGCCCCATCTCGAACACTTCCAATAATGGGGCACCCGCAACCTCTCTGGGCAATCATCATAGAACACATCTTCCTTATGTCCAACTTAAATCTACCAGCTTTTAATATAAAGCCATTGCCCCTTGTCCTAATATATAGAGGCTGGGAGGTGGACTATGAAGTTTGCTCATCCCTTCATTTCCAGAAGTCTCTTGGTGAACTCTCTTGGAAGGTCCCCGACTCTGCATGTAATAAGATGTGGTGCTAATGACTTGAATGATACATGTGCTACCAACAGTGAAATGCAAGAATCCAAAACTACCTTAACAAATACGGTTCACTTAACTGAAAGAGGCAGACTGAGCAGCAGGTGGAAGGGTTAAACAAAAGGAAAAAAGATTATAAAAGTTTGCGGCTTTGGCTTCACTACAAATGGCTCTCTTGCAGACTTTATAGCATTAGTGTTGCTTCTCATAAACCTTGAAACCATTCATCCATTTAGAAAGAATAAATTGGTTAGTCATCCAGAACCTAAAATATACACATCCATTTTGTCTGTTACCCTAAACCATCTGAAGTGTAATAAATGCAGCTGATGCCATTAAACCAAAGCACTGAGTATTAATGATGGCCTCGGCTGTGGTATTTACAGTTTGCCAGCTCTTGTGTTTCTGATAGTATATTTGTCTGTTGTTGCTCAGGGACAGTAAGAGCAGTCTTTAAGTGGAAAGCACAACTATAATATATGATGTGAGGGGCTCAGAGAAAACATCTTGGTATTAAAGCAGCGAAAATCCTAGAAATGTTACCATTTTTGTTATTCTTAGAAGGTCAAAGTTAAGATGCACAAACTTCACTCACAATATCTTAATGTATTTATACTGGTCTGTTAAACAGTTTGCAAAGACAGGTTTGTTTGGATTTCTGGTTACAGATGAGCCTATTGCTATTTAAACTTCTGTTCTGTCACTTAAGCCAGACAAAAATGGCCAGACTCCTCTAAAGCAGGAATTTGTAGAGGCATTTGGTCAGGAAGCAGGTTAATGGTTAAAAATATAATAAAAATTTAGATTTTATTTAGCAGCACTTTCTTGATTAATATCAGTATTTCAGGAGTACTTTTTCCCAGGATTAAGCAGATTTGCAATGGTTGCTTCAGACTACACAGAAATTTAATTCCTGCTGCTTTGAAATATAGCTCATTCCTATATGAAATGGGCATCAGTGCCACATATCAGCTAACAATCAAAGCAAAGCAGATTGCCAGCTATTCTGAAGCGTGTGCTTGAGTACCAGCAACTTCTGTGGACCAGAATGAAGCACTCAAAATATGCCCTCAGGAACCACTGCCTCGAGTCTATTCACAATGAGCACAAAAGCACTCACTCCTCCCCTGGCACTCCCCACATCTTCTGCCTCGGCCAGAGACTGCTCAGGAAGACGAGAGCACTTCCAGTGTGCCAAGCAGATTCTGCATCAGACATTGTACTTAGTTTAGTTTGCATCCTCTTTTTTTTTTTTTCCTGAACCATCTCCAGTGGCAGAGGAGTAACAGGCATCCCCCCCACACCCCTAACATTTGTCTGTTACTGCAAATACAAATTGCAAAACTATCAGGAGCGAGAGTTGATCTGAAAGAGGCAGAACCTCATAAATTGCTTGTGTGGGAAAGGCTGTGTTTCCTTTTCTCTAACTGATGGCATGCCAAGTTTATTTTACATTATTTACAGTAAGATTTGTTTGTTTTGATACCTTTTTTATGTTGTCAGGGAAAAGGCAAAAGAAAATCTCCAGGAAGTTTATAGTTTCTGAGGAGACCGCGTTTGGGCTTCAATTTTCTTCTAGTCCTATACATTTTACTAGAAGTGTAATATATAAAGGGATATGAGATTGCAATTGGATGAGTTATCACTGAGCTGCTTTTTATTTTCTCTGTATGGATTTGGTGTTTAAGACAGACCTCAGAGCACAAGTTTTCATTTTTGGGAAAAGGGGATGTTTCTGGGGGCAGTTTTTATACTGTCTAGTGTAGTTAGAGCTCCCCTTTCATTTTTTCCCTTTAGCACATCTTTTTTTTCTGAGGCAAACGAAGGACAGAGGAGTTTTGTCTTCAGAAGATGATGGGGAATTTCCAAGGAAGGAGAAGTCTCATGTTCTGGAACTCTTATGCACCACCTTTTCATTTTGCAATTACAAATGGGGGCACCTGACTAACGAAACTAATGGGCTTTTGTTTCAAAATCATTGCAAAGATCCAGATACCCAGTTCACATTAAAAAGACTTGCTTGTCTGGCACCCGTAGGCCTTTTTGGAAGGTCTATACTGCACTGATGATAGCAGCCTGGTGACTTATCCAACAGTAAACAGCAAGTATAGAATATGCTCACAGTGCTTTCTTCTCCCTAGGAATTGAAAGATGACCGGAGTGATGAAGAAGAAGAAGATTCTGTTACAGATAATGAAGAGGAGTCCACAAAGAATGGCAACAAGAATGGTTGTGGGTCAAGCAAACATCTCCTAAACAGCAGCCACCACTAGCCCCCTCCTGCCTCACCTCCTGCAGTGATTCCTGCTCTGTTTTTAACCCAACCCACAGGATAGAATTTAAGTCAAAAGGCTTATGAGAGACTGTGATTGATTTATTGTTGGCTACTGGACCTGGAAAAAAGCCCAGATTAAAGGGGGAGGAAAAAATTGCATAACATGACAAAATGTGTTAATGACCCACTTTCTGAATCCGTTGTTAAGTGTTTGGACACATGGACTGCTCTGCTCTGACAGTGCTCTGTGAGCTCAGAGCTCCAAGAGGGTCGGATCACTTAGTGTCCCATTGATTCTAACATTGTTTTTCAATCTGCTGTAAGAGATATTTCACCAAGCAGTTTAATTCACAGATGTTTTGTGGTAGGTAGGTAGCGTGAACTCCATTAGGAACCAAAATTCCTCAGTGTGGGAAAAATTTGACAGGGCTGTAGAGTGACTAACTTTTTAGTCTTTACTTTTCAGTTTAAACCCTCAGCAAAATGACTTCTTTGTGAGTTAGATTTCATGTCCTGGAGGCCAGTGGAAGGTAACATGGAGGAAAGTCAAATTATTTGTGAAGACCCGACTTCACTGTAGAAGTATGGTCTTTCTCCAAAGTGTGCTGTGTGACAAATAGCTCAAATATTGTGTCCTAAGGTTTACCTTGTCAAGGAAGTCACTGTTAAAATAGCAAAACTCAGCCCTAACTCTCCATTGAGCTCCAGGTTTCATAAATGTCTTCAGTCTCAGTTGTTTTGGCCCGGTGTTAGAACAGAAGGTGCAGCAGGGAGGGAAGATAGTGACTGAAAATTGGATCTTCTCACAGGTTCTTTTGCACTCCTTGTTTGTCTTCAAAACTGCTGAACACCCCCTGCTCCTGACACATCTACAGCCCAGAAGAGTAAATTTCATCCATTCCTTTCTTGTGAGCTTGTCTCACACGGGGATGGCGTGACTGTCTCCTCAGGAACAAGTCTGCTAAATTCTGCTGTGTGTTCGCTGCACGTACCTGGGCATTGGATGGGACCAGCAAGGAGGGTTCTGTTGTCAGTGCTGTGTATCCATTTGATATCAGGGTCTGTATTTCCGACTCTGCTCTATTTGAAAATCAGGAATCACATTAGCTGGAGCCAAACTTGGATGTGAGTATGTGACTTAGACCACGTACTGTTTGTGCTGTAACAAGTGGAGGAACAGTGGATCTTTAATCAGCCTCTCTTATCAAAAGTGCCTCTATCCTCAGTTTGCGGTTTTGTCCTGATGCTAGTGCAGAGCACAGCAGCATTTTGAGTCCTGGGGCTTTCCAAGGAGAGCCTGGGTGTTTTAAACAGGGTGGTGCCAGTCTCACTTCCAGATGCATTTAACTCACAAGGTCATAAATGATGTGTGTCATAAGTTTTAGAGGTGAGAGGCTCTGCGTGTGGTTCTACAGTAGCTGAGATCATCTGGTGAACTAAATCCAGTAGCTTGGTAGAGACCAGGGGGCCCACAGCTAGAACAGCCTCAATGCAGAGCTTTTGGGTCGGAAAGGCTCTTTTCCCCTTAAGGCTGCTCAGGCAGGAACTTGGTGACCTGCAGGAAGCACTATAGGAGTGACTTGTTTTCTCAAGATTTCCTTGGCAAAAGGGGATATAATTCAGTGACAGAAGTATTTGAAAGACTGGGAAGTGTTTGGGATCTCAGATATGAACTGTGTCCTGTGCAGTTACAAGAAACTGTAGGAGTACTTTGTTACAGAGGCTGGCAGAAGGGAAATATCTGTATATGGTCTGTTGAATTAGGCTGTGCTGGGTTTTTATTTTTTTGCTTCTATTTCAGACCACGTAATACCCCAAATGTTTATTTTTTTACCACAAAGAGAATTACACTGAGGAAGGAGTATGGTCTACAGCTCCTGAGAAGGATGGGACACGTACAGCGGTGGGACAGGAATCCCGAGCCCGTGGTTGTAGGTCAGTAGTGCTGCTCAGGTTGAGCGGGCAGAATTCCCTCAGTGGTGGTTGTATTGCAGTGTGCTCCTTACATAGCTGTGAGAACACCTTAAATCCTGCAGTGTGGGTTTATTGGAAGTGTAAGTACTTATTACATCATCTAAAGCAACTGGTGAGTTTGGCAGGGTCACAGTTGCTTATCGGGATCTGTTTATTGCCTACATGAAAAGAACTGGCCTTTCCTAACAAAATGGAGAAACCTGACGTCTTGGAGGTTTCACACTCCCTTTGAGAGCTGTGGAGACAACGATGCTTTCTACGAGACATAACGGGGCCTTGGGAGATGGCCAAGGTGCCAGAAAGCTTTCCTGCTATGACTAGGAAAGGAAACACAAAGACTGATGTTGCCACAGGAGCAAGCCTCTGAACAACTACTGAGTTTTAAACTGGAATTTATAGTCTCGTTGAGGCCAAATCTTACCCTTCCTACTCGGACAAGTCTCCCACTGAAGCCAATTAACTCTGTTGGAGTTTTGCCTAGGAAAAATTTTGGATTGCAGTTATCCAACCTAATTACAAGACCTGTTGTTTTAAATTGATGTGAAACTAGGGCCTTAAAGGAGGAGTAAAAGGCAGATAAATACTTTCAAATGTAAAATGTTGGTGCAAATTTTGGTGAGTACAGAAGAATATGGAAGAAAATAATGTCCTGAAGGTGAAGATTAAGTCTAAGCACAATAAACAAACAAGTAACTACATCACATTGCAGTTAGGGGTGTGGAAGGAAGGTAGGCAGGCTCTGGAAGGCCCTTCCAACTGTCGTGGCCAACCAGAGTGCTGAGACCTAAAAATTCTGAGTATAAACTGCTGGGTTCTGGGGATAAATACCCACAGCACAGAAAGAAGTGGGGACAGACTGTCACAGTGGGACTGGACACATGTCGTGTGTTAACACCAGGTTTGTCATTCCTGAATTTCCATGTGTTTCATTTTCCACTTTTTACTGATAGAAACTCAGAAACAAGAAGCTGAGGTCATGGGGAACACAACTCGTGCTAAAGAAATTAATGTCATGGTGCTTCAAGATCTTCAGTCTATGCAGTGCCATTAACATTTTTTTAATCTTACTGTGGAGTCTCAAAATGCAAGTGTGGAACAACTGTAGGTGATGTATATGAGCACAGATGACAGACTCTAATATGTGATTTTGACCATTTTCACAAAATGGGCCCTGGTTTAATGATTTGACACTGTGCGTCTGGCTTTGCTGTCACTTTGACCATGCCAAAATATTTATGATGGAATTATAGACCAAAAATGAAATCTTAGTCTGTTAGACTCAGTGGAAACTCCTCTGTTCCATTTAATTTCTCTGAATTTTGTTCAGGTATTCCTGTCCATGTGTAAAATGCTGCCTTTGTACTTGTTCACTACATAGATTTACCAATCCACTCTGGATTTGATTTACAGATCTTTACCCCACAGAACTAATTTTGTGAATTTGTATCATTCAGTATAATTAACTTTTTTGTTCTTAATGCCACTGAATTTGTCTGGTCAGTTATGCTATGCACAATAAATAAATATTTTTTAAAAATAGGTAACTTACAGAAGGATTTCCTTGTTTTCTCAACCTCGCAGTGTCCTCTCTGCTTTTCATTCCTTTCCAGCTTTCCAACGAGGACCCATTCAGGAGCTAGTTCCTTACTCTTCCAAGTTTTTCCCTTGCTTGGAACAGGCTGGATGACCCACTACCTTCTTAAGAGGCAACAGCAATTGCTGTTGATGAGCTTGTTTTTTCTTGGACAGTTCATGAATGGAGAGGAAGCAGAATTAATGGGTGAATCACAGAATCACAGAATTCTAGGGTTGGAAGGGACCTCAAAGGATCATCTAGTCCAACCCCCCTGCCGGAGCAGGTTCACCTACAGTACATCACACAGGAATCATCCATCATTTGTATTATTCAAGATTTATGCTTTGACCAAAGTACTTGACAGTGGTCCTATGAGCACTAGGAACCACTCACTCTAGAATGCCAACATGTTTTGGTAGCTTTACTCAGTTCTTTTTTGGTGTGCATGTTAGGGCTGCTTATGAAGATATCGGTATTTGAGGAATGTTAGAATAATATACAAATACAGAGATAATTCTTTTTCTCCCAGGAGTGCTTATGTTTATACATAGACTGTGGTGCTATCGCCCAGTTATGTTGCTGTGGGGTTACTACCTAAATGGCTCATCAGAAGCACACTTCGGACATGGATCTTGAGCTGGGAGAGCAGGAAAGCTCTATTGAAAACAAGGGAGCTGTGCTGATCTTTATCAGCTGAAAAGCTGTTCCATATTTCTTATTCTTTCCATTTCTGCCTCCCTGGTTGGGGAGATCACAGAGGTTCTGACTAACCATCTCTTCCCATGGGCAAACAAACATGAGGGAAGGTGTTTCAGCCCAAATAATGAACTGTAGCAAAATACTTCGGTTTTATGATCAGAATTCATTTTGTTTAAGCTCTTGAGTAAGAATAAAGTAAATGGAAAACAAATCAAACAGGGATATGTGAGTTTTGGCTACAAACAACTTGCAAACTCTGAATAATAAAAAAAAAATCTTGCTGATTTAGAAAGAAAAACACCATCTCTGCAGGCACTTCCCTCAGCTGTGGGTTTGAAGAACAACAGATAACCAGTGGGCAGAAATGGAAGTCCATGCTGAGAATGAGAACGTAGCCCAGTTGTGAAAAAGCCAAAGAGAGTTGGGCTGATGACGGTTAGCTGCCCAAGATCTTGGGAGCCAAAAATGTCTCTCCAAGCTGATTTCATTGGTCATGTTCAAAGTCACTGAAAATGTTCCTGTTTCCCTGTCAGTTTTATGGGCTCCCTCCTACTCTCTCTGTGCCATACAGAGTCAAGGTTTTGTTTCTTGCCTGTAGGGTTTGAGCTTTGGCTGCCCAAGGTGTGGACCTGGAGGAGGATAAACACCTCTGAGTTGTTGAAGGTCACACAGGACACCTGTATTCCTACTGAGAATGTGATTTCTTACGAAATTTGTGAAATCTACCTGATGTCTACACTTTAGAGAGGGAGAGTAATCAATGTGTGTCAGCAAGGTGGCACTGGGAGTGACCAGCATCAAAGACAGGGAGCTGACCTTTCCTAAGCAGAACTTCATGACTGAGGAGAAGAAACGTCAGCAGAGGGCTTAGCCAACTCATCACACGTTTTTCTTACAGATGTAGGTGTGAAAGACTCATTTAAAGGCTGCCTTCTCCAGCTCTTTACTGGGGAGCAGTAAGAGGGGAAACTTTACAAAGTACTGGGACATAATGGGGGAAAGGGGAAATCATCAGCCAGAAAACTAGGACTCAGGAAAAACATAGTTTTACTTTCTGTCCTGTCATCCACGTGTTGAGATCTTTCTTAAGCAGCAGAGAGAAGGTAAAGCCCTGCCCTTAATCCCTTGCCAAAGAATGGGATTCCCAATCGAGGAGATGGAGGTGATCAAAGCAATGTAATCTTCACCCCAGCTGACTGCAGAGAACTCCAAGGAGGGCTCTGAGAGTTTGTATAACTGAAGCACCTTCTGTGGAATTACTTGACGTTTCCAGCTTAGAGAAGACAAGGCTGAAAGCACAGGTCTAAGCTTCAACATATGACTCTGCAAATACCAAGTCATAACAACCCATGTAGGATAATGTTGTTGATGTTCCAATAGTCTGAAGATTTATGAAAATATCTTCTATTTACTCAGCTGGAAAGAGTGCTGCTCTTCTGGAGTTTGGTTACCCCATAAAGCATTCAGAGAAGACCCCATAATCATTTCAAAGTCAGAAACATTAAGTGGAATAACAAGTTTAAACCCTATCCACAGTGACTTTGAAGTGCAAGAAGCATGTCCTTGTAGCTATAGAATATTACTCTGCTTTGAGCCAGGGTGGGAAGAAACAGCTCCCAGGCAGTTGTTTCAGGTGGTGAAAAGTCCCTATTTTTCCTACCACAGAATAAGCTGGACTCAAAATATTAGAGCTGAGCAGTGAAATAGATGGTTAAATTCCCACTGAAATTCACAGGAGCTTCTCCCATGATGCTGATGAGCACTGGATCCAGACCTCAACCAGATAAAGTCACCAGGGCAGCATGGCACTGCCCTCCCCAGCCATCAGGAGCAGGGCACAGCCTCAGTGTTCCCTCCTCCCACAGCCCAGGGGGAAATCCTTCCTGGGAAATAGAAAATGTCTGCAGGACACTACCCGAACATAGCTCTGCCCCTGCCCCAATTGGGCATGTGTCCCTGGAGAGACCCCTGGGAAAGCAGGGCTTTTCTGCTGTGAACATAATTACCATCTGGGGAGTGTGGGCCCCACATTTGCATATTATTTTATGTAGCTGAATATATTTATATATTTGTATATAATTTACCATATTTGTTATTACTACTGCTATTAGTCCCGTGTTATCCTCCCCTGGGAGGGTGGTGGGGAAATAACAGAGCATCTGTCACCTGGTTATTGGCCAAACCCACGAGAGGTTAATTGGTCCCCAACACAAGGCTTGAACCCACGACCCTGAAATTGGGTCTCATGCTCTGCTGACTGAGCTAGGACATTACTGAACCTGGAGATTGCTCCCCACATCCACTTCTGTGCTGCAGTTTCCTCTCCTGAACCTGTTGTGATTTTGCTCTGACATAAAAGCCAGGCGAGAGGGACACTGGGGTGCTTGCTCCTTCCCCTGCCCTGGCACACGTGGCCGACGTGAGGGAGATCCTAAACCAGCACCATCACGGCTCCACACTGTGGATTGCAAATATGGGCTATGGTTTGTGGGCAATGATTTATTTGTTGGGTTTTTTTTTTACATTTAGGGATTTTTTTTACATTTAGGGATTTATTCAAAGCCAATGTCAGTGCTTAGCCACAGCTTGGTAGGTTCCTGTGTCCTGATGGACGCAGGGTCCCAGCAGTTCCATGAAGCAGTGGAGCTGCCAGCCCGCAGCTGAGCACCTTCCTTCTGGGCCATGGCAGAACCACACTCCTTTCACTGAATGTTAGTGAGAGGAAGACAAATTCCTGCTCTGTAACGCAATGTTGAGAATAGAGAAACCTCTAAGTTCTCCATCTTGCACATCGAAGGATTTATCTGCATGCTGAGGGAATGGGTGCTCCTCCGTCCTGCCAGCGGCCTCCTGAAAGCCCAGAGCAGCACTGCTGGGCTGTGCCTGCTGTGTGCAGGGAGGAGACAGCTCGAGTACCTGTGCCGTTCCAAACGCCTGTATTGCTCACCTGGTCATTGCTGCAAGGGCCCACGAGGTGGCAATATCAGGACATCGCTCCCTGCTTGGACACTGCTCCCTACAGCGTTTTTGTCCAGCTTTTTGCCCTTTAAAGCAAAGAGATTCTGTTGAAGATTGGGGTGCAAAAGTGGTTTTTGCAACGGGTAATTTCCCCTTGGTGGGTCTCTAACAGTTAAATGCTTTTTATAATTGCAGAGCAGAGAGACAAACCATCAAGACCAAAATCCAGCAGTTCTAGGAGTTCTCCCCCAAGGATGTCTCAGGGTCTAGAGGAGGGGACACTGTTCATACCTCCTTCCTTATTGCTGCCATGGCTGGTTCCTGCTGGGAGGACGTTTTGGGCTTGAGCTCCATGAAAGGAGGAACCCAGCAGCTCCATAGCTGTGCTAAGCCCTGGCTGAAACGGATCACTGAGCCAAGCAAACAGCCTGCATGCTCCCACACTCCCCTCGAGCATCAGCAGGAAAAGGATCTGTTGGTCTAAACAAGGCTCTTTAATCCCATTCAGCACAGCCTCATGGTCAGGCTGCGCTCAGCTATTGCTGCGGAGAGAGCTGGGAAGTGATTTGCTTTGATAGTGGGATGAAGCGTTTCCTTGAGCTCTCTCCATGCATGGACGTGGATGAATAGGAGATGCTTGGAAGCTGTAGATTGTGGGTGGCAGCCTCCGTGGTTCCCACCCAACCCCAACTCTTCTCTAGGTTTCTCTTTCAGAGCAAGGATGCAGCTGGATTGGACTTGACTGTCCCAGCAGGGGTTGAAGCTCCAACGCTGCCTGCCTGGCACTCGCTGTGCATGGGGTTTGCCATGGGGTGGTACCCAGCTGCTGGCACAGTTTCCTCCATCACAGCTCACAGACGGTGCTGGTGGGACTCCTCACTGCCATAAGGTTAACTGAAACACATCTCCTTTCATTCCTTGTGGGTGTCCAGCCCAGCAAACCTGAAAGCAGGCGGTTATAAGAGTCCTAGAGTGATGCTAATATTTTGCTTTGATGAACAAATACTTGCAACCAAGCCAAAGTCAATTGCCAGCTCTGCTGGGAGAGAGGATCCAGCGTCAGAGGAGGATCCCGATTCTGTTCTCGGCTCACTGTATGACCTTGCAGATAATGACAACATTGGCCCCAGATGGACTGGGATGAGGTACCGGTGGCTGTTGCTGATTAAAGAGCAGGCTGTGTTTCAGACTCCAGAAGGGTTGCTCCCTCCAGACCTCGCCCTGGCCCTCCATCTGGCCAGTTCCTACCTAGTGACTCTGAGCAGACTTTGCTGACGTGGGCAGTTGGGTTTCCTTGCTGGCTGTGGAGGAACAGTGAGCCCTTGCTGACACTTGGAAGAGTGTGACTTGCACAAACTCTATCACAGTGCATGGTCACATCACATCCTGACTGCCCCACTCCCTTGTCCCCTAAGAACAAAGATACATTTGCTGCTTCAGGTCAGCTCAAGAGCCCAAAATGTGAGGCTTTTCCCTCTAGTAGGTACTCCAAGTGACCCCATGGCTAGACAACTAACATAGGTAAGCAACATCAGTTGACCAAACGTCTCAGGTTTGCATCTCCAGGCTGTGGAGCTCATACTAAAGGCTGCAGGACAGCATGTGCTGGAGGCTGAGTGCCCACAGCTCCCTCCCTGCTGGGGGTGTTTGTCCCCCTGGGGCAGCACCTGGGAATTTGCTGACTCAGCTGGGGTGGTGAGGGGGGAGTGCAAGGACTGAGTGGTCCAGAGGAGGGGAATTACAGAGCAGCGGAGCCTGGGGAGAAGGTGAGCGAAACTGCATTGTTCATTTTTAAAAGCTCCAGGCAGTCTGAGGTTTTGGGTGTGAACTCTGCACTGCTTCTGACAGTGGTGTTACAGTAATGCTTCTGCACAGCTTTGCATCCAAAATGGGAGCAACCAGGAAAATTTGCACAAACTTGAGTAAAGGATTGGTCCTGTGGGGAAGAGCAACTCTGACTGCTGTTATGCTGTTGGCCCTATTACTGCTTCTGGCTAAAAGATGGAGGTTTTTGATTGATGAATTTGTGTAAAAGTTAGTTCAAGCAGTTTGACAACGCTTTGAGGGCAGCTTGGGAGCATCTTGAATATAAGACAAAAGAAGGGTTAGACAACAGAAGTCCAGAGCAATGATTACCCAAGCACATGGGCTTGGGGCTGTTTCACTTCCATGAGAGAAGAGGGGTGTTTACAGACCCAGGCTGGGGGACCAGTGGGGCTTGGCCTTGGGACACAGCCCTTCTTCAGCTCTGTGCTTGTGCTTGGAGGACAGCCCTTCCCACCTTGCTGTGTAACCCCCACTCATGGCTCTACAGCTTCTGTGGGTCACAGTGAGGGGCACCCCAGCCTGGCTGTGGGCCCCCTCTCTGGGAATGGGGAAGTGCCTCGCTGGCTGGAGGAGAGCAAGCTCCTGTGCTGTGACCCACCTTGGAGCCCCCAGCACAGCGCCTGACGAGGGCCCCTGACCCCTGGCAGTCCCTGCTTGTGGGGATATTGAGTTTTCTGTTTGTTTTGCAAGTGTAATTGGCCAAGACACTGTGAAGGGAGGAGAGAGTGCTCAAGGGAGAGGTGTTAAAGAAATAGGAAAACATTATTAAGTGTTTTAAGTCAGCAGTTTCCCTTATTAGTACTTCCATGATGGAAAGAAGCCACTTTAGGTCTGTACAGTTGCACCAGGCCACCATGTCCAGGCCCCTGTAGAGATCCATGCAGATGGCAGTACTGTCTCGTGCATCCCTTCGGCACCACCTCTATCTCTCCCCCAAGCCATGCACTGCCTTACAAACCTCCTCCTCTGGCTTCTCGTGCCCTGCTGCAAGGAATACGCAGAGAAGGAGGAGCCCTGTGCAAAATATTTGATCTGGGGGAGTGATCCTCATCCAAGGCAGGTGTTGGATACAAAGGGAGATGTTTGAGAGGAGAAGGGGGGCACCAGATGTGGAATAAGATCAGCTGAAGGACAGTGCCAGGGAAAGAGGGAGGTGGTGCCTGCATGAAGGGCTCTGCTGTTGTCAACTCCAAGCATTAGAAAATCTGCCTCCACATGAAAAAAAAATAATCAACAGCAGCATTTTTTGGGAAAGGATTATTTTAAACAATCCTACGGTTGGGAACTTCTTCATTTGCTCCTGGGCAAGAGGCCTCTAGGCTTCTCACAGCTCACATTTCCCAGCCTGTCATGAGGTCAAACATGGAGTGATGGAGTTAAATGAGAAATGTGTCTCATGATTGCAGGAGTCAAGGCCTGGAGTGGAAAAACCCAAACAAACCATAAAACAGAACAAAAGAAAGTGCCAGCTATTCCCAGGTTCCTGATAACATCATCAGAGGTGGCAACACTGGACTTCATAAAAAGCCTCGCTGAACTTTAGGGTCAGCCTCAAACAATGACAGCTCTTTTCCTTTGTCCATTTGTTCCTGCATGCCTGGGGAGTGACGTGTGGCTGATTATTATTGCCTGGGTGATGGCTATCTATGTGCAGCTCTCGGATACCAAACAGATCCTGGGCTAGACTTGTCTATGTTTAAAAATCCCAGCATGGTCTGGATGGAGGTGGTGGTACATTTTCAGTTCCAATCTCTCTCCACAAAGTGCTACCTGCACTGGAGGGAGCGGATCCTCCTGGCACCCTGCAGCTGTGTTACTCCATTGGGAGCATGGTCTGTTATATTCCTGGCTTTTCTCATCCACAGTGGCACTGCTCCTGATGGTGTTGCAACCCTGATCCCTCCAAACATCTGCACCAAGGTAGCAAGACACCCCAGGAGGTTTTGTGAGGACAGTAGTGGCTCCAATATGTGGATGTAGTCAGATCTGCACTCTCTTGGGAGCAGGTGTGAAGCAACCTGGATTTTCAGGAGTCCGTTCCTCAGTTCCCATTCCACAGGAGTAGTTTTCTTCACTTTTCTCTCTTCCTGTGGAAATAGGACTTTTTTCCCCATTGCACTTGGGTGAAGCTGTGAGGCCCATTGAGACAGAGGGGAAGTGTTTTAAGGGAAAATCTCTAGGGAAAACCTCACGCAATGCACTCACTCTTTGTGAGACAGATGCATCTCAACCAAAGCAAACTCCCTCTGGCAAAAGGGAACCCTTGCCAGCTCGTGAATAAAGCTTCCTGCTAGAAGAAAGAAAGGGATAGGTCTCCTGCCGTGCGCTTACCTTGACCGAAGCAGGCTACGTGCTCCCATGAGGACACAGGTTCCGATGGCTCGGCTCAGTCCTTGGACACCTCCAGTATCAGAGGCATTTTTCTTTCTGCTTTTTATCCCCAGGAGCTCAGGAACAGGCTGTCCATTTTCAGCCAGACTTGACAGAAGTGTCCCAGAGGGAGTTTCTCTCTCGCAGGCTCAGAAGAAATCAGGCTGCTGGAAGGAGAAACCTCATGAGTGCCTCTGCTGAGGGCTGCCTCAATGGTACTAGACACTGGAGACTCCACATAAAAGAGCACACCCTTAAACACCCTCTATCCAGGGAAGAAGCTTTAATCAAACCTCTGGCTCACTGTGAAAGACCAGAGGGTGGGAAACCAACTTCTGGCACCTACAGAACTATTTATATTTACTTGGTTGATTGTTTTAAACGACTGGGGAGCTTCTCTTGGTCCCTACTTGTTGTTAAGATGTCTCTGGCTTCCTTGGGGGACCATTTGCATGGGTAACAACAGCACCTGGCAGGTCCATGCCCGACCAGCCTGGCCAAGCTCTGCAAGGAATCCAAGCTGCCCTAAGGGGAGCTGCAGGGAGAGCGGGGAAGGCATCAGAATGTCGTGGGCAGGAGAGCATCACCTGTGAGGTCAGGATTGCCAGCTTAGGACCAGGACTGGAAGGGTTTGGAGAAGGGTGGCTGGAGAGAAGGGAGAAGGCTGAGTAATGGCCAAGTTAACCCTTCACATGCTGGCATTTTCCAGGCAGTGAGCCAAATGACTGCTCGGGAAGATGTATATAACACATGTCTGCTGTCTCCAAAGGGTTATTAACTGTGCAATAATGGCCATGAAACTTGGCTTCCTTGATGTACATTTAAAATTGCAAAAAAATAAAACACAAGTTTCAGAGGAGAAGAGGGCTTGTTTCCTAGAAACTGTGGGGCCAAATCCACTCTCTGATGGGGAGAGGAGGAGAAACACCCCCCTGCACACACAGGCTGGGGGCAGGGGAGAAATGCAGTCACCACAACAGGACCACAGCCCCCTCCTGCCACTCACGTTACCCTTATCAGTAACAATTTCAAGACATTTCTGAAAAGCCCATGGTGTTAAATGAATACAGAATGTCTGTGTCTCACCGGAGCTTTGTGATTTGGATTCAACAAAACCACTGCTGCTCCTAAGACAGTTTCCTCTTTTGTTGGGCAGGTACCTCTGTGGGGGCTTGTCCCCTTGCTCCTGGCTCCAGCTCTTGCCAACACCAAGGCCTGCCTGTGATGTTGCCCCTGTTGTGGCGCGTTGCAGCTCCTTGGGCCTCTGCCTGGAGATGTTCTGCAACTCTGTGATGCTCAGCAGGGACCAGCCCTACCCCAGTGCAGGCTGTGCTGGCCAGCCTAGCTGCCGAGCGAGTCCTTCCATGCAGTAAGTCACAGACTTCTCTTTATTAGTGCCCCTCTTCCCTCACACTATTAATTTATTCTTTCTCTGTATTGTTATTATTATTTTGGCAGAGGACTTTGGAAAGTGGGAGGAGGGATCTACTAAAAAATTAAGCAAATCTAAGCCCCCTCATCAAAGCCATTTGAGGGAAGAGATGAGGTACCAGCTTCGGTCCCTTCGCAAACGAAATTAGCTGGTGGTCTGGGTTTAAACATGACTCTTTGGGGCTCAGGCCAGATTTGGCAGCTCACAAATCAAAGTGCCTCTCGATTCTCAGGAGTGGAGGATTGCCACAGGTGGAAGAGCTGTGGGGGAGCTGCTGCCCCGAGCTGCCATGCCAGCCGAGGCCTTGGCCTTGGAGGGAGGCACTGAAATTGTTGGTTCACAACAGGTCAGGAGAGAAATTCAGGTTCTGAGGTTTTGTTTAACCGTGTTATGTTACACTCGACGTACAGCAAGGCAGTCCCAAACTGAGTTTTTGTCTCACTTGAACGGGTTCTGGGCCACTCTTTTTGCTTGGGTAACTTACTTCTTGTTAGAGAGTGGACTGAGCCTTGAAAAACACAGGAAAACACAGAGCTATTAAATCTCACCTGATCTCATGTTAAGAAAGTTTGAGCTATGGGTCTTGGCTTCACTCAGATTTTATCTGCTGGAAGCTGGTTGCACATCCTCAGTTTCGCTCTTGCTGCTGACTGCTGGTAGCAACCTCCAAGTACCACCTCAAGGGAGAGATGAGGAGCTTCCCCGAGCAAGAAGGTGGGACACCTGCTTTCAGTCCTACCCATATGGGTGTCCCTCGATGCCCGGGATGAGCACAGCCTTTAGGGTGAAGGGCTGGAGGCAGCTCCAAGATTCCGGCTCTCCAACAGCCTCTCCACTTGTTGCAGGAGCAGATCTTAAAGAAAACAGGGTTCTCATTGCCCGTCCAGTGCCTGAAAGAGAGAAAACGGCATTAGCCTGCTTATCTCTTGTCCCAGTCCTTGTCCTGGGTTGAAATGGCCCTTTTCTTAGCACTGCCCCAGCTGCCTGCCCTCCTAGGGATCCAAATCAAACTCATCCAAACCTAACTCCCCGTGCTTTCAACTCAGAGCCGTTACCACTGTCAGCACAACTCTGGACAATCCTCATGTAAGCGCTGCAGTGAGATCTGCCAGAGTCATTCACACTCTTTTATGGGTCTTCCTTTGAATTCTTCTACAATTTCAGTAACAAAGTTGCAGATTTTTGCAGAAGTTTAAACTCTAGGACACTGCTCTTCTGGGCCACGGCAGTTTAAAGCTGCTAACACATTGGGTCTTTACTGCTTTCCAGGACTCAGCCATGCCAGGAGCACAGGATCTGATCCAAAGCCCACCAAACGCAGCGGAAATCTTTCTACTCTTGGATATCACCCTCTTGCTCTCAACAGCCCCTGGACCAAGCTGACTTCTCCTGACCCCTGGGCAGCTGAGGACACACAGGACGTGGTCCAACCAGCAGGTAGGAAGGAGCTCTTGTGGCTGCAGAATCCAAGTGAGAATGGGAATTGGCTGCAGAATCGAAGTGAAAATGGGAGTCAGTTGCACCTGGGTGAGGATGCGAGCGTCCTCCACACAGAGAGGCGAGGGAAAGGGAGCTGGCAGGCAGCTTCCTCCTCTTCTTCCTCTCCAAAACACCTCCCTTGAACAACCTGACCTCCCTGCTTTAAATTAGTGTCCCCTCTCTTGTCCATCACTGTAAAAACCCCGATTTTTGTATCTCCTGAGCTCTACACACTTGTTTCTTCATCCATGTGATGAGTGTTTCCAGGGGTATGCAAGATCATCACCTAAAATCTTCGTGATTGGGTATTTCCAATGGTTTAATGAGTACCAAAGCATTGCAGACCCAGTGCCCCCCAACTCCTCCCGGTGCCCGATCGTGGGCTCAGCCCACGATCGGGCACCGGGAGG
>VZRW01007566.1:278270-475859 GCA_013398125.1 Aegotheles bennettii | reverse complement strand
CCGCTCCCCGCGGTCCCGGCCGTCCCCTCACCTCCCCGGGCCCCGCCGAGCGGTTCCCGTGTCCCCCGCGCAGCCTTCCCTGCCCGCCCCGGCTCCCCGCCCCGGGAGCGGCCCCCAGCCGCGGAGGCGGGAAGCGGCCATGAGGCCGTGCCCGCCCTGCACCTCCTCACCTGCCCGTCCCCTCTCCTCCCTGGGCCCTGGCGACCATCGCTGCTGTCCCGCTGTGGGTTTGCTGTCTGCCCTGGCTCTCTGCTGCTGGAGCTGCCCCAGCGTGTCCACTGTGGGGCCTGAGGAGCTGGTGGACCCCCCTCTTGTCACGGTACTCGTGCCATCTGGCTGGTGGCTGGGTCCCACTGTGGGGAATTCAGTCACCTGCCTGTCTGGGTCCCTCTTCCAGCAGCTGCCATGGCCTCAGCAGCACAGCCTGGGACAGCAGCTCCTCAGCCCTTCAACTGACCCTTCCCGCCCAACCCCTGTGACCAGTGTTGGTGTGTGAGGGTGTTTCATGGGAGCCGTGGTGTAGGGACCATGGCTGGAGGGGCCATCCTGCTCAGGGATGCTTTTCCCACATCAAGTGTCAGGATTTTTCCACCTGAGGGTGTAGCATTTTCAGGTGGCTCTGCAGGGCCTGGGTTCTCCTCCGATTGTCCTGATAAGAAGAGATGATCTGGTGTGGGACAGCCTTTCTGTTTATCAGTGGTGAAGATTTAAGGTGCTTGAGTTGAGGGATAGTTTGTAATCATTGTTGACTTGAAAGTGCTTCAGAAAGCCACCGGGGCGTTAAGCATAGACTTCCAGTACATGCTCCTGGGATGTGTCCTTAACTTCTCAGTACAGACCTGTTAATGGAGATTTAGCCTTAAACTTTGCAGTAAGAAGCACTTCATGTGCTCTGCACTTGGGTTTGGGCCTTCGTTCCTGAACCATTTGAGGGCGCTGTGCCTCAGGTTTAAAAAAAAACCCCAAAAACTAAAACAAACCCCTGAGATGCTGAGTGTTTGAGTGGCACTGTAAATGGAGCTGTATACCACCGAGGGCTTTCTCAGGGTTTAAAACTGGTATCTCTAGTTCAAGCTTTAAATCACTAACAGCTCTATGCTTTTGTCACCAGGCACGTTTTGTTAATCCCGTTCATGAAATTCTGGGCTTCCAAAGCTACCTACTCCAGCAGAACTGGAAAGCACAAACAGGCAGAGAAGGAACCTTTTTAAAAAGAGGAATGTAGTTGTAGGCACAGCATTGACTGCCTGAGATCAGGGAATGGAAGAGGGGGAGTGAACAAGATTGGCGATATTCCCAGTAGAAAAGTTGGAAAAGAAACAAGACTAGTTAGTCTTTGTTCATTACTCTGCAAATATGAGCCTCAACACTGCAATATCTGTTTGTATCGTATGAATTCTAAGCCAGGACTAAGTTGACAGAACTGAGCTAGGTGAACTTGGGATCAAAAAGTGATCAGTGTCAAAGCTGCTCGTTTGTGGCATCTCTGGGGGACCAAAGCCTGTGCTGCCACATGTTTAAATGGCAGTGTTGGTAAAGTTCTGCTTGATTTTGCCTGTGGATCTGGTCCTGGAAATGCTGAGAGTGATGTGTGCAGATATGTCGAGAGAGATGTGTTTCTGCATGTTGGGATATTCCTTTCCTATTAGAGGAATCTAGTCATTTGCTCTTCATTCAGATGATCACCAGGAATGGGAAAAGGGCTAAAAGCAGGTGCGTGGTACATATGAGTTAAGGTTCATAACACCCGTGTGAACTGAAAACTAGAGAACAGAAAATACAGGTGTCTTTAGGATGGACCTAAACTTAAGATGAATTTAACTAACTTTTTTGAAATGGTTTCGTTAAACTGATCCATGTCACCATGCAGATAGACCTTCTTATTCCAGCTAAGTGGACCTTTTGACTACTTTAAGCTATTCTTAAACATGAAACACACTGGATTTTAGCCTGCTTGCAGTGTTTACACAACCTTTTGCAGTGGCCACACTAGATCAGCATACCTGTAGTGAAAGTTATGCAATTTGCTGGCGAGATGTTTCCTGGGATCAGAGGAATTAAGAGTTTGCTTCAAATTATCTGGGAAGTCTTGAATCTGCTTGAGTGGAACTGAAATCAGATGACTCAAAAGCCCAATTTTTTTGCCTCCTAGTCTGGCAGTTTAAAATACCAAGACCACTACAGCGAGTTTTTAATTTTCCAGGGTCTTCCTTACGCCCTGTTCACAGCAGGAAGAACAAGGCTTTGCCCTTCTCAGTAGCAGAGCTTTACAGGTGGGGATGTGAACAAGGCCTGCATGCTGGGCTAGGAGAAAGGTCTTGGTAGTGGAAACCTCGCAGCCAGTTGTTAGCCAGTAGGTGACCTGTTGTAGCTTCCTGCTACGACTTGCAATTGCATTGAGTGAGCTGGCCACGCTCCTGTAGCTACACCAGGCCATAGCATGTTTAGGACTGGTCTTGTCTGCACAGTTAACATACCACATGTGAGGGTACTCCAGCCCTCCAGTTCCTCTTGGGAAGAACTTGGGAATTACTGTGTAGACACAAGGTACTGTGTTCCTGAAAAGCACTACTGCCTTCAGCTTGGCAGGACCATGTCCTGCCTGGGGAATGCCGTTGTGTAGATGCTTGGATTCTGGCCACACCACAGAACTGAACTGTCCTTTGCTGGTGCTGAGGAAACACAGGCAGGAGCAAAGTTCTGCAGCTCATCTGACCAACACTAGAAGACACTAGGCAGTACAGCAAATTGCCTCTTTTCTCGGAAAGTTCCAGCTTTGTAAGGCCACAGGGTATGTTACCTCGAGTTGAGTTTTGTAGTGGACTAAAGTCTCTGCTTCCAAGCCTGAGATCAGCTCCTAGATGACATCTTAGGTCTCTATCTAGCAGGGAAATTCCAGTTCTGAGATGTATAAAGCAAACTACTCCTCCCATGCTTTCAGGTGCAATTTCACAGATACATTTTGACTGTTGCTCTCTGTGTGCTGCCCTTACCCTCTCTAGCAAAGTTTGGCAGGGCAGTGTTACCTTCTGTAGAGCTTTTTTGACTGCATTCTGGAGAGCACAGTAGAGGAAGCCCTTTTAGCACCATGTATTTGTGCTGCGATTGCAACAGTGCTTTTTCTGAGTCCTAGAAGGTCTTATCAGTCCTGCAGACCCAAGAGAAGAGAGATAGGTAGGGTCCCATGCCCTTTAGGAAGACTTCTTCCCCAGTTGTGTATTGCAGAATGCTGCCTCAAGCTATCAGCAAAGTGTGGGATTTCCAAAAACTGTTTGTATTAATTTCTTACTTTATTTTTCTCATACCAGGGTCACTTTCACATGCTGAAGTGCTGGACTGCTGTGCAGTTGGTTGGACTGTAGCGTGGGTACCTTGCAACTGGTGTAGGCTTTCCATATTTCTTGTGCCTAAGTTTTTGAAACAGTTGTGGTTTTAAGAGGGTCACAGGGTGATTAGACACTGGAACAAGGGAAGCAGTAGAGTTGCTGTCCCTGGAAGTATTCAAGAAGCACCTGGATGAGGCACTAAGGGATACGATTTAGTGTTTTAAGGGTTATTATGGTGGTGCTGGGTACATGGTGGGACTGGGTGATCTTGAAGGTCTCTTCCAGCCATAACAATTCTGTGACAGGCTTGTGTTAAAACGAACATTAGGTTTTGACTTGGAAATGAACTGAAAAACTCCTGTCTGTTCAGGAACCATATCTGAAAGCTGGAAATCACTGGGATGCATTTAGAGAAAGAGGTTTAATTCTAAGTAACTTTATGAAATCTGGAATCTTTGATTTTGCATTCAGGACTGCTCTTTGGCCTGTTTTTAGTTAAAGTGGTTTGTCCTTCTCAGTTGAGATGAGAGAAGAGATCGTGGCTCCCTCCTGTTCAGGCTCCTTCACATAACTTCTTCACACCACATTTACATCTCCTTTGAACTAGCTAGTCTTCCTTGTGCAGATTGGGTCTGTGGATGTGGATGATGTGCTTCTGAGGGCTCATGGAATTAGAGCAGTGATTTTTCTCTTTATAGGCTGGAATAGAGTAATTGAAGCTACACCCTAAGAAATGTCTGATGGCAGTTGGGAAACTCTTAAGCGTTTTGCAGTGTTGTCTCATACAATCTATGCAGAGAAGAGGAGGGCTTCTTTCCTTCCAAGCTGCATGTACATTTACCTTTGTTAAACCTCGTGCAACTCCGGGTGGACAAATCTTTCAGCTTGTTAAAGTATTTCTGAATGGTAGCTCTTCATTCTGGTGTGTTAGCTTCACTTGGTACCATCCACAAACTTTGTGAGGGTGTAGATGTAGACAAGCTTTGGCAAGTATGGGCAAAGAGAGATGACAGAGCATCCATCTGGACTTCACGTCAGCCGGGTGTTCCCTTTTTTCAGGAAGGCTGGGCAGAGGTGCTGTAGGTCTGCTGGAGGTGATAAGGGAAAATGCTGATCATTATAAAGTCATGACTGCATGTGGGTACTAAGGGAGGTTAAATGCCAGAAATTTATTTCCCAGTTAGCTGCAGTACCTGGGAAGTTCTACCCCTGCTCTTGCCCTCGTTGCTGTTCACCAGTGGTATTGTGGGACCAGATGTAAACATGGTTTGGATGCATAGCTTCCTCTGGGATCTCTTAACTCCTGCTGATTTCCAGGTAGGTGCAAGTGCTGATGCAGAAACTGGATGTCTCTCCTTGGTTTTGGATCCAATGTGGAAGGCCAGTTGGGTCAAAGAGAACTGAGTAGGTTGGACTGCATCCTCGAGGGAAGGAGCAACTTGAGGGACTCCTAGTGAAACAGTAAAACTGCTCTGTCCTTGGGGTTAAAAAAGGAAGAAGGATACAGAAGGGGCCACAGTGTTGGTTTTAAGCCTGACTGATTATCAAGGGGAGAACAAGTGATAAAGATGGACACCTCCAGAAAGTACTTTCCCTCATGGTTCGTCCTCTTTTTTAGGTACTTTAGATCAGTGAATTGTCCCTTTGGATGGGTTTGCCTTCTTCATTGACTGCATAGGGAGATGATGCCCAGTTTAGAGCAGATGTCTGAAGCTTGGTGAGCTCAATCCCTGTCCAGTGGTAGTGAGTGTTTTCTGTGTGCAACAGGGCGGTGCTGCCCTCCAGGTGACTGCAGGAGCCTCTGCTGTTAAGGGGAGCAGGGCAGTGCAGGCATGCTGGGATTAGAAGATGATACGATTTCCCCTGAGGAAACCTTCAGCTCTGCTGAATTCTCTTGTCTGGGAGAGGAACTGTCTGGCATTCGTCCATAGCTGGGTCCATGCACTGAAAAGTTAAACCTCTTAAAATTACCATGCTGGGGTTTTCTTTAAAAACCATGCTGGGGAGGGGGTTTCATGCTGACTCTGAGGCTGGGACAGGCTGGGACAGAGGTGCAGTCAGATGTTCCTGGGTATGATCTGCTCTCATAACGGAGTGTAAACATGAAATGACACTGGAGCAAGACCTAACTTAAAGCTTTTTGTTTTAAATTTGCTTGAATTACAGTTGTAAATAATAACTAACTTGAAGCCAAAGCGTGGTTAATAAGGACGGGACTAAAAGCCACATGAAGTTTATTAAACTGTATGTGAGTTGTTTTTTGTTCTTCACTATAAATATTAATTTCCTTTTAACTTGGAGGAAATGGTTAAACTAAGACTTACAGTGTAACAGTTGAGAAATTGAGAAGCGGATGGAATTTGTCAGATGTTTAAAACTTCTCTTTTCACTGTGTTCATATGTATGTAACTAATGAACACTTACGAGCAAAAGAAAAATCTGTTAAAGATTCAGCATTTCGCAGATCGTGTTCAGAGATATTGTGAAAATAAAAAGGGCTGGAAAAACAGTGTAACTGTTGGAGAGTATTAACGTGTGGTAAGGTCCAGAACCATGTGCAGAGAACATTGAAGATTTGGATTCCTGTCCTGAGTTAGCCCTTGAGCTGTTGTACCTCCACCAGTACTACCAGGGGACAGAGACAGAGTAGTGAAGCCAGTGATTACAAATGCTGTTTGAGTGCCAGCATCAACAGTCCCATTGTTACCATTGTAATTTCAGTGACACGGTGTGAGTACCTTTCTCCTTTCCCTGCTGTCCTTCAGCTTGAGAAAAGCTCCAGTGGCAAGGAAGATAATGTGTAGAAGGGTGAACTACTGGTAGTAAAAGAGTAGATCTGAGAGGGAGCAGATTGCTCAAGAGACCAATGTGTGTGTGAAACTCTGGGTAGGAGTGTGTGAGAATATGTTGGTGGTTTGGAGAGCAGGGCCTTTTTTTGCCAGCGAGCAATGTTGAGCTGACTTCTAAATTAAGGGTATGAAATATCCTTGATAGGAAGGATATAGCCACTGCTAAGCACAGTGGTGAGTGGGGCTGTAGTGGGAAGTGTGGGTTATTGTTTATTTTAATCAACTTGTCAGTTCAGTTGCCTGCCTTTGGAGGCTGAAATCATTCCAGCCTTTCCTGTTAGCTGAGCCATGCGATTCTGTCGGCTGCGTGGTCCTGTCACACTGACTGTAAAATCCAGGTTTGGTTAATAGTGCAGATGGTGAGGAACTACTACAGCCCTCTAAGTTTTTGGGCTCCTGATGACTCCTGTGTCTCAGGTGCTCTGGGATGGTGGGGCTGGGCAGCAGCTGCTTTCCTGGACACTAAGCAATGCTGGGGTCTGGCACAGTGGCAGGTCCTGTTTGTATGGGCTCCCACAGTGAAAGAAGGATGAGAGGGAGTATCCCAGCCTTTGATACGCATCTCCTCAGGCAAACATGAATTGGCAGATCCAAAGCATTTTATTTAATTTGAATGATTTCCAGAGATGTGGGAAAAATAGCTCTGACAGTCACGCGGTTTTCTGTTTAACTTCTTTATCTTCAAAATCCAGCTTTCTGCTGTCCCTGAACATCACACAGACTAGAGAAGAAAAGCGTGGAGTATTTTTCTAGTACTGATGTTTGATACCTCCTGCTGAGATCAGCACAGCGAAGTGGTAGTTGGAGGACTGGAGGGAGGCAACACGAGGAATGTGTTTCTTACGAAAAAAAGCAAAATAATGACCAAAGTATTCAAGTTACCAGGTCCAAAAGTTCTCATCTGGGCCAAGAGGTCTGAGCATTCTTTAGAACCCAACTGGAAAGTTTGAGGGAAAACTCCCTAGGAGTACTTTACAGGCCCAATCCTGCAAATCCTTCTTGCTTGAAACTCTACTTGGCTCGCCGGATTAAACTCGAGATTGCTTCTTAACCTATTCCAGGGTGAAGACTCATTGCTCTTTCCCTCCATAGGTTTCACAATTCTGAAGCAAATGTGAAACATAAGTCCTTTCCAATGGTTTAAATTATTTTCACACTTGATGCCAGAAAGTTGGGATAATGTCGGCTGGTGATGAAACTGACTTCTTCTTACATATTTTTGGCACCAACAAAAATGGTTGGCAGTCTTTCAGGAGCTCTGGTGTGGCTTTTAGTACCATGGCATCAGATTTACAACCCTTCTTCTAAATAATTAAAACCTATACTAAAAAAGGGGGCTGGGGCTACCTCCCAGCTGGAAGATTGGAACAAGGAAGGGAAGTAGTGGAGAGCATCGTAAAGGAGGCTGGAAGAATAAGTCACTAGAGCTTTTGCTGTCTCTGAAACAATTCTGACAAAGCCCAACTTGTCATTAAAAGAAGAGGCAGCCCTTTGGGAAACTCCAGGGCAGAGTGGGCCTTGTGAGCAGGTATGCACTGTGTAGGGCCAAGAAATAATGTCAATTTTTCTTCGTAAATGGGAGCCCTTCTGTGAGGTGTCAGGCAGTTTATACTTAACCAGTGACCTTGCTCCAAGGGCAAGGACCCTTTTGAAAGGCCACAAAAGAAGTGTCTCTTGTCTCTTGAGGCAGGGAACTAATTGTTGCTGCCTTGCTTTGCAGCCATGGCAAATAGGGACATTGGATTTAAATAAGGAATGTTTTTCCAAGTGCGCTTTTGAAATTGGTGACCCTTTCTGAGAGATCCTGGTTCCCCCTGGATGCTGTTCAGTTACTACGGCTGTCAGAAGAGGAGAGCTCTTCATTTCTGTTAGCAGAAATTCCTCTTGCTGGAAATACTAGGCCAAAGGGATTTCCTGGGTGTACGTGAGGACTGAATTTGGCAGAGAGATGTGGAAATGTACAATATACAGTATGTATGTAATGTGTATTATAAATCATATTAGTACAGTCAGCTGTTGAATATATAGTATTTGCATGTACGTGCAGAGCATTTCTTTGGATGGTTGCCTGGCTGGCACAGAATGCAGTGGGGGGGCAAAAAGAAGTTGGGTCTCTCTTTCTATGTATAGGCTGGGTGTTATAGGCGTGCAGCCTAGCAGGATGCCTTTGTAAGCTTCTTCACCTATAAGGTGTACCATAGGCACGATCTGACACCTCCTGGCAGGCCAGATGAGGCCTCGTGTTGCTAGCAGGAGAACTTGGATCAGACCTAGAGGGGTATATGGCAAAGAGCTGTGTTTTGAGATTTTTTAATTGCAATACTAATAATAATTGCATTAGTACAGTGCAAAGTAAGACAGAAACCCTCACTGTACATACTCACTTTCTCCAATGTGTTATAACCTTGGTATTGATTACTAAACCTGGAGGCTTTGTTAAGTTTTAAGGTGATATCTTTGCTTTTGTCCTTTTCAAGGCCAGGTTGGATGGGTTTTGAGCAACCTGGTCTAGAGGAAGGTGTCCCTGCTCATGGCAGGGAGGTTGGAGCTAGGTGATCTTTAAGGTCCCTTCCAACCCAAACCATTCTATGATTCTTTTCATGCCAGAAAAGGAGTGGAAAAGGCATAAAAGAACCTCAGCAACTGTGGGTTACAAGCAGAGGAGGACTCTCGTGGGGCAGAAGCTGCCTTCCAAAGATGTTCCTGCCAGCCCTGGTGTAAGGTCTGGACTTGGTGCAGGAAAGGCAGGGTTTAGTGCTCTCACCTGTAGCCTATGGAGCCTACTGTTATTTAGACAGGGTCTTTGCCTTCCTTGTGTTACTTATTCCCGGGATGGTGGAAAATCTCGTAACTGGGAAGCCCATTCCTGGCTTCACCCCTGAAACCCAACCCCTGGCTTGCAGGGAGAGCAGTGCTTGCTGTGTGGCCTCTATTGTAGTCAAGAGGCACTTGGTCCCCATACAAACAAAATGTGGGTGGCTCTGCAAGTCATACTTACGACATCATTTCAATTCACTTAGTGTTGTCTGCAAGAGCAACATACATAGGCAATCTCCTGTTTGCAGGCAAACTCACCTCTTTGCTCTACTGAGATGGTAAATGCCACTTGGTAACAGTGCAATTCCTCACGTGAGTGGAGCATCTCATCAGACACATATTTATACTTTCAACTAGAGTGTGCTCTAGCTCTGGGGTGGAGGAAGAAAAGAAAAGGAGGGTGTTGACAAGAACCCCCTACCTTTTCTCTGGACATGGACAGTGCACAGTGAGGTTTCTAAATAGTGCTCAGCGAAATAAAAAATATGAGAAGAGGATGAAGTTCTTTAGTCTGTATTATGCAGAGTGAACACGATCATAATCACTTTTAATTTCCTCACACTGTAAATGATGATTGCAGTGAAATGGCCTAGGTTCGGGTGGGGTTGATTAAACAAGGCTGGGATACCAAAATGTCTGATGGGTTTTTTTTTGTTCACTTTGGTGGACAGGTTGGCTATATCCAGATTGGATCAGAGCACATGCTAATACAGCCTGTGAATACATCAGAGACCTCATTTAGTGGAAAAGAACACTTCATCAGGCGGAGACGATCCACAAGATCGAGCCATCCCGTGAAGCGACACATTCCCGATGAGCACTGCAAGGTTGTAGCAGGTGAGTCTGAAGCAGCTCAAGAGAACAGACATGAGTGTGCAATTATATTTTTAACTGTTGTTCTGCCAGATATGTCTGTATTTTGTAATTGAAGTGTTCACTGGAGCTATTGAAAAACAGCATGGGTTAATGAATACTTCTGCTGCTTCGGGCAGAAGGAGTCACATCACCAATATAAAAATAGTTAGGACATGTGCTGTAGCATTCTATTTGTGAGAAGATAAACTTTATGATAGGTCAGCGTAAACTTCTTCTTTAACCATGCAATGGGGCCACTGCTCAGGAACATATTCTCAGTGTTTTTAGCAAGGGCCCAAATTCTGAAACTCAAGTCTGTGGTGAGCAGTGTTCTTTTGTCTCACCTTTCCACTAGAGTTGTGCCAAGTGGGCATGGATAGAACGGTGATCCTTGCATTTCAGAGTGTGGAAAGTGTCACTTCAGATACTCCCATATAACTTAATCAGAAGTATCATCCATAGAGTCCAGCTGCAGGGACCCAGCTCAGGATGAAAAGATATCTGGAGAGGGGAAGAGGTGCAGTTTCTTTTGTTTTGTCTCATGTCATCACTTTGACTTCTGTCTAGCAGAGCACACCACCCATACTAGAGTATATCAGGGTGCACAATCAAGTGGGCAGACTTTGTATTTTATTTTTTTAATTATTTTCGTATAGACTTATGTGCATTTGAAACTGCCAGATGTAGTTGACAAAGGTAATTTTTTTAACTAGGAACTTGATTTTGCTTTTTCTTATGTTTGGTTCATCAAACTTAAGCTCTAGCTCTGATGTGATAGGACTTTTTGTTTGAGC
Source organism: Aegotheles bennettii (assembly GCA_013398125.1). Classification (NCBI taxonomy): domain Eukaryota; kingdom Metazoa; phylum Chordata; class Aves; order Caprimulgiformes; family Aegothelidae; genus Aegotheles; species Aegotheles bennettii. The sequence goes on along the minus strand of VZRW01007566.1, from coordinate 465,218 downwards.
GTCAACTTTTAAATTGTTTGCTTTAAGGTTTTGTGAGATAAATTAAACTTTTTTTTTCCCCTCTTGCTTTGTGTCAGAGGAAATGAGTTCATAGAGATAGCAAAGAAGCTTTTAAGGTCGTTAGCTTTCCCTGGAGATTTGTGATTCCAGGTTTGAGATCTACGAGTCCAAAATGTGATAGCAACTCATAGATACTCCTAGGTTAAGTTTAGTTGGATTGGATATTGAAGGAGCTACAGCTGTGACAGCAGGGAGCCTGTGTGAGTTAGGTGATGGAGCAGTTTTTGGCTGTCATCCTGTTCCTCTGGCTGTGGGTACAGTAGCAGCTAAATGCAGATGTACCTTGTGTGTGTGAAGCTATTCTGGACTAAACAACCACCCCTTGAGTGATTTCTAGTGCTTTTCTTCTTAATAGTTTAGCCATATGAGAGATATTTTTTTTTCAATAGGGTTTCTGTAGTGTAACAAGAGTTGGGAGGTGAACCAGCTTCCTGAGAAATGGCAGTGATTTAGAATTTAATCGTGTGTCTGGAAGTTAAGAGCAGACTTTCTCTAATGCTCTGGGTTCAGTTTTCAGTGTCATGCTGATACACCTTGCCAGTGTTAGTGTCCTGAGCTTAAATCCTGTGGGTCTCTGTGAGTATGTGAGATGTTGGTGGTATGTTCCAAACTGTCAGTCTTCAGTTGTGACCCAGTGTGACAATGTTAAAGTTGTTCTATACATGAAAAATTATGTTTGTGGATCTGATTATAAACCCTAGAGTCCCCATTGGAGTGGGAGACTAATAGTGAGGAGATCCAGTTCTCTGTGATTGTCCTCCTGTCAGTATTTTTCTCCTGTCTTTCACATTCTTCTGGGCAAGGCACCACAGAAGGTCAGTGGCTTTACTGCATTTTTGCTCTTAAAGACTGTGTGCCTGTGATCTGCTGCAAACCTTGCTGGTGTTCTAATGCTTAGCAGCTGAAACACTGAAAAAATGCAGCTCTCTTGCACCCTTTTCATTTTGGGGTGTGGATTTTTTTTGTTTGGTGCTACTAATAAAACAGCTGTTGATTATTATTTCCTATCATTTTTCAAGAGAAAAATGTCTAATTCTATTCACTGATCATATCCTGTCTTCTCCCATTTTTAAAGCCAAACAGTCAGATTATCATCTAGTATAAACTGGTCCAGTTTTTGGTGTCTTTGGAGCAATTGTATTTTATCCTTTCTGGAAATCTGGGTGGGTTGCATACAGGGTATTGTTTATGAACTCTGCAAAATCTCTTATTTAGGTTTCAGTGTGCCTCTATACTCTCTCTTACTCCTTTCCTGTTCTACTGCTCCACCAATGCTCCAGCTTCTTCCTTTTACTGGATGGACCACATACTAAAATGGAGGCGGTGGCATCTATGCTGTCCTCTACTGGGCTGCCAAAGGGACAAAATGGGAAGCAGGACTGGCAGATTTAATGGGTGCACGAGTAAGATCCACTAGTATGGGAACAGTTGACTGGTCAGGAACCAAGTGCTGGTTTTGGACATAAAGGGACATGGCAGCAGCTGGAGGCACAAAAGACTTCCTTGTTGGGAACAGCAGTAGAAGCAGGGGTCTGAAGGAACTGACTGGAATGAGCAGCCATGAACTGAAAGTTTGCCTTTATCCCTCGGGTTTTGTATTTAACCAAGCCTGTGTACCAGCAGAGATGACCTGTGCTTGCTCATAAGGTTTCCTCCTAGCTGGCACTGCTTGTTGGTAAATCCTGTAGCCAGGAACTTTATTTTCTCTTGTGTGGAGTTGAACTCTTAGTAGTTCAGCAGTTTTATTGTTCTCATAGGTTCAGCCTAAGCCAATCTTCTTTTTGATTCTCTGAATATGAAATCTTGGTTCTGGTTAGAGTTACAGATCCCTTATGTCTCTTTTTAGAGGAAACATCAGAATTCAGGACCACGCTGGTTTCCTAGCCAAGTACTGTAGGTGCTGCAGCACTGTGTTCACTGAAAATGCATTACAGATTTTTTACACTGTAAAATAAGACAGCCATTAGTTAAAAGCTGAATTGAGCTAAATTCAGTCCAGGAAATCTGCCTCATCCTTTTGCCACTAAACCTTCTGACCTTGTGTCTAGGGACAGGGTACTGCCTGTCCCTGGCAGAACTGAAATTTCCTCACTGAGAAGAGGGAAAGGAAACTGGGGAGACACTGGTTAATTACATGGAATGAAAAATGAAAAGAGGAGGTGATTGAGAACCAAGGTATCATAACTGTAAAAATAAGACACTGAAAAGAGTGTTCCTAGTAGCACCCACTGTTTCCTGAAGGGTTCTGGGGACTCTACATGCTGCTCTTCCCTGCTTTGTCCAAAAGGGAATGTGAATAGATGCCACAGTTGCTGGGATCCTCCCTGCAAGCTTTGTTCTCCTCAGGTTGGCCCAGAGGTGATTGACAGGCAGGTCCTGAGCTTGAGGGACCTCATGGCATGGGCTATATGGACCCTAGGTCTGACATAATGTAGTTGCACTTAACTCTGTGTATCAGCAAAATTAATTGCATATCTGTTAGGATAGCTTTAGTCATTCCCCCAGCAGCTAAGTGAGGAAAATCTAGGACTCTGTGATTCCCTGCCTTGTCCTAGGATCATACAGGAGTTTGCAAAACAGCTGGAAACAGAATTCATATCCCTTGGGTGCTGGTTCTTTGTGTTGGCTGTGCTAAAAAGGGAGCAAAGCACCCGACTGCTGCACAGTGCAAACAGCCACTGCTTCAAGTAGCTGTGTCATAAAATAATGAAATTGCTCATGGGCTTTGCCACTTAAAGGCAGACTCATGAATTCTTTTCATTGTTGAGGGAAAGAAATGTAAGTCGTGGCTGTTAATAGGCTTAGCACGTTAACGACCTAATTGACTCCTGTCTGGTTTGGATTAACTTTTGTGCACGAGGAGTTTAGAAACAAAAAATTTAATCCTCTCTGACACACAAAAGGTCCATTCCTAATGAAATTGTGTGGAAATGATGATCTAAGGGTGTGCTTCCAGAGTTTCTCCTGGGAAAAGGTATCTCTACTATGGTACTCACCAACACTGGCGAAGTGAAGGAGGGAGCAGATTTGTAGCAGAGGTTTTTTCTCACTGGCTTGTGATTTGGTTCACCCAGGCTAAAACTTGTCAGGAGAGAATGGAAGTTGCAAATACTCAGGACATATTCACATGTTAGCTGTTTTGGATCCACGTCCTTTATAGTGGAACAAGATAGACAAATACATGCTTGTGTAAATACAATATAAACCAAGTATTTTTCAAAGCCACAGAGCTGCCATACTTGGGCATTTTTCAGCCCTTTGCTGTTCTTGTATTTTCTGAACGAGCAAGAATCACCTCTAAAGATATTTTCTTCTGAAAATGTAGTTCAGCAGTACCTGGTATGATCTGGGTTATATGGGATTCAAATCAAATACAAAGCATCAGATGCTGAATTTTCAATGTTACATATTGATCATGCCGTAAGAATTTAAACAGGGGTGAGTTGCTTAATGGCAGATTTCTATTGGCAGGAGTGGTCCAGTGATATATCAACTTAATTGGCTGATCTAAAAGATGCATGGTGGGGTCACTTGTGTGAGTATTTGTAGAGCGAAGAGAAAAGTGTTTTGAGAAAGCAAAATGAACTTAATCAGGAAGTGCCATGTGTCAGTGCTATTGAAGGGATAAAGAGCATGGCTTTCCATGGGCATTCCTGTTGTGTTCCACCCAGAAGTGTGGTACTTTCCTCACAGATCTCAGCCATGGGAGGGGGAAACTGAATAGTTCCTGTTAAAATCTCTAAACCAACTACTTTAGTCTAAGTGCCATAACATGTCCTACAGCACTAAAAATTATTTTTAGAGCTGCAGAAGAACTTTGTGGGAGCCAAATGTCTCCAGGAATAATCTGTGTAAGAGGATTAATCTGGCTGTAGTCAGGAGTGGGTAAGCACTTGCTGTCTTGCATGACTGGATCTCTGAGATTTGAATCTGAAAGTGCCTACTAATGGGTTAAAAAAAAAATAAATCCCAGGTCTGTGGATCCAGGGCTGATGTTTTAATTCCTTTGTTTAAGTTCTGAAGTGCTCCAGCAGCAAAGGATGGATCTCATCACCATGGGCCAGGTGCTATTGTTAGTCATATGATATGTGTATACATATTATTTTTATCACCTGTCATCCAGCAGAGGAGAGAGTTCAAGTCACAATGCACATTTCTATTCAGGCATGAACATGAGCCCCTGTGAGGCAAACAGAAAACCTATTAAAAGGTTTCCAGGTGCATATGCTGTGAGGGGGAAGGAAGGAAAGGTTGGGTTTCAGTTGCTCTGAAGCATGGTGTCATTAGGAACATGGGAAATAGCTTCACACCAGTGATGTGAAACACTTCTTCAGGTCTCATCTCTAGACACTGGGCTGCATCTGGGATACCTGCTGTCACACACTGTTCTGATTTTAAACAACGAGTTTGACGACTCTCTTGTTGAAGGTCCTGGACTCGTGGCCTTTCTGGAGAGAGAATGGAGTCAGAGGGAGTTTTGATTATAGGTTTTAATACATGTAAATAAGAATTTCACTGAAGATGAGCCAAGTGGGGAGAGAGAGATCTGTTTTAATGCATCACACAGGAGTTTTGCAGTGCCCTCCAGTTTGGCTTAGACCTCCATGAATAGACTTCTCAATTTATTTGTGCAGATAAGAGGGAGCTGCAGGGCTAATCTGGCTTTTAGCAATACCTGTGATTCCCACCAATCTCTGAACCTGTAAGAATAGCTCTGGGCAGAGAGGAAATGGGCAGACCAGAGAGGACTACAGGGCAGCTGTACCATCTCCTTTATTAACCCCCTGTAGCTAAGAGTGGGGGTAGAAAACACCTGAGATATGGCTGCTTTCATTGCTCTGTCTCTGTGACCTTATAATATATACAGCAAAGCTGTTTCCATGTGACAATATCCATCACACACTCAGCTGCAGTAAATAGATATAATTATGTTAACTATCACAGAACAACAGTAGTTTAACTAATTTGCTGAGGTCTGGTCCCATATTTTGCATGTCTCCTATACCATCAAAGTCTATGGATGGGGAAAGTTTTTCAGTTCTTGGTGAGAGGAAATATCAGTGTTAAAGACAGAATCAAACCAGGTTATGAAAATGCAGGAATCTCCTCTAACCATGTCATAAAACTTTCTCTTTCTGTGGGAAAAGTAAGTTCTGTTATAACTTTTACGAAGGTCTCCAGTGATGTATTAAAGTCCCCTTACATAGAAGGGATTTGACATAAAATACAGTCCTGGAGCATGAGAAGAGAGCAGCTTGTCTTTGGAGGGAAGGTTGTTATTTCATGTTTCTGATACAGACCTCATAAATTACTCTGAGTTTGCTTTAAACCCTTTTGTCAGTTTAAATGAACCAGTTTTCATTTAATGCAAATATGCTGCATGGAGAGAAGCATATAGTGTAAACTGTGAAGATGGGCATTTTAATTCACAAAATAACAATGCATTGCTTCTCTTGAGTTACTTCTCAACCTGTTCTAACAATTGATCAAAGCTGCTAATAATTTAAGTGCTGGTATGCAGGTATCAAATGTAGGGACTGCTTTCCCTGAACAGGTATAAATCTTAGACACGTGTTACTGCTATGTTGTGTTTCCCCATCTTTAATCATTGTCTCTTAGCTGTGTTTTCTCTCCAGGTTTCACTTGGCCTGAAATAGCAGTTGTTATGGCCAAAAAACATGTGCACTAAAAATAGAGAGATGTAATGCAACCTGTATTAGTCCATATTAGGAAGCATCTGTTGAAGAATTAAAGCAAGGATTTCAACAATGGGCTATGGAGAAGATGTAATTTGATTAAGTGTTTGCAAGCATAGAAGGATTCCCTGTATCAGAAATCAGGTCTTTCAGCACTTTACCCATGGGAGTATGTCTTACTTGTATGGATAAATCCCTTGGTTTCTCCAGGTCCCTGGTCTTCCAAACAGGGAGTCTCGATTTTTCCTGTGAGTGTGTGATTGTTTCCTTATGGCTGATAAACAGCAGGGTCCTGGAGCAGTCTCCCATCCAGGAGTGTCCTTTTCCATCACACGTGGCAAGTGAAGTTTTATTGCTGGTGTGTTTTGGGTGAAGCCCTCAGTGGGAGGGCAGCATGGATAATGTGGAGCAGGAGAGATTCCAGTTTGTTCTTCCTCGACTGTCAAGGTGCACAAGAGACCAAAAAAGAGGACGTGCAAATAACGTGTGGTGTGTGGATCCTTTCCCCTTCCAGAGCAGCTGCACACAGTAGAGCTCTACTACTCCTTCACTTGATTCCTAATAAGACATAGTGGTAGTTTCCATTGGAGCTTAGTGAAATCTAAACTGGTAGGTGGTAATGAACTGGGTTGTCTGGTACAAGCTCTCTTTATTGCAGGATGTTTGCAGGTATTCCAGTGGTTATTCTGGCTAGAAAGGTGGACAGGGGGCTCCAAGGAGACTAAGGTACATCATCTGTTTTTTCCATGTTATCATAAATCATAGCTCAGGGTTAGAGCCAAGAGTTGGGACTCTGTTGGTGTCAATTCCTAATGTTGTTTGACCTTTGACCTTCAGCAAATACCTTGGGATCTTAACTATAAAAGTTACCAAGTGTTGGGCACCTACATGTTTGTGTGGCCAAGATGGGAATGATTTGGGGCAGATTTTGCCTCTGTTCAAAAGCTCTAAACTTCCTAAGTCATAGATGTCCCAAACTGTGAACCCAAGACTGAAGGCACAGAAAATTAGAGGTAATTTAGGCTGTAACTTCTGACTCTCAAACAGTGTCTTTATTTGCAAGTTAGGGCTATTAATTCTGAGCTGGCAGTGGTACCAAAAGCCTTTGGATCTGAAAATTGCTCTATAAACTGACAGTTTCTTTCTCAGCTGATCTGTTCCCTGAGAAATTTCGCATATCTGTAGATACTGGGAATTAAAATAACTAATATGCTACTTTTTACTTCACCTCGACTGGCTGAGCCAACACCATTATGGGAGATATACTTTACTGGCTTCTGCAAATGGCCAGAAGTAAATTGCTGGGGTTTCAAGGAGGTCTGTGCCACCACTGTCAAGGTATAGCTATAGTGGAGTGGTGAGGCCAGACTGTAGGTGGGGAGCCCCTGGTTTGGTGAGTCCCTGAGCTCTTCCAGCCTCAGCAGAAGTGATTCGAGTTCAGCTGCCAAAGCCCAGGATGGGTTGGTAAGGCTGGCAGTTGTAAAAACATTCTTTGCAAACCAAGCACATTCACTGAAGGCTCATTAAAATCAAAAACCTGGAGGCCAATGATGCCATTTTTCATGGTGTAACTGTAGCCAGGCGTTTTGTAGTCTCTAAAGCCCTGAAGTGGATTAGGCCTGTGCTTTATGATTGCTCTCAGATCTGCTGAGTTTAAGTGATCAAAACTGAGGAGTCTGAGCTCAGAGTCTTATGTGCATCACTCCTTATCATTTGGGCCTAATTATACTTGTGTTACGGGATCTTCCCCAAGCAAGTTGGGACCTTCGTGTGTCTGTCACAAAGGAAATCAATTCAGCTTCAGAGAACTTACAACTAGTAACAGAGCAAATCAAATATAGGATGAGAAAGTGAGGCATGGAGGCTAAGAGGGAGTGGCAAAATGAGTATTTCCATTCCCACTTTAATAGTCTTACTATTAAGCCGTGCTCACTGTGCCTGCTTTCTCTAACATGAAATTGTCCTCTCTGTCTTACATGAGTGAGTCCTTGTTTGTGGATGGAAAGCCTACAATGAAGGTGTCATTTTCAAAGGAGATGAGTGCCCATTGTTCAGGAGGTGGCAGTCTTTGAAATCCTGCTGACAAATTGAACCAGTGAGCAGATGGAGATCATAGTGCTTATTCTGGGTTGTCCTACAGGCCAAAGACTAAAGACAAAGTCATGATGTGTTATGTTGACAACTGAGTATGTTTTGCAGAAGGATAAGGTGTGTCCAGAACTGGTGTGTCCAAGCCACAAATTAACTTGGATAACAATCCTTGCAATAAAATCTCCCTGGTGTTTTGACACGCAGCACAGTTTATGACTTCTATCTTAAATTATTATTTGCTGCTGTGCCAGACAAATAGTCATGAACTTGTGATTTTGTATGCAAGTGGCTGGGTTAAAAAAAGAAACAAACAAATCAACTAAGCCAACCAACCAACCCAAACCACAACAAAACAAACCCAAACCAAACAAAAAAAAACCCCCCAAACTCCAACAGTTTTGGGAGGTGGACTAGGGAGCAATGGATCATTCTGCTATGCATTTATTTTTCCTACTAGGTGATACATGATTTTGTCTGCCATTCTAGTCAGAAATTGGGGGTGTACAACAGTTTTGTAGGATGAGGCATTAAAAATGAGAGGTCAGCTCTTGGTCTGCAATCAGCTGTGATTTGAACAAGCAACCATTTTTAATCCCTGAGCTTCAGACTCCCCATTGGCAGCAGCTACCTGTGGTGGATCTGAAATCCCAAGCTTTAATGGCATAGGGGCAATTCTGTGCTGTGTCCTGCCATGGCTGGAAATGGACTGGGGAGTGCTGGCTGTGGCAGCAACTCTAGTAGTGTCCTTCTTAGTTTCCTTCTTCAAGACTTTCTTGTGTCTACTCCAAGGGAGATGCCATAGCAAAGCATCCAAGCATCCTTTTGTTCCCCCGCCCCCCTTCAGGAGAAGAGTGTTTTGGAAAGAACCTCTCTGTTGTATGGATGAAAACTGCAGCTGGAAGGTAACCAGTGCACACAGCTGTGGATGTAAAGCCCACGGGAGGCAGTGAAGGGATGTCTCTGGTGGTGTCCATGAGTTTTGAACTGGCCTCCTTTGTGTGCTGGGAAGCCTGTGGTGATCTTACAGCTCTGAGCTGTCCCATGATCTGTGGTTGTTGCTCTTTCAGCTCAGGCTGTGTTAGCACATACCCTTCAGCTGCCTGTCTTCTGCAGCAAATGTTTTGTTGTCCTGGAAGTCTCAGAGCTCTCTGCTTGTTCAAATTTGTCTTGCTTCTAACTGGGCAACTTGATCCCCAGCTTGTGGGTATCCACCGTGGTGTTGTGCAGTCAGTCTTTTGAAGAAGCTGTTCCATGGACTGTTTGGAAGCAACTCTGCTGTGAGATCCAAACATGAGGAGCAGATTGATTGAACTGTAGCATATTTCTCTTGGTGTGTTTTTTAAATAATAAATACTCTTCTCCGTGTTTCAACCCGCCCCCCTGTCCTGGTTTGAACTAGGCCAGAACCAGTTTCCTTTCTAGTAATTTTACTTTTCAGTTAAGACTCTTACTAAGTGACTGCACTTTCGGAAGTTCACAGCATATTGATTTCAATTCAAACTGCCTGTGTTCTGTTCAGGTTTTTCTTTTGCTCTGGTTCTGGGATGTAAATGGTGCTGCTAACTTCTACTTTGTTTCCCTTCCTTCCTGGGCTCTATCTCACACCTTGCCTTCTTGATTTGAAATGAAATCAAGTCATTGTGCTAGATTTGAAAAGTTCTTTGAAATTAGCGCAGTTTCTAGAATAGATAGCAATGAGTTTCTAGAATAAATAGCAGTGTGCAAGAGATGCCATATAATGATCACTTAAACACAGGTTTGACAGTCTTTTGAGAGGCATTTGTATCCTGCATCTGGTACCAGAGAAACTTTGTGGCTTCTTGTCCCTCTGATAATTCAGCAGACTTGTCCTTCCTCCTATTGACATATGCTTTTAGGTTAACTAGTAAGCACACACCTGAAGAACTATCTTTCTTTAGTTTCTAGTCTTGCTTTGTGTGCAGGATCTCCTTTTTCTTTCTCTCCCTCTTGCTTTGGAGAGGTGCTGATTTTTATTTTTAAGTGAAACTAGTAAAACCTGCCTGATGTGAGTTCCAGTGAAAGATTCTCTAGAAACCCCTGGGGCATTGGGAAAACTGGTGTTAGCCATCTGCCCCACTTGCATACCCTCTCCTTATGCTTCTGAATTAAAGTAAAACAGTGCTAACCCTCCATGTGAGGGTATATAGAGATGTTAAAGGGGTCATGGGTGGAGGGAAGTTAGCAGAGGGCTTCCTGAGGAAGAACTGCAGAGGATTTTTAAGGCAGCAGTAGAAATGAGCTTCTAGGGAGAAAGCTGGCCCTGCAGAAAGGACTCTGCAATTTTACTTTTATTTGTGGCTTTTGTTGAACTGCAGCCAGAAACTTTCTGTAGGTTTAACTAGAATGAGGTAGCTAAAATTACAAAGGGGAAGATTAGGGAGGGGAAAAAAAAGTGGAAGGCTGTAGGAGAAGAGCTTACTTTTCAGATGAGTCTGGGAAATACTGTTGGAAGGAGGAGCAGGAAGGGACTCTGCCATTACAGCAAGAATGTGCCAAAAACCAGACAGTGCTAGACAGGGCTTTTGGTGTGTAATAGGAAAAGGTCATTTGGGGCGGTTGCTTTGGAATTGTACATCTGTTGGGTTGCCATAAAAAGCACTGAACATAAGGAGTTTTCTACTAAGGCTTCAGAAAAGCTGTCCTGCTTCTGGTAGCAGGAGGGACTTGCATGGTTTTCTGCTGTTCTGCGGAAGATTGCAAAGGCTGCTGGACTGCAGAATGTGATGTGATCATGTTGTGCTTTGTAGGTGACTAGCAAGGAAAGAGAAGAGCTTGTAAATAAAAGCCAGTTAGTGAGCTTATGCAATGTTCCATCCACTTTATACTGAGGGTCTGGGAGTGCATTGCCCTTCTCCCATCACCTAACAATTCTGAATTTTGTGGAATTTTTGGCCAGATAGACTCTGTAACACACTGTCAGAGTGACTGGCAAAAGAGTAATGTCCCCTGTGCCCAGTCACCCGCAGCGTATACGTGCTGTGTTGTAGATTGACTGTTTCAGCTCATATTTCACATGAAATTGTCTGACCTTTTAAGCGGGGAACACCTGACTTCTAAAATAGTGTGCAGTTTGGTTATGTATGCTCCCTGCAATGTAAACTCCTCTGACAGGCTCCTACCCGTGTTTTATGGCCTCTCATGCCTTCACACTAACACTTAACATCTGCACCACAAAATCTGTAACATCAGTTTGTTCAAATAAAGAATCCACCAATCATTTAATCCTTGTTTTAATGGCTGATGTTTATTTTAGTTTGGGGTTTCATGTACTTGTGAAGGGATTCTCTGCCCATAGTCCATAAATCACACGGGGCAGGAGTGAGACTTCTCTGTACTGGCCTGTTTCCCAAGTGAGGCTCTAGAGATGGGGTTTTTTTGATACCTCCATAAAGTTGACTCACCTCAGGTATGAGCTGCAGATGTGTTTAATGAGGATTTTTACTGTTGGTTTTGGATCTTTTTCTCCTCTTCATCGAATGTCTGTGATATGGGATGTGTGTGTGTGTATTTCTTCTGTTCTATTTGTACCCATGCAAACAAGAAGTTGTGTTTTCTCCATGTACTTAATTATGCTGGAAAATTGTTTGCATGTATGGTGGACAGGGAGATGCAAACTGAGACCACTCTGAAAGTAGCTCTCTGCAAAGACAGAATAAAGATAAATTACTCTATGAAGGAGCTACTAACTCAAAATAAAAAAGGGGGAGGGAGACAACAGGAGACACACTACACCTTTGTTCAAGTAGTTTGTGTTGCTTTGCCTTAGCTCTTCTGTAGTGTGTCATCGGTGACCACCTGAGCTCTTCGTAGCTCCCTTGAGTCCATTACATGTTGCCTGTTTTAAGTGCTTGGTAACCTTACACTTGGAGAATGTGAGGGAGAGGATGAGAGCAAGAGCCCAGATTCTCGAAGTTAGGTCACTTTGGCTGTGTTTCTAGGCCAGCCTGTGGGGTGGTAGTTTTCCACACGCAACCTCTAATCCCTACCACCCAGTGGAAAGCGGCCAATCCCCAGCTTCAAGTGAAACTCATGGAGGAATGGAGGCCAGAAGCTTTGTGTGAACCAAGACTACCCAGCAATTTGCCAGGAGTCCCTTTTCGCTGCTGCTCTCCAGAAATCACACCTCTCAGAGTTCTGTACAGCTGCCTTCTGCAATGAGGTGGAATGGCAAAGCCTTGCCAATTCCTCCTTCTGCCTCTGGAGGAGGGCAATCCCATGGCAAGTGACCATGGCATGACCTCTTCTCCCCAGAGTGCAAGCTGCAGTCTATCACAGTGGGTTCCTCCTCTGACACAAGTGGCCTTTCCACCTAAAAGGAGATTTTTGAAGTGAATATCCAGAGTACTCTGAATTTGTTTTCTTCCACTCAAGTCTTTTTACACAGCTCATTCAATGCCAGGCCCAGACTTATCTGAGTTGAGGCCTAGCCCCCCAAGTTTTCATTTTTTGCTTATCCATGGGCTCATCTGTCTTTTTACACCTGGGAGGGATATTTCCAAAATCTTTTTTAAAAGATTCAAATCAAATTTGATGGTTGTTTTCTCAGTTTAAAATATGTACCCAGTGTTGACAGTTGATGCCTTGGGCAGAAAAGCCTGTGCAGAGCTGTGTGGGATGACTGCTGGACAACACAGGATAGGAATACGGGGTGGACATGTGCAAATGTGTGCATTGAAAAGACAGAAATGTATGAAAGAGCAGAAGGTAGGGAGTCCCATTTCAGGTGGGAAATGAGCAGCATGAGTAGTGTGACACAAGGGGTATCTGTCTGCCCATCCATTATGGTCTGTCCTGTGCCACTTTTGCACTGAGTGCTGTGTTCATGCTGTTTCAGGACCTGTTGTGTGTTCTGCCCCATTTGTCATTGGAAGAAATCAGCATTAATACCAGTGTCAGTATCTTACCCTGAGTACACTGCAGGCTGAGCAGTAAGCAGATGTAATTTCAGTGAATCTTGGCGCTTTGTTTCTTATTGCAAAGTAAATTTATTTTAATGACTTCATTTGCTTTTCTTTCATTTTACAATTGAAAACATGAATATATTTTTGTGACTGCCATTAAGCAAGTAGATTCAATTTCAGATCTGAACTTAATTCCTCCTTTGTTCATGCCTCAGCTGCTTTGCACGTTTGCCTTGGAGCTGTGAAACACATTTCACCTTTCAGTTTAGAAGAGGACTGATTACTGATACATCAGTCCCTTAGTCTGGAGGAAGGGAGGGTTAACTTCTGTGTTTTAGTTTTTGTGTTAATGGTAGCTGACCACTGCTTCACTCTGTGGTCCTTACGGGTCCTTTTCATAGGTTCTTGTAGCTGAAGGTCAGGATCTACAGGGAGTCCCCTGCTTTCGGTGTGCATACCCCAATGAAGAGGCATGTGAGCTCTGCACGTAGGTGGCCAATGGCTGCAGCTGCTGGTGCTGGTGCTCATGCCAACAGCAATAAATGAGCAATGAAGGCTTGAGAAGGTCTTATCTAGCCTGACCTTCTGCACTTCTGGGCTTCATCCAGAGACTTCTGCAGTTGGCCAATAACGCATGTTCCAAAACAATCTGACTTCATTTAAAAGCTTTGAGGCCCTATCTTGTGTTCTGTTACATTGGTCTAGTAGTGCTGGTAGCAAGTAAAAATGCAACTGATGGAAATACTGACTTGAGGAATATCTTACAACTTCCCTGGCTAAGGAGAACCTGCAGAGTATAGAGTGTACATCGCTCCCCAAAGCACAGTCTCATATCCTAAAGGTTTCTTCAGCAGATTTTTCCTTAATTAGCACTTGTTCCATTATAGTGGAATGTTTTGCTTTTCACAAGCAGGATTTCCAGTTTCTGAAATCTTTGCAAGAGCATGATTTCTTCTTGAATTACAGCTAATCTTTTACTGTTCTGGGCTTCTCTTTCCCATCCTCTTTCCTATTTGCATCTAATCTGATCATCTCATACAAATCTGCACACAGATGTACTTGCAATGGAACCTCTTGGTTGCTGCTTTTAATCATCAAAGGATGCTTTAATTAAAGGTCATTGCAACCTGAATGTGCACAAGAATTTGCTGAAAAGAGTATAAACGTTTTATTATGATCTGCAAGCCTTAATAAGTATTTTGACTTTTAGAAAAGAAGAGACAAAAGAAAATGAAATCAACCAGTGACTGGAGGGAGAGAAGAAATGCCATTCGACTTACCAACGAGTACACAGTAGAAACTCTGGTGGTGGCAGATGCTGATATGGTCCAATACCATGGTGCAGAGGCTGCCCAAAGATTCATCCTCACAGTTATGAATATGGTGAGTAGGCAGTTTACTCTCAAAAGAGTAAACAGATCATATCCAGCGCAGGTTACAGCTGAACTGGGTAACTGTTTTGACCTTGATGTAGGAGGAAAGGTTTTGGTTTTCCTGTGTTATGTACCTCTTCTCTCCAGTCTGTGATTCCCTGTATTTGCCTAAGGACATCACAATGAAAAACTTCTTTGAAACTGAAGTTGCAAGTTTTCCACTAGGAAATTTTCCATAATTGTTCAGGAGTGGTGTTTCCTACCGTGTTTTTTGTACTGCTGTGGTTTACCTTGGAAGAGAGTATTCCAGAGTGGATAGATGGTCTTGTCTGACGTGGTGTTTCTTGGGTTCCTAAAGATTTCCATGGCACATCAGTTTCATAAGAGATGTTTCTCTGTGGGTCATTGCCATAGTGGGCAGTCAAAGTGTTATCGAAGACAGCAGTCGTTTTGATTTCCAGCAGAAAACCTGGCTTTAAATCGGTTAGAAACACTTTTTCTCTCTAATTTTTACATAATGAAAATAGCTGCCTGCCTTGCTGTAGTAAACATGGCAGACATCACCCCAGGACCTTTTGTGCTACATGAAGTGGTGCTGATCTCTGAATAGTTGATGGAATTGGGCTTTAGAAGCATTCTAGAAATTCTGCAGAGAATGACAGGAGTGAGGAGCACCTTTTGAGATTGCAAGTTCATATGAAGTGTGGGTGTTAATTTGTTAGCTGTCCTAGGAGTTAAGCCTTCTGTCTCAGCCGATAAGGGAACACAAAGCCTCTCACCATGAGTGCTCCCTCACTCACTTGTTGGCAGTGCCAATAAATTGGATGTGGACACTGGAAACTCTGCTTGGAGGTGGCAGGGGTCCTTCCAGAGGCATTTGCACAAGGAAGGCTTGGGGAAGTTTGTATTCTTCTGCCTGTGCTATTGTAACATCCAGGAACAGCTCATTCTCCTGACTGCTTCTCTGTTGTTGTTCATTAGCAGCAAATTGGCTTGCAAGAAAATAACAGTTCTTAATAGTAATTGACTGGTCATGCTTCCCAGCAAAGAGCTGAGTGATGGGTGCTCAGTGCATAATCCAGCTATGGGACAACAGCTTTTTAAAAGGTTTTGTATTCCTTTATCAAGCACTGGTGTGAGGGAGCCCTCCTGTAGTGAAATGCTTTGCTGATTAAGCAGGGAGTTTAACTAGTTTTTTTCATTAACAAGCTGCTTTTCTGTGTCCCTTCCTCTACCTTTTATTTTGCCTTCTAGCATGCTGTGACAGTGGTCACTTAATAGGGCTTAGTTGTGTCTCTGCATTTTCTTGGATGGGTTTGTAGGAAATATCTTCTTGCAACAAATCCATTCATGCCACTGTCACTTCAGGGTCTACTTACTGGCTTTCTTGCATTTAAGGATGTGTTTGCTGGGGGCACAAGAGCCTTATTCTTCTCAAAGTCACAGTCATCTACCTTTAAATTCACATACCAGCTGTGCAGTGAGCAGGCAGAACATAAGTCATATTCTGCTCTGAACAAATCTGCTTCTCAAGTCACTTTTTGAACTAACAGAAGTGCAGATTCAGATGTAACGTGTGTGTCAAGGCTGAGCTTCTTCCTTATGTCAGATGCCTGGGACCTCAAGAGGGGTGATGGATGCTTTTTGTTTGCAGTGACAGCCCAGGGCTCCTCCTAAAATCTGTTCTGCACTGATTCATCAGTGAGAGAATAAAAATCTGTCACTCTGCCCCATGGTTCTGCTGGGGCTGAGGCAGGGCATGATGGCTGTGAGAGCTTTTAAAACCTGTGTCTGATCATCTGTCTTGATCCAAATGGTCAATTATTTTAGTGTAGCCACTAGTGCATCTCTATGTTGTGTAGCTTTATCAGCCTATGTAGATTATTAAGGTTGAGAACACTGATAGACCAAGTCCTAAACAAAAGATGGCCGTGAATACTGTTGTCTGTCCAGGCCGAGGAGTACAGCAGAACATCTCAGCAACATCATCTTGCCAGGTGTGAATATATATATGTATGGGGAGGTGCTGGTGGATGGGTTGGGTTCTCTAAACCCACTTACTAAACAAATATGGAAGCTTAGTTTCCAATGGATTTGGCTGATGGACTTTTAAGCTTGGTTCTGATGCTGTAGTGTGAGCTCACTCCTTTATTAGACATTAGAGAGTGCACATGGAAGGGGAGTCTTGGCTGAGGAACACATTGATCTGACATCTCCTAAGGTGTGAAGTCCAGCTGAAATGCTTCCCACTGTTAAGTCATTGCTCCTAGAGGCTCACCCATGTGGTTTTTTTCTGATGTCTGATAGGATGTGAATTTGTGTTTCAGCTTTTCAGCCTTCAGAAGAGCACTGAAGTCTCTCTCCTTTGTCTGGCCACCTACATTTCCACGCTTGTAGGAACATAATATCTTTCAGGCCTCTACCTCTCTGAGGAAATTGGTTGTGAGTGGCTGGCAAGATCAGAAGATACTGAGGAATAATAATAATAGGCAAACACATAGATGTTATCATTGCATAAATCCTTTATTCTGAGGCTATAAATCAAGGTGAAATCAAAGGGATTTGAACGTTCCGTTTGCCACAATGAAAGCTGATCTTCATCCCATCAAAAGAGGCTGTTTGGAAAATATATTTCAGGAGGAGAGGTAGGACAGTCATGTGGTTTAGCCTGAGCTGAACTCTTCACTCAGCCCCACTCTTCTGGTAGTGCCTGAACTAGTCACGGGGAATCTTTGTGTTTCTCATCTCTAAAAGTGTGGTCTGAGGAACAGCACAACCTCAGCTCCTCAGGACAACATCTGTGACGTCCTTCTCTGGTGCAGGATCACCTGGGCTCTGTGTATCCACACAAACGAAGATCTCCTGGCTGCTTAGGGTCTTTGTTTCCTGCCTGCCTCAATAGGACTTCTGTCAGCCTGCTGTGACTGTTGGTTGAGGGACAGGGTTTGCCCTGTGATATTAGACAGTGCTTATTCAGCTACACTGCAGGATGGCGGGCTGCCTCTAAAAGAAACCAGAATGTTAATTTTGGCTTGGGTGCTTGCATTTAAGCAAATAGAACATTACTGGTCAGGGGTATATTAACTTAACTCCTCTCTGTAAGCCATTACGTTTACTGTCAAACCACAAAACAAGCATTAAGAGGTCTTATTAATGCATTTTATATTTATAGACATTTTAAATAAAGTGATCTGCCCTAAAGTATTTAATATCTATTTACGTTACAAGAATTTCTGAAGGGGAAAAAAGTCAGCATTACAAAATACTGTTTCATTGCTCCCTTGGTAAATGAGAATCTTAGGGAAAAAACCCCACCACCCTTCTGTAGAATAGCAGCTAACAAGCACAGCAAACCCCTTTTGCAACCCAGCAAATGCTGTGTTTTTAATGATGTCCTGCAGTTCTGACCATCCCCCTGGACAGAGAATAGATTCACATTAAAGGTACTTTTACTAAACTAATATTTGAAGTTGTAAGATATATGTTTTTTATTTTTTTTTCCAAGATCATGGAATAATTTCCCTCTAAGGTACTCTGTAATGTATGAGCAGAAACAAGCCCTGGCTCCAGGCCTTTGAGTTGGCTTTTCTTGAGTCACCACCTCTAAAATGAAATCTTTTCTTGTTTTCTGGCAAGATATTTGATTCAGCACAATTTTCCTAATGGATGATTCCTGATGGCTTTGTGATAACATTAAAAAAAATATGCTGAAAGAAGTTGTCAAATGCCACCATGTCCATCTGCAGCCTTAGTGAGGCAGTGAGTTTATGGGCATGCTGGATATAAGAACATGGACAGGGAGAGATATCAACAGAATTACAGGAATTCAAAACCAGCTACTTAAATGTAGATGCTGGTGTATTTTCCTAAGTGAAACTCCCTTATTCTTGAGCTTTTGCATGGTGTTGCAGGGTTTGCATT
Source organism: Aegotheles bennettii (assembly GCA_013398125.1). Taxonomy (NCBI): domain Eukaryota; kingdom Metazoa; phylum Chordata; class Aves; order Caprimulgiformes; family Aegothelidae; genus Aegotheles; species Aegotheles bennettii. The sequence continues at coordinate 447,155 of VZRW01007566.1, read as the reverse complement.
TCAGTCCTTGTTTCCCCTTTGCATCCTTTGGCTTGAGTGCATCTCCCACTCATGCCCTTCTTCAGTAGCAGCCAGTGTTTAGAACTTCCTCTAAATTCCAAAACAAGGTGCCTTTGTGGTAAAAGGTGCTTATTTTGCTCACCCATTCTCTTAGTCTGCATCTGACAACTATAATTTCTCATTGCATTTCATCCACGTGGAGGCTGTTTGGCTGAATGCTCTGTTCCTTATGAAGACCTGTGTTGCTCTTGTGACACTTCATGGCTTTATCTAAACTGAACGTCGGGTTTCTCAGCAATAAGATGACCAGTGCATTGGCTTTCTCTTTTCCTCTCCCCTGCATTTCTATGGATCTGCTGACAATAACTACCACTTTGGGGTTGTTTCAGGAGCAGGTTCTGAAGCACAAGGCACGTACTGCTTTCTTGCAGGAGTTTTATGCTTGTGTTTTCTTTTCATTTGAGAGAAATGGCCAGTAAAACAAAACTGGCCTCCACAGTGGCTGCTCTTCATGACTTGTGCCTTCAGCTCCCTGGAGAAAACTCTGCTTCAAATGATTCTGAAGCATATGATAAATGAGGTATGAGACCCTTTGGAAAGTTCTGTCCATGGCCTTAGTGTGTTTAATGATGGGTGACTGGTTTCAGCTAGTACCTGAACAGCAAGTTGTGAGTGGCTCCCTGCAATTGTGCAGAGCTTACTTTGCAAACCAAGTTCCACTCAGACTGACCCTCTGAGCACTGGGAGACAGATGTCTGAATTCCCAAGACCACAACACAGGAATTTAAAAGCTGCTTTCTATGAATTTTAAAACCAAAAAATAGAGGTTTTGGGGTTTTTTTTCAACCCCTAAGTGCATTTTTGGGGTTTTGGATTAAATGACAACTGTGGCTTGGTTTTGAGCTTGTCTTTTTCTGAGAGGATACAGCATACAGGGTAAGTTACTGTAGGATGGGTTGGTTCTCCTGCAGCTGTTGTTAAGCCATGCGATTAGTGTGGGAGCTCTTTGCAGCAGCAAGCAGTAACTTGAAGTTAGTGATCTTTTGGATGTGATTAAGAGGGAACATTTTTATGTTGTTCTTTAGGAATAATACTGGTTTACTCTCCGAAGCCTTATTTTACACTCTGCAGATCATTTTTCATTTTGGATTTCCCTTGTGAGAGATTTTTTTTATGCTAAAGAAGCAGATGAAATAATTTTTATCATGCATACGTTGATAGATTTATATCTCTGTGCTCTTGGGGGCTGGCACATAAAGGCTTCAGAGCTGCCACTGATAATCAGCTCCCTTACCCTGATCTGGAATTTTCATGATGGGGACAGGGATTTAAGGGAAAGGGATAAATACTTGATGACTGTCTACAGATTTCTCTTTTAGCTCCAGCAGCCCCAGGAGAAAGAGTTATGTCAACTGTATCTTACAAAGAGCCATGAATATGTTCTCTTTCATAATGTTTAATGGGGTAAATTGAAAGCTTGGCTTTAGGTGGGTGTTAGAAATCCTATAGCACTTTTCAAAACAAGGGAAAGACAACCTCAGTAACCTGACTAATGCTTGGGCTGTCCAAATGTCATCCAGCAGCCAAGGCAATGGGAAGGCTCTCGCTTGACTGCTTAGGGAAAAAAAAGAGAAAAGGCAATTTACCCTCAGGGTTGCTGTTCTGAACTTTGAAACATCTGAAACACACACATCTCCCTCCCACTGTCCACCTGCAGAGGAAGCTCTTGAGAATTAAAAAAAATTAAACTGATGTAGTTTAGTTCCTCTTTTAGCCCAATTCCTCATGTCTAGATTGTGCTTTCTGCATGCTGGGGCAGGCCTGGGCGGCTCACGCCAAAGCTGCATTTATTCTGTCCCTTCCATGTCAAAGCTGTAAGGAGAAAGAAAGGCAGGAGGAATGCAAACAGAGGAGGAGGAGAAGGATGGTTCAATCTTCAAGCTTTTCTGTTTTCTCTAGGGCATTCTGTGCAGTAAAGCTCCATCAGGAAAATGCAGGTGAAGGAGGGAGATGTCAGAAATGGGCTTTATTCTTTTTTTTGTTCTTCTACACTTCCCTTTACTTTTTTGTCTGCTTTGTATGACTCTTTACCATACCTCTTTCCACTTCCAAAGCTCACTCTCTACTTTTGATGACTCCTCATAGAATGGAAGTCAATACAGCGTAGAAGTTCACCTGCAGCAGGGCAACCAGTGTTCATGACCACACTTCAGTCGCACTGACAACTTTTCACTTCCCTTCAGCCCAGTGACCAAGAACCTCCATTGCTCTTCCAGCCAAGCTGCTTTCTGACACTGTGGTGATGTCCTAAATCAGCAACCTTTGCATTTTGTTCCACAACAGTGTTGGTGTATTCCATGCAGCTGATGCTTGTGTTCCCTGCTGCCTCATTTCATAGAATATTCTAAAATACTCCAAATATTTTTACTTTACCCCTGTTGGAAGTTGTCACAGCAGCCTCAAGGATGTGATGCAATTTCAGGCTTGAAGGGAGGGTGGCCCACGGTGTGGTGAGTGGGAAGGGAGGTGTCTGTGAGTCAGTCTCTCTGTTAATGCATGCTATCCGTGCAGCAGGAAATCTTGAGAACATCTGCACTAGGAAATCCCATTCGTCCTCCCTCGGTACCAATTATCTCAGCCACGTCACTTGGCACTGTTAGCTCCTGTGCTGCTGTCAGCCAGTTGGATGTGGTGGCTGAACAGCTTTGACATGCTGAGTCTGTGGGTGGTGGTTTCCTTGTAGGCTGGGTGAGAAGGGCAGAAGGTGGCCACTGCCATGATGGAATCTTATTCATAGCAGAAAACACCTGTGGATTTGAATTATTTTATTTTGGTGACACTTGGATTCCATGACAATGCTTCCTTTGGGCACAATCTACCCTGCACAGTCTGGTTAACACTGGCTGTGTGCTGTCAACATGGCTGTGAATAACCTGTGCTGAACTCTGTGTCATATTTTTTCATCAAGTTATTTAAGGTCTGATTGTCTTCTCAGTGATTTGAGACAGTTTGGGTTTCCATTCAGAAGGGTATTGTGTTGGGTGCAGCTGTCAGTGGGGGACTGCAGTGGAGAGGAGCCTGCATTGGAACAGGTTCTGACAGGAGCTGTGGCCCATGGTCTTTGTTTCTCTCTATACAAATTTATTTTAATTGGCAATAAATTGAATTTCCCCAGGTCAAGTGTGTTTTGCCTATGATGGTAATTGGTAATTGATCTCCCCCTCTTTATCTTGACCCACAAACTTTTTCATTGTCTTTTGTCCCCCTGTCCCTTTGAGGAGGGGTTGTGAGAGCAGCTGGATGGGGTCTCCAAGCACCTCATCAGAGAAGCTTGAGTGCCTTGTGCCTGGTTGCCTCTCTAACTCAAACTCTGTGTCTCCATTTCACAGTCCTATGCCTGGGCTAAACATGAGGGCAAAGCACTTGTACAGAACTGTCTTGCACTCAGTTTTCATGGAGAAGGTTCTCTTGGTATAGTGATGGCAGTACACATCCTGTACTCAGTTAATGAGTAAGAGCTGCTTTGGGTGCTTGTGCAGACCAGCTTGAAGGCACACTTTTATGTCCATTTTCTTGCTAATTTGCCTGCAGATCTTAGCTCATTTTGAAAGACAACTCTTCAACTTCTCTTCACTCTTCAACTTGACTTGTGAAAGAAGATTGGAAATTGTAAATGTGATCTTTTGACAGTGTCCTGCAGTTCTGGTGCTGGACCATCTTAAATCCTAGTGTTGATGTCATCTTTAGCTGAGAAACAATAGAGTTGGATGATTCAGACAAGAAAAATTAGTGCTCCTCTGAGAACCATCTGAAACTTCATTAAAAAATTATTTACCCCAACAAGTGGGTATTGTTAGCCATTGTACTTTCTTGCTTTTTGCCAGTAATAAATCATCTACTTAAGAGTTTTGTTGTTGCAGTTAAACAAGTCGTAAGCATGGCCAAAACATGCAGTGCTGCTTTTGCTTGCACCACATCTTAAAGATTCAGTACACTGTTCTAAAACATCAGGAGTAATAGTTCTTGCCAATACACCTGGATTTGTGCTGCAGTGATAATCTGTTATTATTGGAGTCTGTGGTGTCAGGCAGGTTCCAGTGATTACCTGTACACACACTGAAGTACTGACCGTGGTGCACAGGAACCAGTCTGACTGCATTGAAGGGAGCATCTTCCTTTTAATCCAGTCAGAGCTCAGGGACTGAAAAGTCTGGTTCAGCCTCTGAGGTGATCAGATTGGGGGATGGAAGCAGAGCTAGCTGGGGCAGATCTCTGTTGAGAAAGGGTCTGTCTCCAGGTGGCTGAAGTAGAACAGCCATTTGTACCAATCCAGAGTAGAGGGAAAGGTCATTGTTCCTACCAGGCAACACAAACTACCATCAATCTGGGGCTTCTTTGGGCTCCATTTAGGAGAATAAGCAAACAAAGCTTGAAAAAACAAGCAAAGTAAAGCCTCTTCTGCATGCCTACTGTCTGTTTGCTTTAGTGTCCAATTGTTGCTGCTGGTAGCTACGTTGAGCTCTTCTGGGATCACTGATGGATGCAAATACAAATGCAGTAAAATTATCCTTAGGACAGAGAGCACAGGAGAAAAGGAAGAAGGGCTGACAGCCTTCAAACTCACACACTGAACTCTCCAGCAGCTGGTTCTTGCTGTGCAAGTTTTGCCTGTGAAAACTCCCTTTTGAAGTCAGTGGTGTTTGGATCTCTCTGTGCCGAGTCTGGAGGCAGACAGCTTGTCTGCTCTGATGGGAAGGCAAGCACCATCATCCATTAGGCTTAATGATAAGGGTGCAGCAAACAGGTTCTTATTTTATGAGTAGAAACTTTATGGGATGGCCAGAGCTAGAAGTGAGCTGAGCAAATCGAAGGCATCCGTGGCAGGCAAAGGTTTGGTAGTGGTTTGCTCTGTAGTGGTACATGAAAGCCTGCCTTGATGAGCGTGATGCCCCATTGACCTTCTCAGCTGAATGTCCAGGTCTCCATTTACACATAGGTCAACTGGGAGAGCCCTTCTCTGCAAGTGTCAAGTTTATCCCCCCAGGTCTGTAGTGAGAGGCCTGAGCTACTCTACCAGCACAACCCCCGAGCTGAGCAAATAGTACCAGCACTTGTATGCATTTGTGTACCAGCCCCAGGGGAGATAACGGCTCATTGTGCTCATGCTGAAGGTCAGTGGGTCAAATACTGAGTAGCATCTGTCTTGCAATCTGTGCCTAAATGATAGGAAACATTTATGTGTGTGCTTTAATCCAAACCCAAACGCTGAAGAGTTCAGGAACACTCTTACACCGAGCACATTCCGGAGTATTTGCACAAATAGGAAAAATACTAAGCGTTGAAAACATAATATCCAAAATGTGTTCATGTCTTGGGTTTGTTGTAGGAAGTTAGCTGAGCCTGGGTGATATTTCTAGCCAAGTGAGATGTAAGGAATATAGCTTACCTGGAGCCAAATCCTGCCTCCCATTAGATGAGTGTTTCTCTTCAGTGGTCTTTATTTCTTTGACTGAGCAGGGAATACAATATTAATCCAAAGGTTATTATGTGGTATTTTACACCCTTTTAAAATAAACCCCTTCCTCACCTTTTTTTTGATGTAGTCTAGTTAAAGCATTTGTACATGGAGAAATGGGTGGAATGAAATTCTGGCATCAATTAGGTTCTTATGTTCTAACCTATAAAAACGAGGTGAAGTATCTGAGCTGGAATGCAGAATCTGGAGAAAGTAGTAAGGTAGTTTCCGGTGCTATTTCTGTATTTCCCGAGGCTTGTGTCATTATGTGCTGCCTTATTACTATTCTCTTATATAAGATATGAAAATAACAGAGGGAAATTGCTTTTCCATTCTATTTCCTGAAGTCTAAAACACCATTATTTCATCTTGCATTCAGATATCTCTGATATTTAAATACTGAAGATCCATACTAGAGGGATGCTTCCTAACGTATGTCCGTGTTCCTGAGGCTTTGGTTTATGTTTAGAGTTCCTTTAGAATAATTGTCTCCTTTTCTTTGTTGTTTCTCTTGTTTATTCCAGTTAAAGATACTTTTGTTTCTGCAACATGCTTGTGTATTTTTTGTTTTGATTTTTAATGCTTTTTTTGTCCCCGAATGCTGAATCTTGCTCAGATAAATTTGTGACCCATGGGTCAGGTGGTGAAGCCCAGCGCAGTACAGTAGGAGCAAACTTGCTCTGGTTTGGCAAGTGTTTTGGCTACACTGTAGTGTGTGGAGCTGTTAGAGTGATAACACAGTAGTTCTGAAAAATTCTTTATTTTATTGAGTGTAGTATCACAACCCATCTGGGTTTGTTTTGGGTCAGTTTTTTTGGAGGACAAATGTCTTAACTTTAGTTACAATTAATTCCTTCAACTATTACTTGTTCTTCCTATTGTTACTGATTATACTGTGGATGTTTTCTTTGCATTTTGACAGGTGTACAACATGTTTCAGCATCAAAGCCTTGGAATTAAAGTCAGCGTTCGAGTGACCAAACTAGTCCTGCTCCGCAACCGTCCTGTGAGTTCTGACTCATTTTTACCCTGCTGCTAGAATTGTGCTGTGGTAGTCTCACAGGTAGAGCAGGAGTGGGAAAGAAAGTGAGGCATGTCTGGCCACATGACCACAGATTGTAGGTAGTGCCTGCCACGGTTCATCAGACAGTAGTAAAGGTGGGAAGTATAGGGGGCTGTGGGAGTGAAAGGAGCTACAGTCCTTTTATTTATCCTTCCTGGTAAATCTTTGTCTGCTTAGAGTTGTGAACCAGTCTCAGGAGTTAACTGTTCCAAAGATTGAAAATTCTGTGGCTCTGGTATCAAATACATAAATTCCAGATTTACAAGACTTCTGACTGTAGTACTGTATTAGAGCCTTATGACTGCTGCCAGCTGATGGAGTTTGTTCTGGAGATCAAATGATGGAAGTCAATGTGGATTCCAAAGTCCCCAGTTCACCTACTAAGATGAAGCTGGTTTTGCACTTTTTTTTCTATCACATCTATATCTTTGAGCTGCTGATTTTTCATCAGCAGTCTAATGCTTTATGTAAAGACTGTGACTGATATTTCTTCCTTTGTATCTCTTCTTTCTTTTTTTTTCCAAAAGACAAAGTTGTCTATCGGGCATCATGGAGAGAGATCTCTAGAGAGCTTCTGTCAATGGCAAAATGAAGAGTATGGTGGGGCAAAATACCTTGGTAACAACCAGGTTCCTGGTGCAAGAGATGACACCCCTCCTGTGGACGCTGCTGTTTTTGTAACCAGGTATAGTAAGGTCTGGTTTATTAGTTTACTTCAACCAATGATGGCCCATAGTCAATGATGGGGTTATCTGGTCAAGCAGTAATCTCCAGAAAAAGATCTGTTGATGATATGTGCTGTTGAGATGGTTCAGATGAAAGTAGTTTGTCTTGTTCCTGTGTATACTTAACAAGGGTGTGCAAAAGCATCTCCTCTTGAACGAGAGGTTGTCACAGGCAAGGTCATTGTACCATGTTGTAGTCAGGATACAGGCAAGACACGGCTGTAGCACAGGTCATACTTTTTTCTCACACCAGCTGGTACAAGTGGAAAAAATAGGTGAGGTTTTGGAGTGTAAGCCAGTCTTCCTAGAGGAGAGAAGCTGTGGAATTTGAGAACACAGCTGAGAACAAGTGCTCTGTGTGTAATTAGGCATGAATCAACTGAACAGTCTGAGAGGAGCAGACAGTGTGTCAGTAGCAGGGAGGTGGTGAGGGAGTTATCTCCTAAAGAAAGTGAGAGATGAATACCATAAACTAAATTAATTTTCTTTTTCTTTGCCCTAGGAAATAACCACTTAAACATCCCTCCTCCATCACAACTGAGATAGAAGAGTGTCTTTCTTAATTTGCTTGTATGTTTGAAAACAGCTGCATTTATTTCAGACATGAAATAATCTGTGTATGAATACTTGAGCAAAATTCTTTGCAGCCTGCAGCTCTGTGCCTATTGATGTATCAAACACATCAGGGTATGGCCCAGATAAAGTAAGCAAAAAGGGTGTTGTCCCTATTAACCTGGAGCATTTTTCCTCTGACTTCACTACATGAGCTCAACCTCACAATACAATGCAAGTCTCATGTTCCTCACAGTTACCATAAATTTTGAGTGAGAAATCCATGGGCTTTTAAGTTAATCACGTACTTTAAGATGCAAATGAAGAATGCCTTGTTATAGAAGTGATCTCTGAATAATTAAAGTGAGCACAAAAATCTAGTGTAAGGTGGATGCTGTACGTGCTAGAAAAACACTATTTCCTACCCCCTTCTTCCCCAGTTAGAGACAGGAAATGTCTGCACTGCAGTTCAGTATTACTCACCTATTTCACCTTTTTTTTCTCTGCCAACAATGTAAGTAGAAGTACACTTTTTTTTTGCATAAACTGCCATTCTGCCAATAATTTCTTGTGTTACTATTAACATTGCAAACTATCCGTGGGATGTTGGTGAGTGTTCAGTAAAATAGCTGGTGAGCAGGGCATGGGGCCAACGAAGTTCCCAAGAATGCACCTTCACAGACATGTGTGCAGTTCCCCCAAATCCTTCTCCCTCCTCTGTATTCAGTGTAGTCCAACCAAGCACTTCAGCAGATACTTAACATTTTAGACAGGGTGAATAGTTCCTTTGAAGTCAACGGGCTGCACATCCTGGTTATAGTTAAGCATGTGCTTCATTGGATCAGGGCCTAAATAAATAACTAACATTTTTGTTAAATTCATCTGGGCATCCAGTTGTCCTGCATGACAAGCCAGCCATACAGAATCTCTTCTGATGTGCTCTAAGCACAGGGTGGAGAGAATGAGCAGAGCATTTCATCTGTGCAGTCTCTCTGCAGCTTATAAAATTGAATGCATAATGTCAGGCTAAATGAGTTGGACGCAGGCATCCGAGGAGGAATTGTAGGAAGAATTTGTAGGAAGAATTGCTCAATAGATTTGCAGGGTTTTGCACTCGGAATAGCTGGAGAAGCACACGTTCCGTTAGGTTACAAACTAGATTCAGATTTTGTGAGGAAGTTCAGGCCAGGGAGTACATGACTGCATAAGAGCAGCATTTTCCCTGTTTGACAGGCCAGCAGTGTGTACTTGTAGTCTTTTTCTTTCCTTTTTGCTGTGTCTTGTCATCCTTAACCCATCCTGCTTCTGCTGTATAGAAGATGCCACATTACTTGGAAGACTTCTGGCCCAGCAGCCCAGTTCCTGCATTAGGGAAAAGAGGTTTTCTACTCTTGGCTTTGGAAATGTGTGTGTGTGTCCCTGGACCCTCCCCAGACTGTACAGATGGACCAGTGGTAGAGGATATGGGAGCAACAACATGTCCGGCACAAGTAATTGCGCCAGAAAAAGCAGAAGCTGGATTTTCAGCAGCTGCAGCTGCATTAGGACTAAAAACAGATTCTTTGGGGTCAGCCTCTGAAGAAATCCCTCTGGTTCCAATCTGGCTGTGTTCATTTGAAACACCAAGGCAAGCTTGCCTTTCAAAACTTCACCTCTAACTGATGATCCCCATATACACATTTGTATGCAGAAGTAGATCACCTAGGTGGCAAATATTCCTCCTGTGGGATTTCAATAGTATCCACCTGATTGAGTTCCAGGTGAGAGGCATACTGTGTCTGTGAACCATGGTCCAGTTCTGTAAGTGAATGAGACAGTGGGAATAATCTGTTCTAGCCCTAAAGGTCTGAGTGCAGTGTTGTGGTCTGTATAATCATCAGCCTTCTCTTGTTCAAATTCTGGTTTTGAACTTGCAGAAATTCAGATCTTGGGGATCTTAGAAGCATGTCTCATTTGAAACACATTCCTCCTCTTGATCCTCGATCTTTGGTACTCCCTAGGAAATCTTCAGACATACTGATGTTCTCTCCACCTCCTGGCTGTAGATGTTTCAGTCACTTATTAGACTATAGGCGATGTGATAGCAGGGCGAAGAACGATCCGGCACTGGTAGGAACAGAATTTAGAGCTGACACTAAGCAAAGACTTGTTTGGTTTTTTTTTCTGACATACTGGTGTAGTTATTCCATTTGCAGCCTGCTCCTCCCTTTCACATTTCTCCAGCCCTTTGCCTTCTCATTAAATGGGCAAATGAAGCAATGCAATGTGCATCGAGGAAACTGGGCACGTGGTGCTACTAAATGCACATATGGACACGGAAAGTTTTTTTTGGCAGGTTTTTGGCTGTACCTCTGTCCTTTAGCTTTATGACCCTGCAGGGTTAAACTGGGCAAAAAATGTCATTTGAAGGATGCTGGGAAGCAGCCATTAAACAGAATACTTCTTATTCATGTTGCACAGTTCAACTACTGTCCTTCTTTCTTACAGGAAGGACTGGAATTGCAGAATTTAGCTTAGCACAGTTAGGTATTTTTTTCCAGTTCGTGTGAGCCAGATGGAAGAGTGACTGTAGGAGGAGTTCTGAGCTCTTCTTTTCTGGCTATTTTTGTTGAACAAAACAACTGACTTGTTGTCATTTTTTTAGAAGAGTTGTTTAAGTTTGTTAATGGAAACACTATGCACAGTGCCACCAGTGATAATGACCGAGAATTTCACAGGTGCCTAGAAGATGAGAACAAGTGTCCTGCTTGATTCAGTTAGTGGCTAAAAGTGAAGAGTAAATTTGCTTCACAGCTACAGTGTGTGATTTCAGGATGTTCTCCAAGACTTCATGTGATAAGGTCAGATCTTGGATTTGATCTGCAGCTCCTGGACTAAGAGTTTTATTCCAACATAGCTCTATAAAAGATTCTGCTAACAAAACTGTGTCTCTGTGATAAGAGACCTCTGCACATACAATTAATATTGAGATTTATTTTTTTTATATCCTTGGAGTATCATTATAGTAACATTCATGTCAAGCTCTCACTTCAAAAACATAGATGTGGTCAAGCTCAAAAATGCTCCAGAGGGGGACCTCCAGAGAGAAACCTTTTTAAAAGCAGATCCATTTCAGTGCCACGGTGGGCCCATCTTACCTCACTGTTGTGACTGATCCAAGGGTGAGATAGATCTTTCTTAATGGCTTTTCAGTCTTTGGCTCCCCTCCGATTGCCAGGAAAGGACTGCAGGAGTTTCAGGAGATGGGTTTTGTGAGGAGGTGGCTGCTTGCCTTTAGAAGAAGACTGAGAGCCACCAAGCTCTTTTGTGACTAAAAGTTTGGATTTTTTTTTTCTGTTTGGCCACAGAGTTTTGGCATAAAACATTTACAATGGGTCCAGAGGACTTAAGGCCTGGCATTTTGGTACAAGATCTTTGAAGAGAAGGGTGGCATCTCTTGGACTTGTGATTAGGACAGTTAAAAGGATGGGCTGAGGAGTTTTCGTACTTGCAGGGTCGCATGCAGTGAATTGGGCAGCTATGTTCAGTTCTTGCTGACCTGTTTCGAGTCCTTGCCTGACCAGACAGCACCACGGCACTCTTTACAGACAAGGATTGTTCTACCTCTGTAGGAGAGTCTGCAAGTTGTGCTGGATCATTTACAAGACGCCTCATTTTATGGCATGGTGGTAATTTCTCCAGGGAGCTGCCTGGAAGTGCCAGACACCTTTCAGTGTGGAACAGAGTGCAAGGAGCAAAATTGCTGTGCTTTATTTGCAGAGCTGGCCGGCCCATGAAGAGAGATGCTTTTCTAGCAGTGGCCTCCTGCCATCTACTAATAGTTCAGCTATCTGTTGTCACAAGAAAAGCATCTGTTTGATTTACCAGTTTGTATAACATAATAAGACCTTAAATAAACCTCTGTCAAGTTGGCTCTGGGAACTCAAGCAAGCGTGCTGGTGCCAGCTCCGTCAGGAGACTGTCATTAGTCTTCTTTGGAAAGGCTGGAATGCCAAGGTGTCGAGACACAGTGAGGCTGTGGTGAAAAATGAAAGCTGGGGCCAGTGTGTGGTCGTAGCTTCCGATTTTGTTTTGTTCCTCTATGATTTTTTAACACTTTGATCCTTGTTGTGGTTTTTCTGCATTGAAGCATGGTTGGTTTTCCAATGTCTGCTTAACGAGAGCTGGTAATAGCTGTTGTTTCTCTTCTTCCAAGCCCATGACAACTGGATTTGTGGCTTGCAAAGGATTTTGGTGTGAAGGATCTGGGTTCATGAGCTATAGTGGGCCTTAAATCCCTTTTCCTATAAACCCTAGTTTCATATTTTTCTTCAAGAAAAAAGGATTTTTAATCTTTCTCTAAGTATTTTCTTTTTCTAAGTGTTTGCCTTTCTCTAAGTATTCTCTAAGTATTATCTTTAAGTATTTTTAATCTTCCCCCTGCCAAACTCTTAAACTCAAAATCCCACTGGGGACTCTGGCATTTCAAATGACACACTCCAAATGTACTAATATGATTCTCTCACTGGCCTCCCCACAGGGTGAGGAAAGCCTTAATGTTAGAGATTATGGTTCGTTGGCTTCCCTTGGCTTAAGGAACTTCTGAAATGTTTTGGTACATGTGATGCTTTTCTCCAGCTCCTCTTCATAGCGGGCAGCACTGCAAGGCAGGTCTGGTGAAGATAGCTCCTAAAGTTTGGGTCTAAGAGCTTGTTGAAATGTATTCAAGCCACTAATCTAATTATAAAATACTTTTTCTCCCACGCTTGTTTTTCTGTCATGAGGAATCTAATTTACAAAATCTTCTCACATGAAGTGTCATCACTTAGATGGTGAGCTTCAAGGCTCTTTATTCTGTTCACTGTAGCCCCATGGATCCCTGGTTGATTTGTGGGTGCCAGTGGCATATGTAGTATGTCTTCTTGCCTTGATGAGATCTGGGGAGACTGGTTGAGATGTGAGGGAGTACGAGACCAAATGAAGTCTCTTAAACTTCTCTGTGTTGGATTCAAATCATAAAATAACAAGTCTGACTGTAGTAAGTTTAGCTGAAGCCAATTCACCTGGCTGTTACCTGGCAAACCCTGAAATTCCTTCTTCTTCCTTGTCAACATCTGTCTTTCTCTGTTTAGTCCTGCTTCTTTCTTGTCCTTTTCTCTTCCAGTGGAAGAAGGAAAAAACTGAAGAACTGAGAAGTTCTGGATATACATGATCAGTTCTGTGTCTCCAGGCAGTGTTCCCACATATCTCCTCCCACTTTTGATGTGCTGTTGCATGACAGGGTGTCTGCTCCTTTTTGTTACAGTTCTCTTGTGAAAGGAAGAGGTTCCATTTTAACTCAGTTGCTGAAGAAGTCTGACATCATAGTGATGCAGTACTCTTTTACATGCTAAATCTTAAGTCTTTTAAACTGGACTCTGTGTGGAGCTGATTCACGTAATTGCTTGTAACCTTGCAGTAGCAATCAGTGCTGCTATCTGTGTTGTCATCGTGTGGACTGCACAGCAGTCTAAAACCAAACCAAACCTCCACACCCATGATATGTAAGTTGTTCATCACTGCTTTTTCCTAGTCTGAAGTCTGGAGGCACAGGTTACATTTAACTTCTGTTCTGTTTTTCTTTCTAGGACAGATTTCTGCGTACACAAAGATGAGCCTTGTGACACTGTGGGTAAGTCACGGAAGTAGGGGAGAGTATTTTGATAGCCAGCTCTATGCTAAGAAGAGCTTTCTGGGCAATCTTTCATTCTATGGTTTGCTGTAATGTTGCTTTAGCTATTCTGGGTACCTCTGTGATGCAGATACAGATTAGTTGAGTGTGGTATGAGCTATAAATAAGCCATTAAATATTAACCCCTCCTAAGCACTGGAAGTCTCAGAGTTCAGGAAGTAACCTTAAGTATTTTCACTTCTTTGGAGTGGATGTAGAATTAGATAATTGGAGATTAAGGAACTGTCTTTTGGTGTGTCTATATAATGCTCCTTTCAGTGCTCTCTCACCTAAATCAAGAATTTGCTAACTACTGAATGTATTTCCCATTGTAAGAACCTGTAAGAACACTCCCAGCTCAGACTGGCACTCAGACACCAGAGAAGAATACCTCATTGTAGCAAAGCCAAGTTAAATCTTCTTTTCTGTCTCCTACTCCTCCTACTTCCTAACTGCCTTTAATCTTATCCAAACCCTGGATACACAGGGTCCTTACATCCTACACATTAAATACTTTGTTTATGGGTTTATTTAACTTAGGTAGCAGTAACCTTCACTCTATCTGTTCTCCTAGTATTTTTTTTTAATCACCACAGTAGCAGCAGTGTTTGGAAGCATAACTCAACATCCTCTCTATGATGACTGCATGATTTTTTTAGACTTTCCTCAAAGTCAAGCAGCCTTTCATCCTACATTCTATGTAAACTTGGAGTGCATCCTGATTTTCAGCTGGTCTCACACTGTTCAGAGAGACACTCACAGACTAGGTTGCTCTGCTGGCAGTAGTGGGTGATGAGAAGAACATTGGGGAAAGGGCCTTCAGCAGGAGCTCTGGGACTACCTACAGAAGTCTCATTGCAGAATGCAGGTCCTTCCCTCTCGGTGTTGTGGAGGCCAGTCAAGTGAAAGGAGGAAATACAGAGCTGAAAAATACATACATTTTGTTTTCAAACATTGGCCTCTACATCTAAGTTTTCTTTTCAGTGGGAATTCCTCACAATGTGTTTATTCTGTGTCCACTGGGTTTTTATACTGTGTACCTGCATCTGGAGATGGCTGTGGTAAGATACAATAAAGAAGTAAAAAAAAAAAAGAGGGAAGCTGATGGAAGACACATGCTGACTAAGGTCAGAGTTCTTTCCATTTGTAAAGACAGTTTTGTTGAAGATCTCTATTCAGGGAATGGTATTACCATAGACAGCATGACTAAGGAAATATTTTATGACTTCTTTTCTGTTCTTACAATACCCAAGTACTCTCTTGTGCTGCGACTTGCTGCAGGATGTGGCTCCAGTGGAGAATTTATACCTGCTTATGGATGAAGTTGGCTATTGCAATGTGGTACACTTGCCACCCTGTAAAGAAAGAAACATCTTTCTGGTGAGCAGACATTCTCCTAAGCTAGGAGACTGAGGCTACTGCTCTGTGTAAGGCAGAGAATCTGGACTCTAGACTCCTGATTTCTATTCCCAGCTCTGGCGCTGACTCATTGTGTGACAGTTGGCAAGTCACTTACATTCTGAATGCTTCTGCCTAACTCTATGAAATAAGGATTTTGAGTGCAAAGCTACAGAGATTGCATGGTTTAAGAAGTTCTGGTATAAAGCAATGTGATGTCCTTCAGTATATGATACAATACAAGCCCATAATCTAATGTTGCTTAGTCATGTTTAAGAGACTATAAAGAATCTGTTAGATTATGTGTGATAAAATAAGAGGACTCAGAGTACTGTATGTAATGGGTTTTTTAGTGACAGTGCTTTGGTTTTTCTTTATGTGAGAAACATGGAAGCAAAACTTTCCCTGGGGGAAGTATTGAGGCCCAGTTGTTGTTCAGAAGTGGGATTATGAAGTTTAAATGGCTTATAAGAGGTGTTCATTTGTGCTCAAAAAGATCTGTATTGAAAAACCTGTCTGGAATCTTTGCCTGCCATGCAGACACAGAGAGAAAACAGCAGCAGGAGATTTGTATTTGTATTCTGGCAGGGGCCCCTCGCTGAAACCAGTTGCTCTGGGGACTTGGTTCAAATTTTCTTGACCCAGCTGCCAAGGTAGTGTGGAAGGTTACATAATGGCTGAAACAAGCTCAAAAATGGGGAAAATATATAGGTATGTCTTTGTGGGGTGATACCCCACTGGCTGCATTGAGAGACAGAGCCACGTTTGTTTAAGAACCAGTTTGTTACTGCTCATTGCCCCATTTGGTTATGTAAGTTAGCCCTGAGAACAAATGAATTCAAGCAGAGGTGGATAGAAGGAAAACAAGACTCCTGTGTGCAGTTTGTCTGCAACAATTGTGTTTTGGACAGGCTCTGGTGCAGGACCTCCAGTCCGCTCTGCTCTTTGAGCAGGGAAGGTTTGCTCTGTGTGCCACAGCCTTGCCACACACCAGTCAGAAAGCTTGCAGGCTGCTGCTGCTTCAGGCTCATCTCTCGTGATGTGACTCGAACCAGATCTGCCGTTTCCTGCAGAAAAATCTTTGTTCCAATCGAGCTGCCTGTGAGCCAGCCAAATTGAGAGTTTAATGTCTAGCTATTAATATCAGGCTGCAGCTTGGAGCCTTGCACGTTGTCAGAATCCAACCTTTCTGTGACATAAGCAGATTGAGAATGCCCCTTTCGTTCAATATTTCCACTGCTGGTGCCAAAGAAGCAGCTTTACAGTTAGTTAGGAATGATCCTGCATATTTCAAGGCAGAGCTTTGATTCCTCAGTGTACATGTTACCCCAGATCCAAGCTGAAGCCTCCCTGTATTCAGCCAATAATAAAAGTGGGGGCAGTGTGGAATTGGGAAATGGAAAATGAGAATGTGTCTTAAATATCCTTAAATTGCCCTGGTTAAAAATGTCTTTACCTCTGCTGCAGTCACATGTGCTTTTCTGTGGCTTGATGTCAGGGAGAGGAAAGCAGAGTGCAGTGTGTACACTGCAAATGGGCAGGTTCAGTTGAAGGAATAGCTGCCTGGACTAAACCGAGCATCAGAGCGGAGCTGATTGAGAAACAGCATTTTCCAGACTGTTTCCACAAGTGAATCAATGTTTTGTGAAAAACATTCCCATCTCCTGGCTGGCTTTAATTAAAGGGCTCAAAGATAACTTACTGAGAGTCCCAAAGATTATAAAGCCTTCTGTAATTTGTGTCCTTTTTCTCAAGTTGAGAAACCTGAGTCTGTTCAGCCTGGAGAAGACAGAAGGGATCTTATCAACACTTCTAAATATCTAAAGGGTAGGGGTCAGGAGGATGGGGCCTGACTCTTCTCAGTGGTGCCCAGTGACAGGACAAGGGGCAATGGACATAATCTGCAAAACGGGGAGTTCCATCTGAACATGAGAAAAAGCTTCTTTCTCTTGAGGGTGACAGAGCCCTGGGCCAGGCTGCCCAGAGAGGCTGTGAGGTCTCCTTCTCTGGAGACATTCAAACCCCACCTGGATGTGATCCTGTGTGACCTGCTCTGGGTGAACCTGCTCTGGCAGGGGGGTTGGACTGGATGATCTCCAGAGGTCCCTTCTAACCCCCACCATGTTGTGACTGAGTTTTCCAAACACTGCTCTGTGAATGGGGAAATCAGGTTTTGGTTTGGCCACTGCTGCTGAGTGCCTGCACAGATGCCAACCTTCTGCTGTACTGGTATGTTCATGCCTTAGTCTGTTCCTTCTTTCAGAAGTGTGTCGAGAGCTATGGGTGAGAAGTGCTGTCACAGAGCACTGTATATTATGGTATTGTTTCCCTCCCTTTGTAGCTACACCCTGCTTTCTTCTGGTGAGTTTATCATAGTAGAGTGTTTCAAAGGTTTTGCAAATGAGAGGTTTTGCAAATCTGATCTATGTTGCCAAGTAGATTTCATCCTTTTTTTTTATTCCACATAAAACACCTGAATAAAGGACATTTTTACCTTTCCCTTGGCTGTTTGTTTGCACAGTCAGGTGGCCTCCTGTCCTCAGCAAGTAACAGCTCTAGTCAGTCCTGCTGCTGCTGGGTACTGTCCATTTAAATCTTCCTCCGTAGGTAATATTGATTCCAGTCCCCTAACAGTGTCACAACAGAGAATTAATCCCTGAGGAAAGTGAAAAGACTAGCTGGTTTGCTGTGAGTGGAAAAGAAAAGGAATTCTCACATTAAAAACATTTTCCATAGTGGTTCATGTTGAATGTTTCTGTATATTCCAGGGCGGGTTTTTATTTGATGCCAGAATAAATAGAAATACCTGCTGCTTAAAACAATTCATTAGAGAAGCAGTGCCTGACTTTAGCAAAAGTCTTGCTGGGACTGTCCTTCAGACCAAAATCAAACACACTTTATAGCATTAAAATGAACACAGTGTGGGTTAAAATGTCCCTTAAAGAGACATTGCCAAGCTGATTTGGTGTTTGTGAAAGAAAGGGACCTCGCAGCATTGCAAATTTTTGTCACTTGTGGCTGTGCAGGGCAATGGAGAGTGAGGCTGCTGGCTTTATGAAACCATGGTACAGTGCAGTGGAAGACTTTTTCCTTGCCTTTTGGTTGCTAGGGAATAAATGCTCGGCTGCACAACCCAGACAGTGCAGAACTGTGCTATTGGGCATATTCATCACTACCATCTCTCAGGCCCCACCCGACCCACAACAGCCTTCCAATTTCTTTTCACCAGCTAGCAATCTCTTCTCTGCCAAATTCCCACAAAAAATTTGTGTGCCAAGTGAGTGTAATATAAGATTGCATAAATTGTAATAGAAGCACAGAGATGAGCCCAGCCACTCAAGTAATCAGGAATTCCTGCTGCCGTAACCCTTGCTCTTCCTCGTGTCAGTGTCTGTGTGTGCTTTTCCTTCTTTCTTGTTTCAGGGACATGGCTTCAGCCAGGCTGCTTCACACATGCACAATTGTTTCATACGTGTGCAGAAATTGTTTGCAGGCTCACAGCTAAAGACCAGAGGAAACTCTTGTGTACACTGAACTCGGTGGAAGTTTTGTTAGTGATTTCAGTGGGGTCAGGATCCTGGTCCTGTTCCTTTATGGAGACATGCAACTCTCCTTTGGGCCTCAATCAAAAAACTAGCTGAGGTTTTTTTCTAGAGGCTTGACAGTCTGGGGTACCCGAGATATCTTTGGAAAGCCTGGCATTCTGAGGATGGTCCTGTGTACTTTATGAAAATCAATTGACTGGTCTGTTAAGCTAATTGAGCATTCAAAATCACTGAAATATTTAAAAACCTGGTAAAGAAACAATAGTCTGTGAGAGCTGGAAAACAGAACCTAGTAGAAACCACAGTGAAGCTGTCCAGTCTGCTTTTGGAAAGACAAATAAAACCAAAAATACAAATAAAGGCCATATATACACAATCTAGTCCTGTCCATACAGTCTGTAAAATAAAAAACCTGGGCGTGCCAGTCTTAACAGCCTACACATTTATTGTTAAATACATCACTTTATAGGAAAACTTACAATGTGTGAGGTGTAGTTGGTTGAGTGGAGTGCTGATGTGATTTTATAGAGATTTATTTTCTGTTTTTATTGCTACAGAAAGTAGAACATTTGAATTTCATTTGCCTTTGGATTTGTTTTACAGCTCAGTAGTCTTGTTTAGGTTTGTCTTTATTCATCCCATATACTAAGGGCAGGGATAGGTTCTTGGTCTCCTTAGCTGAAAATGTATGTCTTTCTGGAAGAGATGCAGTAGCCAAACACAAGATATTGTCCTTAGTTTGGAGCTTATATGGTCCCAATGAAAGGTCTTTTTGTAGAAAAGAGGTGATTGAACAACCTATTCTGTTCTTAAAATGTATTAATGCACAAGTGCTATCAACTGAATTTCTAGTTATCTCAACCTTTTTCTTCATCCTCTCTCTGTTGTTTCATGTCTTGGGGGCAAGAATGAACTTGAATAACTAAAATAAATGAAAGTGTTCAGTGGAGGGAGGATTAGTGGCAGATTTTCTGTACATTTGTCATTGTTTCCCCTTCCATGTGTTCCCAGTCCCTAGCTCTGAAGTATCACAGCCCCTCAGTTGCTCTCAATGATTAACCCCCTCCCCTTGCATTTTTGCCAAGGGTCTATTTCTCTTTGGTGGTGGTGGTTCAGAGCTCTTAGAAGCTCTTGCTCAATTTTGTTCTTTCATCTTCTCTTTGTTCAGCTGAGTCTGAACACCAAGAAGCTGCTTTCCCAGGAGAGGCCTGGATCGTCTGTCTTCCATCAGGCTAACCACACGGCTTGCCCACTGGAGTCATGGAATTTCCCTACGTTTGCTACACTTTGTTCTTCATAAACCTCCAGCAGTTCCTTATTAGTTCTCCTCCATGCATCGTTCTCCTTTTGTAGCCCCAAAATGTGTTTCAGGCACTTTTATTTTCCAATTATTTATCTGTCTTAGTGAGCACCCATCCCACAAGATAAAGCAGTGGTGATGTATGTTTGAAGCTAGCTTGTTCTCAGTGATTTGGAGCTAAACACTGTCCGTGGGGAGGAATAACACACTTCCTGCTCCATACCAGGCCTTCCATTTCCTCCACCATGAAACTGCTATTGGTAATTAATGCTCATGGATATTCAGGATGGGCCTGCTGAAGTACATAGTCTTTGTCAACTGTAAGGCAGCGTGTCCGAAATCTTCTCATCAGCTTACCACTCTGCTTTTGTTTGCTAGTGTTATCTTTGTTGATCTTAAGTCTTGCTTTTCTCGTTGCTCTCTCAAACCCTCCAGTCAGGCTTTCACAGAATCACAGAATCCTAGGGGTTGGAAGGGACCTCGAAAGCTCATCCAGTCCAACCCCCCCCCTGCCAGAGCAGGGTCACCTAGAGTCCATCACACAGGAACGCATCCAGGCGGGGTTTGAATGTCTCCAGTGAAGGAGACTCCACAGGCTCTCTGGGCAGTGCTCTCTTTATGCCAGAGCTTTTGTCTTCCTTACTGTGACTTGCCCCAAAGGTGGTGCAGGACATTTAAGCTTATCTTAGTTTGAAAGCTTTACCTTCTCCCGTGATTTTATTAATGGTTCATGGTAATTTGTTTCTATAAAGACAAGAGAACAACTGTCTAAAAAGGAACCATAGTATTCCTTTACCAAGCAGCCTATTTCTGAGTAAACATCCTTCGGGTTATCACATCTCATTGTTGTCCAAGGTGGGTGCTGATTATTATATGAATGAAAGATATCTTTGGAAAACTCCCTGGCTACAAGAATTGTGTTATGGTGCTTTCCCATCAGGCATCTAGGACCCCAACCCAAATCCTAGCTGAATGTCAAATTGGTGTGTAAGTGAGCTCCTTTCTGTTGTCTTTATTGAAAGGAGGATGTCACGAGGGGAAATATTTGCCATGACTTTGTTGATATTTATTCTGATACTCTGACTTTATTCTTTCATTTCAGCTCCATGTCATAACTCACTTCACGCACTAAATCACTGTGCAGTTTGACTGGTACGGGTGCAAACATGTACTGTATTTCACTCCAGGGCCATTTACGTCTGTGTGAAATTACATAGACATGTACACAAAGCACCTGGGAATTTCAGTCTCCTGGCTTAAAGGGTAGAGACCTGCACAAGATCTTCCCTTCCCCATCTTTTTACCCCTCACCCCCTTCCTAAGTCTGGGGCTTTGACATGCAATAATTGTGGGAAAAGCACTCGTTATTACTGTTTTAACTAACAGTTCCCAATGAATTTACAATGGCAGTGTCCCTCAGAAGAAATACTGCTCAAGATTTTACTGCTAGCTTGAAGTGAAAAACAATCAGAAACAGAATTTTTTTAATGTTTCTTTTTCTTGTGTGTGACAGGTGGTTCTTCTGTTTTTTGTGTACCTGAATATACTGTGCTAGAATTTCTGAAATTATCGTTTTATCTCCTAGACGGTTTTCTGCCTTGATTGTTTTCTAAATTAGAGGTGATTTGTAGGACACTGCCCAAGGACCAAGGCTTTGCTTATGGCTAAATACCACTTAATCATGACTTAAAGAAATCTCTGCTGTTTATCTCTGAAAGTGGTCGTTGTGTTTGCAAACAGACAAGCTGAAGGCAGAAGCCTAATTGATGTCCAGCTAAGCACATACTGCCAAACAACTGTCAAGAACAGCTCTGGAACTGCTCCTTGCTACTGTGTATGTGAAGCTGAGAAGCCTTTGAGGCAGACATGAGCAGAACAATTGCATTATGTCAGGTCTGTGGACAGATCCTTTCTGTCTTTTGGGGTTTACAGTATTTCTGCTGTTGTCTCTCACCTCATCCATGTAAATGGAGACTTGTAGGTTTTGCATGCTTTCTGCACTGCTTCACCAGCATCACACCCTAGCTCCATCACTTCCCCTTGCTGAGGATTTGTTTCTCAGGGGGATTCTCACAAGAGTGAACATGAAACAAATAAAGCCATCTCTTCTGCTTTCATAGTTCATCCTGCTTCCTTCTTTCGCCTTTATAATATAAGGCTGTGGAAAGAGAAATAATGTTTGTTTTCTACAGTGTCAGACCTGCTGTCAGTAAGCTATAAATAACCCATTGTTTGCTATTATCTGTGCTGGAAATGCAAACCCAGGGGTCTCTAGCAGAAAGCAGAATTCTCTGCTGTGACATGGTTTCAGACCAGGGGGACAGGGAAAAAACATGGGAGTTATAAAAGCATTTGCTCACTGTTTCTTGTCTAAGAGCAGGGGACAGATTTTGCACATCCGACTTCCAATCCAGTTCCTTACCCATTCATTCATGATGCCTCCCTGACAGACCTGTGCTGTTAAACAACACGTTTGGAGTATTTTTGGGTTTTGTTTCATTTTATTTAATTTGTCAAAAAGGATTCCTTGAGAGGAGAAGGAAATGAATTTGTAAATAAGGCTTTTCCTCAGTGAAATTCAAAGCTCTTTCCCAAAGATCAGGACTGTTATCCCCATTGTACTCGGTGAGGAAATGAAGCCAAGAGATGGGAAGGGACATGCCAGAGGACAGATCTGGCTTGAGGGCTAAGCCACAGCTCCTGAATCTCGGTCCAGGCCACTCAGCTGGAGGCAATGCTACCTCTT
Organism: Aegotheles bennettii; assembly: GCA_013398125.1. NCBI lineage: Eukaryota > Metazoa > Chordata > Aves > Caprimulgiformes > Aegothelidae > Aegotheles > Aegotheles bennettii. The sequence continues at coordinate 424,622 of VZRW01007566.1, read as the reverse complement.
CTCAGGCCTTCCCAGTGGAAGCTCAGGTTCTTTGGGCAGCAGCCAGTTCTTCAGGTCAGTAAAATAATGATTCAGCCCTTCAACAGGCCTGAGATTTGTGTTTTGTCTTTTTGCCTGCGTTTTTATTTTTACCTCTGTTTACATGTTCCAGCCTGGTCAGTTTGCTGCAGACTGAAGCCATGCATTGTTTAAGAAAGCTGACGCATTTATAATTGAGAAACCTCTGAGGTTTTTCTTCTCCTCCTGTCAGACAGAGATGGCTTTCATCCAGTTGACTGCTTTACAGTGCCTTTATCCTTTGCTGGCTTGAAAACATTTCAGATAGTTTCTATTGTTTTATAGACCCTGTAGCTAAAAAACCAGGCTGTGTAAAAACATCTGTACATAGCTGTGCAATAGGCTACAGACACGTAGGGTAATAAGGCATGATTGCATTCATTGTAGCATTTGCTCCACTGGATAATCAAATAGAAGCATTCCAGTGGCACACAGGATATGTAAGAGTAAAGGAAGGAAATGAAGGACAGTTGCCTACTGTACTTTTACATTTCTTTTGTCTTGCAGCTGCCAAGACTAAATGCAATTTTGAGAGCAAGATTTAAATAATGTAGAGATGAGATTTTACTAGTGATAACCAAGAAAACAGCACTGGGAAGTGTGCATAAAGCTTCCCCCTGCCTGTCCCCAAGAAGTAAGCTTGACCTACACTGATTTTCATTTGTTTTTTTTCCAGCTTTGGGTAACCATCTGGTAACATGACCCAGTATAATACCTACCCTGTTTTGCAGCGTGTCTGGTCCTGGAATGGTTTTGCTACACCAAGTGCACTCAATAGATTGAAAGTCAGTTTAAGTCCTTGGAATGTAGTTGTTTTTTATTTAACAATTCTCCCACTGTCTCAGCACAAGCTCCAGGCTTTCAGTTGTGATTGTGCTACACATAATGCAAATAGGAATTGGGCACATAACAGGACTTTACACCACTGAAAATCCTCCCTGTGTTTACCAGCATGCTGAAAACACAGTAGGAAGTATGCTCCAGCTATGAGCCAGTACAAGCTCACTTTGTGGCTATAAATGTTAATGGCAGGTGCTGTGGGAGAGGTGATGAAACTTTGAGCTGCCCCAAGAATGCAGACCATCACGTGTTGGAGAGAAGCACCTCCACTTTGTTGAGAAAATCTGTATTTTGCAGGGACACTCCTCTTTACAGTTAGATTTGTGCTGCATTCACAGTTAGCAAAACTGAGGGGCTAAAGAAGATGGTTGCTTCATGATCTGTGGTCACAGCTGTATTTAAGCAACCAAAAAAAGTCTTACTTTTAGAGGTTTTGTATCACTTGAATAATGGTTACAATGCAGAAAATACAAGTGATGTAATTGGATTTCATAGTTTCCTGACTCCAAGCTGATCAGCTGTGACTGTTTTGTGCTAGAGTTGCACATGAAAAAGTGAGTAAACTTCACCTACTTTGACGTCTCAATGAGGCAGCAACCTCTGGAGAGGGGACAATGCAAAAATCAGGCATTCATCATGTCAAGCATCCCAGCTGATTTGTTTACTCTGCAGGAGGCTGTGTCCAAAGAGAAGATGGTAACTTCATAATTTTCTCAGGATTGATGTCTTTGGGAGAATTTTGGTCATCTTTTGGCTTCACCCTAGAACATCTGGTGTGGAGGTAATGCTTAGCTAAGGACTGGCCTGCTGAATCAGCAAATTCACATTTCTCTGTTTAATGTCCAGAAAATCCCAAACAGTTCTTTTAACCTCATTTCTTGGGAGAGTTTAAGTGGGTAGAGGTGAGCAAACAGGCCAAACAGATAAAAAGAGATAAAAGAAAGCCAACGTGGTTTCTAGGAAAGGAAGCAGGATTATTGCTCAGTGACTTGTTGGAATTCTTGAAGACTCTTCCTGCCAGAACAGACAAGGAGGAGGGGGAGATGCAGAGGGCTTCAAGTTCCTAGCTTTTTCTGAAAGCTCATGATGGGAGTTTCATTGCAGTAATTAGTGTCTGACATTTGTGGTCATGGGACATGAGAAATGGTTTCAGTGGCCTGAAGAGCAAGTAGGACAAAGTACTGATAAAGGGTCCATTATACTGGTGCCAACTCAAAATTTTCAGTCAGATACTGCAGGGAACAACTGTTGCCTCTGGGCTTGTGTCTTTCAAGAAATGGATCGATTGATGAGGTCAAAAATAAGATTTTGCATTTTTGCACATCCTAGGGAGGGAGGAGGCATTAATAACCAGCCATGCTGGTACACAGTAAAATGTTTAGATTTTGTAGGATCTATTGGCTTTTCAGCTGGCTTGCAGATTGTGTGGGTTTCTAGCTGGGAAATGGCATGAATCTTCATTAACCCCGAGTGAATACGTGGCACTTGTGATCAGTGGCTCTGATCAGTGGCTCCACTTTTAGCTTTCTGTTTCCTTTGAGAAATTATTTATTTGGGAGAGGTATAATGATTCTTTGGGTTGGGATAAAAGCTAGACAGAAAGTGGTCTTCTTTCTTTGTTTTTGCTTCCTGGGTAAATCAATGCAAAAATATGTGAATATATCTGTGCATGGGTTTGCTTTTCTATAGCCAATTATGTGAATGTATACATCTTTTGATAGTGTTCATTCTGGAAAAAAAATGACTGAAATGTGAATTTTATATATCTGAATTTGACCAAATCTTCCTTGTAGAAAATGCTGGGGTTTCCTTATCGAGTTAGATAGGAAGGGGACTGTAGGAGATGGTGAAATTTTAGTCTAATTCTCACTGAGGTGTGTGTATAGGTATATAAATTGTCCTTTGAACCCCTGGAATGTTATTTGGACACAGGGGTTCTGCTATATACACATTTAAATTTCATGTTCAAATTCCTATAGTGTGCCAGGTGGCTGACTGAATTGGTTTGACAAGTCTTTTTTACCTTTTCCATCAGCTGATAGAAATATGTTGAACTTCTTTAAATAAAAAATAATCCTAGATCAAACTCATCAATCTTTCTCCTTCTGTACTCTTTCAGCATGATTTGTAGAATGTGTTTGCTTAGCTTGGAATTAGCCTTGTGTTTCTACTTTAGTTAGTGCTCATGGGCAGTCAGCAGGTTAAAGATATTTGTTGGTTTTGTGTAGTTGTGTCATACATTTTTGTGTAGCCATTTTGCCTGATCTGTTTGTATTAAGGCTCTATCTGACCATAATTAGACTGCTGGGTACACACTAATGTTCTGCTGAGGATCTACTTGTTAGTTTTAATAGTATCATCCATCAAGCTCTAGCATGTACAGCAATATTTGCACTGTAGTAGACAAATAGAGTAAACACTTCAGTTATTTATAAGAAAACTGGCCAGTAAGTTAGGAAACTCTTGTGTGGATGCTTTTATTTATTGGAAAGTTAAACTGATGCTCTAAAATGAGTCCATCAGCCTAAACAGACTTTGTTGCTCTTGAAATGAGAGAAAAGTAAAAGATTGAAGTTAGATTTCTATTTAGAACTTATGTTTTGGATCTCTGCTTAAGGAACCAGTAGACTCGTGCTTCCTATCTTCTGTGACTTAGTTTGCTTGCTCTCCTAGCTTTGTCTGCTGGTCAGAAAGTACTTTCTCCACCTTGGTTTTGTCTGGGTTCAAGTGTGGGTGTGATTCCTGACTATACCTCTTTCTCTCTGTGTCTTGACTCCTGATGAGTTCTGGGGAAGGATTAATGCTCCTTCTAATCCCTCTGATGACATCTTACAGGTGTCAGCTGACTTGGACTTCAGCAAAGCATCATTGATCACTGGAGTTGATCTCTCCTTCCAGATGGCTGTTGCCTGACCTTCTCTATCTGGACACATCCTTAAGCAGCACCTGAAGCAGAGCTGCTTTCCTGAATCTGGGCCTCAGATCCTGCACCACTAAAGTATTGCTAAGGACTTCTGAAGTCCTAAGCTTTGTAGTTTTCTTTCAGAGATGTCAGCCACCTCAGGAGACTCTGATAATTATGTTTCAGTTTCGTGTCTCCTCTTCCCTGTGTCTCACTTCCTTCTCCCATAATGTTCCCTGATTTGCCCCAGATTTCTTTCTATGTGTTTATCTGTCTGACTTGGAGAAGGGTAATGGGAAGATCCCTCTGTGGAGCAAAGTGAGAAGAGGCTTTTGTCACAGCCCTCTCTCACGTTTGTATTCCTGCAGTGTCTCTGAAACTGAGGAACATGGAAGGGTGTGAGGCTCTCGGCTCAGGGCAGAGGTCCTGGATTCTGAGGGCATTTGGTCCTTTCCATGGTGGGCCCAGAGGTGTGTTTGCTGTGATGCTTAGATCCTTGGGGTTTTCTTGTCTGAATGACAGATTTAAAAGTGATAAATTTTGTCTGAGTATCTGAGAACAACCCTTCCCTTTTCAATTTTTATCTTCATCTCTGTTGCTTGTTGCGTTTTCAAACAAGAGAAAACTGTAGTCAATCTTTGTGTGATGAACTGGGGTGTTCACAGAGATGCAGCTCATGCACCAGTGTCTGTGAGCCACAACATGGGGTAAACACTGAAGCAAATAAAGCTTTTTGACTTCGCACTGAAGTAAAAAAGACAAAGATCAGCCTTTGGGGGGTGGGAACTAAGGAAAAGAAGCCAGGAAATGGCTTAATGCACCTTCTCCAAAGCCAGTGGTAATACCCACGTTGATTTCAGTAAGGTTTTCATCGAGCCCATGGTGATTATGATAGCTGGTACAATTAGGTCAGATGTAACACACATTCAGCTTGTTTTCTGTGAATGCCAGGAAGCTGTTTGTGCTGTCATTAATCAGCTGGCTTCATTGGGAAGTGCATCTCATTGTGTGGCAGCTCACGGGAGGCTACTGCCACTGGGCAGTACAAAAACATCCTTTCTGCATGGCTGGGAGGTACAGCTGTTACCCTGGCCAATTCCCCCCCCCAGCAGCTTCCTGGGTGACAGCTGAGCAAACCCCTACTCCACGGTGCAGGCTCAGTGTGTAGTTTTCAATCAGGACTCACAACTGGCAATGTCACCGAGACAGCATAGAGGAGCTTCTGTGCTTCCCAGGGGTGTTTAATTTAGGAGCACATGAGGCTGGCAGGGGCAGTTCTTCCCTTGTTGGTCCTGGTGCTTTAGCACAAAGACCTGGATCAATAACATGAACTCACACACATGGAAATGTCCCTCTGCCTTCTGACAGTTTCTTTGGTGCTGCCTGCAGGTGTAGTCCCCCTGCGAGCCTCACGTGGTGTCATTTCTGAATTCAGACTGTACAGGCCTCAGGACTGGGGCTGTGCCTTGACTTGTGCCTGGGAGCTCAGAGGTATTTGTCCAAATTTGTGTGTTCTTGCACAGGAGCTTGAGTTTGAACATGAGGGATTTCTTTTTATTAAGTGCAAGAAAAGCCCATGCTGGTCTTTTTCTTAGTGAAAATTTCACTCTAGCTTGTGTTATTTGATGAGTGACATTTTATTTTTGAGTAATTTAGAGAAAGAGACACTAAAGAAAGTAAATTCTGGACATATTAAAAATCTCCAACTACGTTACCTCTGAAATTACCTATTACTTCTCTTCTGTCAGGCTGATGCTGTGATGTTTTTATGTCTGTCTAAAGTATCATGTGGGTCCTTCCCTTCCTGTGGGGTGGAAGTCAGGTGGAAGCTCTGTTCAGGAACTCAGAGTCATTTTAACCTGCCTTGGTGGGTGTGTGCTGTGTGCTTATGTCTGTCTATCCCAATGGCAGTCTTTTCCCAATAGTTTTTTAACCCACTGGCCAGCTTGAGTCAAGGTTGAGGATATGGATCTCAGAAATACGAGGCTGTTGGAAGTTTTCTGAAAATGGGGAGACTGCATGGAGGAGAAAGCCCTCTTCTTTTGATGCTGCCACTGAGGGAGAGATTGCATCAGAAACCCTGAGTGGAAGTGCAAATGTGTAGGAAATCAAGCCATTAATTTCACAGTTAGTTTAAGGTAGGGTTTTTTTATTGTCACCTCCCTTTCCACCACCCCATCGTGCTGTGCCAGAACAGCTGTGCTGCCCGTGGCACTGCCTCAGTCTCCTCTTGCTGCCCGCCGACGTGGAAGGATCATTTTCACTCTCTGCTCCTGGCAGCAGAGGTAGTAGCAAATGTTGAGATCCTAGGGACCAGCTTAATTCTCTTGCATGACACAAGCTTTCCAACTGAAGTTCTGCCTTCAACAGAGTAGCTCAGCCCCGTTAACGTTATCAGGCGCCAACCCCAGGTTTGTCAGTTGTCTGAAGTCAGGCAGGCTGGGAGGTTAAACCAGCAGTCAGCAAAAAATTAAAACAGAAGGGCTGACCCAAGAATTGCTAAATAAGTTTATCAGTGAGCGTGTTGGCTGGCAGCTTGACAAAGTGAGGCCAGGAGCTTAGACAGCCCTGTAAGTCAGGATGTAGGAGCTGTAATTGAGAAGTATCACAGAAGCAATTTGGAAAAGCATCTGTTCAAAGTTTGATTACTGTGAATCATCCAGTTCTGCTGGCCTCCTCTGCTAGTCGCCTGAGCTGCTCTTATTTTGCCAAGAGAACAGCTTGACACGCATACAGGGCCTAAAAATAAAATACACTTTAAATATTAACATGTTTCAAAAGTATAGATTCATTCACTTTTCAAGAGTAACAATTGCTTAGTCATCCTTTGAGAACAGGGGGAGGGTTTAATTGAGAGCTGTGGAAGAATGCCATTCATCAGCAGTGCAGGTGTTCAGCCACCTCCCAAACTGTCCCGTTCAGCAGACTGGGCTAAAACTCTCCAGACACTGCAACATTGTTCATGATACATTGCTGAATGGTGTTTAATGATTGCAGGACTGATCCTTCCTCGTGAACCCACCCTGACCAACACCGGGCCAGACTGAGATGGGCACGGCTCAGTAAAGCTCTTGAAACTTTTAAAGGATCTTTGAATTTATTTAAACAGCTTCATGAGTTTCTTGGTGTTTGCAATTACGAGAGAGAACAACTGGAACTGGATGCTGGACCCTGACTGTTAGCTCTTAAAGCAGATGCTGTTTGGTACAGAGACTCCAAATATTTTTTCTGATTCACTGCCAAGTCTGACCTTGTCTCTTCATTCTGGAAGGGAGATACTGAGGAATTTGAAGGCTCCAGGATCCCTGCTGCTGAATTCTGTGTTCCTTTTTGTTTTGCAGTCTCATTAAATGCTCTGATTTGATCTTTTTCTTCATTCTCTCTGAATTCTCTCTGAATTGTCTCTGAACTAGGGCCCTCTGTGGAAGCAGATGGCTCAGATGAGTTGCAGGAACAAGCTGACAGATTCAAAACTGGAAGTCACAGAACTCATCTGAAAAAGCAAGATGAAAATAGCCTCAAAGCTGGTTTTGGAACCCTACACAGTTTGCAAAGCTGCAACTAGTGCAGGCAATGCCAGGGTTGTTTTTCCATTTCTTAGAAGATTATAATCTTCAGATGGGAACCCATCCCAGGAACGCAATGGATGTGAGTGGACTAACATAGCCATGTGGCAGTGGTGAGCATGGGCCAAAGTTCTTGTGTTTTGATTATTTTTTTTCCTTTTGGTGAGTTATTTATTTCCTGAAAGATGCAGCTTAGGAGACACTGAAGCAATTCTTGAGTTCAGGCCTATTCCACCGAATAGGACAGACCAAAATGAAACTACTGAGGTGTTGAAATAATTTTGACTTTTAGTAACATCCGAGAAAGTGGAAGATGAGATTTGTGAAGGCTGTTTAGAGAAGGAACAGGTGAAGCTCTCTCCTCTTGTCGAGCAATCCAGCAGGTGAGAGATGTGAACTGATTTCTATCCTGTGTCTCTCTGCTTCAGCCATTGAAGTGAGAGACAGTTATTCACACAGCTCCACAAACGCTCAATCCAGTGCTGAGTCCTCCCGTTGCCTTGGCAGGTTGCCTGTCTTTTGCATATTATCATGTTGGACTGGATGATATTGAAGGTCTCTTCCAACCTCAATGATTCTATGATTTGAGAAGGGAAGATCCTGCTTAATTCTACAACAGGTTGTAGAAAGGACCCACAGGTTCATCTCTGCAGTGCAGTCTACATCCAGTAAACAAAATGAGGCCAGCAGAAGACATTCTAATCCAAATGCCTTTGAGCCCTGGGCAGGGGTAACTTTCAAGGGCCAGAAACCAAATCCCAATTTAGTTTGGCATCACAGTTGTTGCTGATGGGGTTTTTTTGGGTTCACAGTCACATGTTCCTGTAGTCTTTCAAAAGCATCAGATCTCTCCCAACTTTTGCTGGATGTGATTTCATTTTGGTGTAAGATTCGCTTGAACAACCTTGTCCCCAGTCTCTTTCAATAGCTTGTATCCCACTGGTTTCCATTGCTTGTTTCTAGACCATTTCCTTATGCTACATACCAATTTTTTGCCCACACTAGGGCACAGGCCTCCCTACCTGAATACTTCAATGTGCTCATCAGGTCTTGTTCCAGCCTAGCTCCTACCTTTCCTGAAGTGATCCCATGATGCCAGAAGCATATGACCCAGCGCTGTAAATCCATTTTTCTCCAGCAGTAAGTACACACAGAAGTTGTCAGAGAGCTCATCTTCCCTTCTGATCTTATCTCCTGCCCTCCTTGACCCCTGCCCTCCACAGAAGTGACTCCCTGCTGCTTAGGAGATCAAAGTCATGTTTGCTGAAGGCTTCTGGAAAACCCATATCATCTCCATTTGCTACATTTCTGTCCCCATCCCTCCACAGTCCCTAATCTCTTCTCATCTTTCTTTCCCCATTGTTCACTAAATTTGAAGTATCCCAGGCTTCTGTAGACTTCCCAGCACTGTGTGTTGACTCATCCAGTTGATCAATCCGTTCCCAACTAAATTACTTCTCCCAGACCCACCTAGCTAGCTCTTCCCCCACTTTTCCTCTTAAAAGGAGTACAGCTGTTGTAATACATCTTTCTTTGGGCAATTAACCCCATGTATTTCTGTGTGTGTGCATGAGCATGGAGACTTTCAGCACTCTCTGATGATGTCTATAACCAGATGGTGAATTAGCTGCCAGACTTTGGGAATCTACATTCAGGAACAGTGGTTTGATTCAGACTAAATATCCCAAACTTCATATTTAACAAGAGAAACAGGAATGCAGAAAGGAACTGTGTTTTTGCCTGCTTGAGATCCGCACTGAGCAGCAGCCCAGGCTCCTGTTGCTGGGGAGTGTGCAGGAGAAGCTCTCTGGAATGTGGCTTGTTAGCATATCAAAGTAGAGTAAACATATAGATGATACCCTGCTTCCTCTGCTCCAGTTAATTAAGTCACTCCTCATGTCACGTTAGATGAAGAGGATTTATTAATGTGCTGTCATCTAGAGAAGCAATGGTTTGCTGAAAGGGAGGAACCATGTTAATGGCATAGAGGTTGTCATACTGAACAAAGAGCAGATGTCAAATAAACAGGGTATTTCTTTTTATCTCCTTTGCTGAGGTCTTAGATCCCAGTGCTTTATCATAAAAGCTTAGAAAATTGGGGCTAGAAAGAACTTCAGGTGGTCTTTTAATGCATTCCCTTGCTTCAAGGCAAGATCAGTGATACCCATGTCACTCCTGATGGATAGCTGCTCTGTGAGGCTAACCAGGATCCTTGTTTTTAGCTTTTCTTGAGTTCCTCTGAACGCCACACATCTCCTCAGGTGTGGTCAGTGTGGTGACTATTCACGTTTGTGATCACAAATCCTTGGTGAATAGTATTGGAAAGGAATGTGGTTTTCAAAGATGCCCGTGCCAAACCTCTGGGGGCTTCTGAAGGTTGTCTGCTCTTTTCTGGCATAACATGGTGTTAATACCCTGTCTGGCATGTAGGCCTTGATTAAAGCCTCTTCTGGGCCAAAAAGGTGTTAGAATGTCTGTCAGCTTTCTTCATCTCAATGGATTTGGTATCTGAACCCACCTTTTACTGTCTTGGGTGAGGACAATTATCCCTTCAGGTCTCAATCTCCAGGGCTTTTCCACTGCCTGGGCAGCCCCTTGTAGCCTGGGAGAGGCTCTGCTTTACTCAGTGAATTAGCACAGTGTAAATCCAATGCAAGTAGCCTTAGAATAAGGCTCCTGACATCTTGGGGAATGTCTCTGTGTGTGGAAATTAGTAAAGGAGCAGATAAATGATTCATCCATTAAACTTAGAAAACCACAGGAGGGCTCCTGGGAAGCATAAAAGCCCCGCAGAAAGACTGAAAGCTAAAGCTGCGAGTTGGCTGTGCTGGAGAAGAGATCCCACATGTTCCATTAATTGCCATCCTGCAGGGTAATTAAACAAAGAGAAAAAGATGACAGCCAAAGCCTCCTTTAAGCTCTAATGATCTGCAGAGTTTTGCTGCCTTTGCACATTTCCAGACATGAGGAGGTCTAGCCTCACAAAGGCCTTTTTATCAGAGAGGTATAGAGCAGGGTGACTTGCACAGGCAAAATCTGGTTAAATATCAGCTAATCTGTTTGAAAATGGGGGCAACACATCCCTGCACAGAGTTCAGTGTGGGCTGAAAGTGTCAACTGTGAAGTTCTGTTGAGCTTCAGTGGTGCCATGGCTCAGATTTGGGAGCATCGCAAAGACTAAGGACCACGGTTGAATCTGGCTCTCACAATTAGAGTTCTGCTCTTGTGGAAGGTTTTCAGGGCCAGTCACTGGACCCTTGGGTGCTGTATTTCACTACCAAATATATTCAAGTAGTCAGAGAAGTATCCCCTATAGAAGGTATTGTGTATTCCATTCATTTGTGCTATTAGGACCTTGTGTCCTGAGGAGCATCATATTATCAGCTCTGGAAACATCACAGCTAGTGCTGTGAATATCAGGGAGAGGTTTTATTTGTTAGTCTTTCAGGGTGTGTGTCATGAAAATCAAGAGATTCAGATAGTAACTACGCTTTGTGTTTCAGCTATTTATTTTTCTTGCTGGGCTTTTGGGATTCTGACAGCGGTTGTGTATACTGGAAGTGACAGTGTTTTCAGAGTTACAAGGGAGAAGAGATTTTATTGGGCACTACAGGACAAGTCAGTCCCGTAGGGGAGGTGTCCAGCCACAGAGTACACTGAGTTCTGGGAAAGAGTGCTGCATCTCTGCAGATCATGCTGGTTTGGAGGCAAGGAACAGAGTTTTATAGAGGTCATGCTGAAATTTGGGGTGAGGGAGATTCTCCAGAGCAAGAAGAGGATTCTGTGATGATGGGCACAGTTGCAACAAGTTGGCTCAGTGCAGAAAGGGTCTGATTTGTATTCTCAGGAGTGGTGGTGATATCCCCTGTGATCTTACCAGCTATTTCAGTTTGTGTCTTAGCTCACTTTTTGGTGAAGTTGGTGTAGTACTTGCCAGTGAGGCTGGGAGGAGTATGTGGGGGACTTGGATACCAGTTTGAAAACTGTGTATGAAAACAAATGTGTGCTGTAGAGTCGGAGGAGTGGACCTTGTGTGTCCTTAGCTAGAGGTTTCTTGGGATTCCCAGGAATCCAGATCATCACCTGCCTGCAGAAATGGCATGGGCTTACCAATGCTCAAAAAAATTAGTGCTGGAAACTACTTGCTCCACTACTTTCCTCCACCAGGTAGAAGAAGGGGAGTCATGCACAATACACCTGCCTGGATGCTATTCTGGCTTAAATTACAAACTCCTTTTGGGGATTTTGACTATTCCTTTGTTATCTGAGTGCCCATCCAGTCTTGCCTAGAGAGTTGGACTTGGACCAGTCCTATGTTTCCTTGTTTCCTCGATACGCTTCAACCACCTCCTGCCCTGGAAGGAATTGAAGCCCTCAGGGAGTGGATGTTCTGCCATTCAACAAGGTCAAGTGAACTGAATTGATTTCTTCCCTGGACTCAGTTTTGTCTCTTGTATTGCACCAAGAGAATGAGACAGATGGTGGGTCATATCCTCTGTCCTTTGATTACGTACAGAGGAAAAATGGCATCCCTATTGTCAGTGTGGATTTCTTTCTCAGGAACACACAGATTGAGCTTATTTCACATTCCCTCTGAGAGCAAAGGCATGCTTTTTTGGGAGGCCTGTTGGAAAGAGGCTGTGCCTCACTTGCACTGCCTGGGAGCCCATTCCATCAGATGGTCCATGGCATCAGAAACTCTTCATATCTAAAAACTTGAGTTAAAATATTGTGACTTGCACTGGGTACAGCACCATGCATGATTTTTAACTTGTTTTCATACCTGACTGTAGCTGTCTCCTGTGCACTGGATAGTTGTACTATGGTTCCTGTATTTGTGATTCATAATGAGTGTATTGTTTCCAGTGTGGTTTTCATTAAATACAGTGACAATGAAAATTATTGCTAAGGAAAACACTTTCCATACGTGAATATTAAACTTTAATGGAAACCATGTTGTTACTGCAAGATTAACAGAAATTGGCATCTAGATGACTATTGAGCATTAAGCCAAATTAATCTGTGCCACTAAAATCGCATGTCTGGCTTTGAATTAGCACAGTCTCATAAAATGAAGGAACAGGTCACCCTGTTAGCTTCTTCTGGATGATCCCCGTAAACCAAACTTGAAACTGGAGGCTCAGTAGGGCAATGATGGTGTAACCTTAGCCTCTCTGGGCTGTACATGCTGAGTGGGTCCTTCCATGGATACTGTTCTTTTTTCACCCAGACACTACTGACTTCTTGGGATGTCTGTTTATTCAGCTGTAGAACAGGGGTTGTGTTATCACCTATCTTGGAGGCAGTTTAGTGGGTACTTCTTTTGTAATGTGGGGGGGTTTTAAATTTTGGAATTTTTTATACGTAGGCTTTATAGAAAGGAAAATTATTTTTCATTTTAAAGTATCATAAGCACTGAAAGATTCCCTTGGTGACTGACTTGATGTGTAAATACAGACAGAGCATCTCTGTCAAACATATCATTGCAACTGAATGGAAAGGCAGAACATGAATCATTTCTAAGGTTTCCTGATTTTACTTATGTAGGATGTTGAGAGGCTACAGGAGTGTAATTGATGGCAATGTGTGAGCTGCACAAATTGAAAGTCGTGGCAGGATGAGAAAAACATCAGCTCAAACTAGTGATGGTGGGGAATGGGAGGTTTGCTCTGTGCATGTGGAGGTGCGGTGAGTCTCCATCTGTGCCAAGCAGACTTCAGGACTTCAAGTTTGGCACCCTTCCCAACAGCAAATACATTGAGAAGAGGAAAGCTAGCCAAGTTTTAATCAAGTAAAAGTTCTGTATCCAGAGGTGGTTGGCAGAAGAAGAGATTAAAGTATTAGGAGTGCAATGAAAACAAGACATTAGAGAGTTGAAAGCTGGAGTACCTGGATAAACCACTTGCTGAGTGAATATTCCACAGGCATCAGAAGGGAAGCCCTGGGTGTTTCAAATGGGATGAAATGTGAACCCATGCACCAGAAGATGTCTTCTTCCAGCTTTGGCTATCACTGTGGCAAGTATGTAATATCCTAATGCCTAGCTGAGCTGGTAGGATAAATGTAATCATTCCCCTTAGAGATATTGCTAGTAGAGGGCTCATTAGCTGGCAGAAAGGCCAACAGCTGCAAACTGTTTATGTATGACAACTTTCTGGATAAATCTGAGTTTACACAGTTGCCTGTGTCCTAGGGTCTGCTGTGGAAGTGTGGAGAGCTTTGCATGTTCAAACCCGAGCACAGAAGTTATGGACTGTAATTATGCAATTTCTCATGAGAGAAAGGAAAAAACCTCACACTTGGTAACAGTAAAAATAGTAATTGGCTTTCCTTCCCTCTATCACTGATGCTCCTGAATGACCCTTTTTTGATATTAAAAATGGATTTGTGGTAATTGCTGGCGGTTACTAGTGTATCTGGAAAGGTAAGGACTTTGTCCCTGAAGAAAGCCACTGTCTGTGTATTTGCCTGAGCACAGGTTAAAACAAAACAAAACAGTTCAACTTTCTTCTCTATTTTTCATTTTCACACACCTGTCTCCCAAACAGGGCCAGAAGCAAAATTACCAAATAGATAAGTTCCTCTTATATTATTCCCAGCCTAGTAGAACCACAGTACGCCAGGGTCTTCACAAACTTGTCTGAATTCCTGAAGTTTCTCTTCCAATTCTGCAGACTTGAAAGGCTCAGATAAAAATCTGGGATTTTAAGAAGCAAACGACAGTTTCCATTCATCCTGATGAAGAAAATAAATCATACTAATGCAGCTACCAAGGCATTGTACTGCTGTCCTTGTCAGTTAAAGGTGTATTTCATTCTGCATGTCAATGATATGGATCGTTATACTGGGTTACAAAAAAGTTGCATTTATCTTAATGGTTCAGATATATTTACTAAAGAACTGTATTATGTTCACAGATCAATAGTGTATTTGCTATTTATGTAAAATATATTGTCCAAAAGAGAATTATAGTCTTAGGAAATATTTTGATAGGAAATACGTATTTCAAGAACATTTTTGAGGCAAGCTTTTTCAGGCTTAAAATGTCATAACAATTTTTTATAACTGGCTTGTTGTTCCAGAATGACTCTTATTAATAAGCACTCAGCAGTTCATGAGCTGGACTTCTGAGCTCATTTCATGTACTGCAAAGTTTTCTGCTGTCTGCTCTTCTAGAATTATGAGTTTCCCTTCGCTTCAGTTCTTACATTGTCTGATCCCTGGACCCCACTGCAACAGAGGTCTTTAGTAATTTTAATAATAAACTACATTTAGCTGCCTACATTTTTAAATTGGTCCTTGCAAATATTATAAAATGGCCACACAGGATTCACATTAAGCACTAATAAAAATAAAGTGGCTAAGAGTCTGTAACAGAGCCACAGTCACTTCTTTTTCAGCCACTGATGGATGTACAAGCCCCTAATCATTAGTTTTCCACCTTTGAATAATGAGGCTTTTAGCACAGAGCAGTGTTGTTGCCAGTCAGTTCCAGTGGGGATTAGCACCACTAAACAAAGCCTTCAGAAGAATTACTGTTTGAGGTAATTTAGTTGACATTTTAATTGATATTTAACCTCTTTCAGTGCATTGACAGAACTCTAGACTATTTTGCTACACCACATCTCCCAAACATGGAAATATTGCCCCCTTCCATCTCCAAGTGACAGCAAACATTGACTCAGCCTCATTTGATGAAATTTAGCAGAAGGAAATGAGCGTGAATCATTTCAAGCTGAACTGGTTGGCCTGATTGACCACTGAGCTTGAGATGCAAATCTGTTTTATTGCCTCAGTTGTCAGATACAACTGAGATAGATACTGGCACTGGTTAAATGGAAGGTAAGGTGGAATAACCAGGTTTAGTAGTAGGTATAAAACACTTCCAGTAAGAATCCTGCTCTGGCCATTGCTGTTAGCTGTACCTAAAACTGCTGAAAGGTCACCAAACTACCCCTCCCTGTTCAGTGAAAGTGCATTTCAGCAGAGTTGGATCACTTTATTATAGAGCTGTGTTTGCCTCATCCCCAGAAGGCAGAAGGCTCTCCAGGAGTGACTGCTGAGTATACTTGTTAAAGGCAGCTAGATCTGAGCTACCCCTCTGTGAGAGAAACGTTCCAGTGAGGAAACAGGTTTCTTGTTTTCTGTTAAATGTAACAAATATATCTGCTGTGAAAAGAAATGAAAGGCATTTGTAAAAGGTCTCTACAGTTCCCCTTCTTCCAGTGTGGCAGAAGGATGTGTGAAGAGGCAGGATGAGCTCAGCATTTAGGTTGCTGCATGCTATCTGGAGATCTTGTTTGGGCACTTGGACTGTTTGTGTGGCTTCGAGAAGTGTTCGTTTAGCAGTGGAGGACTTGTATAAATAGAGACGTCCTTAGGCTCCGTCTCTAACCTTTGTGCATAACTCCCAGTGGCTTAACTGTGGTTTCTAGGTGGCAGATGAAACAGAATCTCATCAGCAAATTGTCCTGTGATGCCATCCCAACATTTCCAAGTACATCGGCGCTTCCTGTGGGGGACAGTCTGGATGCAGGAGAGCATATGAGGGCTATTGTTTTTCCATAGCAGCAGTTTCATGCATTAACTTCTGAATTTCTTTTTGACTTCAGCCTACAACCATTCGTGATGCCCACACAAACAGACCTAGGGAGTACTGTGCAATTGTCCATGGGATCAAGTCCTAAATTCCACTAAGTCATAGAAGACTTCTGCCACCTACATTAGTGCTGTGACTCACCATCAGGAGTTTGCCAGCTTTTCTGACTCCACCACTCTTGCTTTCTTTAAGTATGGAAATAAGGGAAAATATAAGATCTTTTCAAAGTCTCTGCTTTTATTGTTTTACTCCTTTTCCTCAACTTCATCCTGAAGTTGGGGAGGACTCCATTTAAATGCTTGTTAAGGTGACTTCACTGTATCTTCTAACATTGTAGTAGGGGCATTAATAGATGAGCTTAGATGAATTTTTGGGTCAGTGAAATTAATTTTTGAGACAGTGAAATGGATTTTCCAGTGAAAGCAGTGAAGGTGAGTGTGTTTACCTTGTTTCCTGTCTGACGAAGTTCTTGACTGATTTTTCTATAGGACGATGTACAAAATACTCAGATGATTTTGGGTGAAAACTGCTCTAATGATTTTTATCATTTTGGTTGAGTTACTGCTGCATGTTTTGAGTGAATGAGGTATTTCACTGATTTTGATGGGAATATTCTCTCTTTCTGTTGCAGGGATTGCATACCTGGGAGGTGTCTGCAGTGCCAAGAGGAAGTGTGTTCTGGCTGAAGACAATGGTCTCAATCTGGCATTTACAATCGCACATGAACTTGGGCACAAGTAAGAACTTGTCCTTCTGTTTCTTTCTTTACTGATTCTACTACAGCATACTTTTATTTGAAGCCATACAAGTGAAATTACTAGTGTGCCATGTTTGTTAGGATTTTGTAATTTAGCAGATTGATAAATAACTTAATTTTTAGGAGGCTTATGTAAATACTCAGTTCTGCACACGTAAATCTTTCTATTTGATCCTCCCCTATTTTCCACTCTATGTTTTGATTTTGAGTAGCACAAAGAGGCCTCATTGATGGCAATAGTTAGAGAAAAATTCTGCTTTTTTTTTGTGCTGTAGCATAAGTCCACAAAAATGAGAGTAACTTCAGAATCTTTGAACTTGCTAAATTTTCTCAGAGTTCAGGTGTCCATATCAAGGATTTTAATAGTTAAATACTTTGGTGATGGTTTCATCTCTGCATGTGAAGTAATCCACCATGGCTGAAATTGTAAACGTTGGTATTTTGGAAATGCCCTAAAGCAGTATTATTTGATCAACAGAAAGAAATCATATAACTTGATTTATTAGCTCAATCACAGCTAACTAACACATTTTGAACACTGGCTGGAAAAAACAGCAAAGAACATGATAATTCCTGGTGAGACAGAAATTTGCAGAATCAAATTACCGGGTACTTTCTGCAGGTGACTTGGAAGCCATTTAAACCTACCTGTAAATATCCCATGGCCAGAAGAAAGTAAAATTGACTGGAAGAGTTACCTGCACCATCTTAGTGTAGTTAATGAGTGAATCTAAAGGTCAGCATCCACAGTCAGTGCTTTCCAGCTTTTTTCCCTTTCCATTGCCATCACTCTGGTTGCACTGTGTTGCAGTCAGACTGTGTAAGGTGTAGAATTAGACCAGGAACAGACTTATACAGGAGCTAGGCCTGTACCTATGGGATTTTCAAGTGCTCCTTCCCTTTGCCTCTCTAGGTGGAAGGTGGGAAATCCCACCATTGTTCCTTTAGTAAGAAGCTGTGCATAAGTTTTGTCTGCACCCTTCTGGACTCCTACTGTTTGTGTCTGTTGTATCTTCCTTTCCTACAGTAACCAGTATTTGACAGCTAAGTCAGAGCCAATGTATCGTGTTCAGATTCTGGCCAATCTCATTCCATGACAAATAATTATTTTATGGCAACGTGTTTCAAAGTTGCCTGGAGGATATTTAGGTTGCTACCAAAAATGACAAGACAAAAATGAATCTCCTGTTCACCCTCCAGTGACACCAAAGGCAGCTGAGCCAAACCGAGGGTGGTTTCAGCAGAGCTGAAGGACATTTGGTTTTGGTTTTATTTAAATTGCATGCCAAGAAGTTAAACTGAGCCTAAACTTAATAACAAATTAACCTGTGGGTAATGTTAAGGGAAATTCAGCACTCATCTTTTGATGGGCCAAGAGCAGGAGGGAAAAATACTTTGAGCTGCAGAAAATCCAGCTGTGTAAAAGAGTGAGACTGGTCTGCCCTGGTGTTTGCCAAGTTTCTCAGCAGAGCTGTCAAGCTTCCTTCTAATAATGCCTTGCAAAAAAATCCACAACATAAATAGGGGATGTAATGCTCTCAGATACAGCTCTCCATCTGTGCTGAAAATAGCAAACTCTTTTTTTTCTTCTGAGTGCAGTTTTGGTGGTAAGACCACAATGTCCTTTCTCTGCTGGTTTTCTTTCTTTGCCTTCATCTTGGAAAACTATTTCAGGAGGTGGGTATGAGATGTCTACAGAGGTTAACAGAAGGTGTCTTGGATTCAGTACCCTGGAGGATTTGGACAGTAAGTGTGCTGTTATGCAGAGAACCTTCTGCTTCAGGAGGGTCAGAGATCCCATTGTGGGAGAGATGGAGATCTGAAATTCAGGTGAAGGATGCTGTTTCAGTGCATCTTGTGCAAATGGAAGGATTGTTTGCACACTTTACCTACAAACTTCTAGTTTTTAAGTGACTGTGAAATGTAAGGAGATATATTGCAGAGATGAAGATGAAGAAGCTGACGTGAGCTTCAGATTTAAAAATGAAAACTAAGGAAAAGTAGGCACAAGTTTCTTAATTAAGAAAAATCCAATTAAATCTTACATCTATATTGGCAAAAATATAAATTTTGTGGAGCCATAATTGTGAGCTTTCTTGAAGGCTCATTTCCTTATGAGTGTAGAAAAGCTGAGATTTATTACTTCTTGCCCTAAGACTAACAAATGTCTGTGGAGATCACAAGCCCAGTTTGGCATTTGCAGTTTCTGATGTAGACATTGGAAAAAGCGAATGGATTACTAATTGATGTGACAGATTCCTAATCTGCCACTAATGTCATTTGGACTCGCTGCAAAAAACCACTATTATGGACAGCTGCACTGTGAAAACATGGCACCATCATTAAATAGGTCCATTAGGGGTGATGCTTATGGTCCTATAAAAGTTTATCTTCAGGCTTAACCTATAGAGTTGTTGCTTGATGATGGAGTGAGTGATATAAATTTTTTTCTGTTGTAATTATATCTTCAAATCTGGAGTGATAATTTTGGTCCGTGGATGTAAAGGGAGCATCCATTTTTATTTAGATACAATTTTTCCTACAAAGAGTCTGGGAGAAGGATTTTGCTGTTACGAAAGGTAACGGGCAGGGGAGACACCCCTGAATATGCTGCAAAATCACAAACTTCTTAGCATACAAGACAGGACCCTCAGCAAGCCTCGTTCCTTCGCTCAGCATGGTCAATAGTGGATGTCTTTAAAACACACTTTAATGTAACCACAAGTAGTTGATTTTTATCCAGGGACTGCTGGGGTGGAGTTCTGACCTACACAAAAGGGAAGACACAGAGATAACAGTGGTCCCTGAAGTCTTAACAAGTATAAGTCCAAGGCCTTCATATTATAAATGATAATATGCTGAACATTTTCTTACTCTGACTAGCAGAGCAACTCCATCAGTAAGAGCTTGAAAATGCTGTGCTGTTGTCAATGGGATTCTGGCTGGTGCTTCCCTCCTCCTCCCTCATGAACTGCACCAGTGAGAAGTCGATCTGAGATTCCTACACCAAAGACCACCCTGAACGACTGTGACTTCTAGAAAAATAGTGCCACTTCCCCCTCCCCTGGTTCTCTTTCGCCTACAACAGTGACATTGTAAACATTTTCAAGTAATTCTCCAAAGAAAAAAGACAAATAAGTTTTTTAAACAAAAGCTGGGATTCATCCTTATATCCGTTAGCCCCTAAATGAGGCGGGTGGGCTGTAGCCAGTGGTTTTTCAGGACAACAATGCCAGCTTTGTTGCCATTCCCGTTTCTTTCAACAGCCTCGGCTTTCCTGTGTGGGATGGGGGCAGGCTTGGGTGGGGAGGGAAGATTCCCATTCATGAGCTAGCGGAACCTGGCACTGCTGAGATGGGGAGAGAACAGCCGGAGGTGGTGTGGCTGGGAGCCACGCCGTGTCAGATGCCCTTAAGAAAGTGAATCAAAATCCCTGACAATAAGCAAGATGCAGTCCCTTGCCAACAGGCTGAAACCACATGGCCTCAAACTTGAAGCTGAAACAGATGAGGACAAAAACAAGTCCAAAGGTAAAAAAGCCTATAGTGCACAAACCAAACAGCTCTGGCTTTGGAATCAGCCAAGAGAAGAGCTTAGAACCAGCAGGTTTCTGTTCAGTATAATTATTTGCTTTAAACATGAAGTATTGATAGACGTAGCTTGGTTAAAATAACTTCAGGGTGCATAATTATTTGCTGCATAATTAACTGTGGTCTCTGTGGTGTGTCTCAAGCAACAGTGGTGTTGCAGGTAAGGGAAAAGCACTCTCTGGATATTCCCTTTGTGGTCTGATGCTTACTAGTGAATAAACTTACCTCCCTGGTGTGTCTAGTGCAGCACCCAGCAGAGAGATTCTGTCATGCACACAGTTGTATGAAAATGTTGCAGGCTGAAGGGGGATGTGTCTAGCAGGGATCCAAAAGGTGCAGAACAACACCCTGTGACAGCTTACACTGGCAAAGCCAGGTCAGTGTGGGGCAGGCAGGCAAACTTAATTCCTAAGAGCTAAGCAGTGAATTAACAAAGCCCCTTATGCCCTGTCCTGCAATTTATAAAGATTTGGTTAGAAAGCATTTTAAAAATGAAAAGTTTCACGTGGAAGCTGAGGACCACAAGAGTTTAATGGGTCACTGAACCGAGCGGTCAGGCAGCCCAGCAGAGCTCACACTGTGCTGATACAAAACTGATTCTTTCTCTTAATCAGCCTATTTGGTCACTCCAGTCAGTGCAGAGCAGCAACAATGGAGCCAGTGGCCAAATTGTGGGAGTGGTACAAGGGGAGTCATTCTGGGAATGATATCAAAATCGAGAGACCTTTGCTGTAAATTCTTTCTTATCCTGGGATTATAACATTTAGGTGCAAGATGTGGGAGTGGAGAAGCTGTTTTGAAAGAAAGAAAACCAAACACAGCCCTCTCCCTTTTTTAGAGCAGCTCACCATAGTCCAGCCCTGAATGCACAGCTCTACCGCTGTAGGCAGCTGAGTGTAGTTTATATCCTGGCTGACTTTAACCATTAACCCTGTTTTTCAGAAAAGCTCCCACCTGGGCTTCTTTTTCTGCTCTGTGTCGCTCTTTTGACGTCAATGCAATGATGGCAAATTCAAGGATTCCTTTGTAGCATTTGTGAAGAGCTGTTCTTTAGAAATATGAGCAAAACAACCAGTAGGATCCTGGAGCGTTACGGTGGTGACAGCAAGATCGGTCCCAGGAAAGGAGGCAGACCTTGCAACTGGTGTTTGAAGGGTAGCAGAGGCGTGAGTTAGTCCCACATTTATCAGGCCAGGTTCTGCCTGACCAGAATTTCTGTGGAATGTTTTGCTATTGCAAAAGTACACTAATTAATTGCCAGGAAGCAATCTGTCCCCAGATTACTTCTTACCTTCCAAAAAACGTTAAACCCAACATTACTAAAGTTGCAGAATCCAACACGTAGAAGCACCAAAGCCTCAGTTTCAAGGTTATCTGGACAACTTCAATTTTAACTCTGGTCCCTCTGACCTGTAAATGGAGCCAAACCTCTATGCATAGGGGAGTAATTCAGTGTGTAGTTAAAGACTAGCTTAACACATACCCACAGGCATCTTACTCAGTCCTGCCTATGAATGTTTTACCAGAGGGAGACCTTTCAAAGAGGTGTCCATCCTCTGGGCCTGTAGGGGAGTACCCATTTATGGGGTGGCTCAGGGATGCAGCCTGTAGCTGACAGGATCTGTCCTATGGCTGGATGTACCTCTCCAATGGCACTGCTGGCAGTTTGGATGTAGATTCTGACTTGTGGTGGAGAGCTGTGGTGCAGTTCCCTCTGTGCCTTTGTAAAACCCTGTGTGGCTGTTTTGACCGTGCTGCAAAAGACAATGTGCTGGAACTCACTTGTCTGCATTTGTAGCAGTTGAAAATCAAGGTCAGTTGGACCCCGAGGAGGACTGGAGTCAGGGCAATCCCATGCAGTCTCTAGGAAGCTCAGGTACTGGTCAGGGTGCTGCTACACCAAGATTCCCTGAGTAGCTGGGCAGTTTGCTTCAGGCAGTTACTGCCCCAGCTGTATTCTACTGGTGCCAGCACTCTCCATTTTAAATCTCAAAGGAGTACATCACTGTTCCAGTATATATTGCAGTCTCAGGATTCCTGGGAGTGACTGACTGCCGTGTAGACATACCCTGAGGCTGGCCAAAAATCCTGGCAACACTCCGTACCCACCCTGGAGCTGCTAATTTTATTTTCTGCCATTTGTGTTGTAAATCTGTTGTGGAATGTCTCTCTCTGTTCCCAGGCTCCCTTTTCTTCTGCCCCTCCTCCCAGGTTTCATTCTTCTTCCACAGATAATTGCAAGCACATTTTCACAGTTAAGTTGCCCTTCTGTGTACAATTCCAAAAGGATGGAATGGAACACTGTTTGTTCCATCATATGTGTTTGTACATCAGAATTGGTAGGATCCAGTCAAAGCAATTATTTAATAACATATTCTGGTTTTGAGAGAGAACTAGGTATAGCCTAAAATTTCATGAGATGCTTCTTCCTCCTTTAGTAACACACTGAGGGATCTGTTTTAGACAAAGAAAAATAAATTTGTATCTAAGAAGCTTGATATTGGTAGAGTATTGGAGTGCAACCACATTGGAACTGGTCATGGGAATGTTCACCTCCCATTGCTTTCTGGACTCCCGTGGCAAACATTAGTGTGGTTCTGGGCAAGAGTTTCTATGGTTTTACTCTATGTTTTGTGAAAGATGTCTGTGTAATCCCTAGTGAAACAACATTCTCTTGCAGTCTCTCTAATTTCCTTGTTTTTGAGCATCTTTTATGGCTTTACTCAACATAAAAAACCTGCACCAAACAGGCAGACAACAGCCAGTCATTTAGAAACTCCCAGACAACACAATTTCCATTTAATCAATAGCTTTGTGACTTTGCCAGCTATGTCTCTCTTTTTCAAGGCTTATTCTGCTGAGTAAGCCAAGGCCATGTTAAATAGCTAGGCTATAATGATCTGCCCAATCTTGTATATGCTTCCTGCTACAAGGGTTCTGGTTTCATACTTCATTGACTTTGCTGGCAACAGCCTTATGCACCCAGTGACCCAAAACACAGGGACAGTACAAGTCCCCATTGTGCAACCTCTACAGTACACACCAACACAGGAAATATTAGGTTTTCAAGTGCCATTTACCAAATAATCATTTGTTTTTATACAAGGGCAGCAATCTAGCTGAAATGTTTACTTTTCCACTAGCAATGGGGTTCCAATAGCCTGTAACCCATGCTGTCTTCCTGGCCTGCCGAGTTCAACAGGTTCCAGGTGAAAATGACTGCAGAGCTGGGGAAGGTGATAAATCCCAGACTGTCACTCGGAAAAGCCTTTGGAAGTAACTCAGCATCAGTGATGCCAGTGAAAATGATGTTGTCTCTAAAAATGTGGTTCCCTTTACTGTCAGTCAGTGGACGGCTGTGCTGTAGTGGAACAAGGTTGGCTGCCTCTTGGCCAACAGTTGTGTTGGGGAATAAAAGTCAGCAAAAAGAGGTTACTAGACAAACGAAATAAACAGGCCTTCTTTGTTCTCACTGATCCCTTTCCATTTGCAAAATCCTCCCTACATCAGATGCTGGGCCTCTTTCCATTGCTGAATCCAACCCAGCAGGGAGTTTTGTCATCTATGTATTTACTTGAACCCTGGTTTCCAAAAAAAAAGAAAAATAATCTGCTGTTTTCTCAGTTTTCTGCTTTTGTTCTTTCTTAGGTAAAACAAAAGGAGCCTGATCATAATTGTTTGTTCTCACTTGCTTGAAAAATTTCCTTCCTGCTGAACTCTATCAGGGTGTTGAGTCTTAAAAATGAGTATTTTTTTTTTTACTGTACCTTCTTTCTCTGCCCTGAAGGCCACTGAGACACTCACTTTGTATGCCAGATCTTAGCCACATATGGGACATTTTGACCTTTCAGAAACTTCTGATGTCCACCCTCTGACAGCTGACTCTCACCTGGCTGTGAGAGTCCAAAGTCTCTTCTGCCTGCTGCCACCTGAGCTGCCTGGTGTTTGCTGGCATCATTCTGGAGAGAGCTGATGAAGTGGCAGGTTTCTAATCCGGCATTTTAAATATCCATTTTAATTAGACACATTAAAACTAGAGAGAGGATAAAGAAATTCTCCCTTGAAATGGTTTGCTTCTCAGTCTGGGTAGTCCTTATGCTTAGGAAAACTATCTTTCCTTCAAAGGAAAAGCACAGCTTCCTTTCTTCCCGTCGAAAACACAACCACTAGCACCTTTTAATGGGTAAATTCTTTCCTGTCTAGTGCTTCCTTTATCTGAAGTAAAGCTGCTTGCTGTGTAACATGGCATGATTTAGCCCAAGAGAGCAGAACTCTTCCCTAGTAGCCATCATGCATCACCACGTTCATCAGTGCTCAGTTTTTGATAAAAATGCAGCTTGTGTGGGTTTAGTAGCTTTAACATAATGTGGCAAACTGGATTTTCCTACAGGAGCATTATGGTATTGACTTTGTCCTCTGCTTTCCTGCTTGTGTGCACAAACATCAACTCACATCATTTTAAGTGTCATCCTCTCCATCAGGTATATTTTTTTACCTCTTTCTCTGTTATTTCTCTCTGTCACTGACACCTTTTCAATACTGATCCCGAGGTTTCTCTCCATTCAAATTAAAAAACCCAACCTGTTTGTTTAGAAAAAATGTATTCATGCTTTCTTTTAATACCTTGAGCACCACAATACATGCCTGCAGCTCACTCTGAAATTTTTATGGTGTTTCTTGAAGCAACCTTACCAGGTTTGCCAAATATGTTGTTGCAGGCAGCACCTCTGAGTGTGTTGAACAGAATCACTGTAGGAGAAAAACTCCTACAGGGTCTCCAGAAAGCTGTCATCAGCTAAATGACATGCATGCTGCACCTCTTATCAGCTAGAAACCCTCCAAAGAGATATCTGCTTAAGAAGATAACAGACTTTTTTATTTCTCTGTAATTTGTCTTCGCATTAGCATGTTCAGGCCAAAGTTATTCAAAGCAAGAGCATCTCTTTTCAAGTTGCTTTTTGCTTTTTTCATATCGCAATCTTAGACAATATAAAAGCAAACTTGGTTTCATTAGCCTTGAGGTCTGTAGGCAACCAGCCACGCCCACCACCCAAAGAATTCCACTTCAGTATTGGTCTGAGCAGATCATTTCCAAGTTGCTTTGATACCAAGCCATAATTTACAACATTCCTGTTTGATATCAAGTCTCTCCCTACTGATCAAATGAGTGAGACTCAGTAAGATAGTGTGCTGAGCTCCTAAAATCATTTATGAACAGCCACAGCCAGATGGTTCTGGGATTATTAGTTATTTTCCCAGCTGCACCATTATGAAAAATCCCAAGAGTTTAAGAAGCTGGTATATAGAAACAGCACTGCCGGAAGCAAAGATTCCATAAGGATGAGGAGCACTTCTGAACGATGGGAGTGGCTATGACAGGGATACCACTGAGTAACATGTCCTTACAGCAAATGTCTTCAGCTGAACTATTACAGACTGATCCACTGCTAGATTACAACTGCAATTAATAGAACTGGATCATGAATTTCCTGTGCAACATTTTTTTCTAGATGGTTGTTGGGGGTTTTTTTTGTTCTTGCAAGCAAAAGAGAGGACACAGGTTTGTTACCGTCCACTACAGTCGCCTGTCATTTTGGTGAATGAGGGTCACATGGGATGGATTTCTTCTTGCACCGAGCCTGCAAGCCCACAGTGACTGTCACTGTAGACCAAGAAAGAAGAATAAAAGGAAGAGGCTGAAAAATATTTCTTTCTGTGAAAAGGACTTCTGCTGCTCTGGGAACTCTAAAGTGTGTGTCCACTGGCTTGTCTGGGGACGTCAGAAGACTTGATGCTGGTGGAATTTTATCTAGTTATATATATATATATACAGTTACTTCACACCTCTTTGTCTTTTGATGTTGGCCTTCTCATTCCCACCTCCAGGAATGGAGAATTCATCTCCCAGTGTGGGGAAGGCAGCCAGCATTCCTGCCTCCTACAGCACATTTCCCAGGCTGCCCCGCTTCCCCCAGCGCTTGGCAGTAGGTGGCTTCCTGATGGGGTAGAGTGTGGGACAGCTGTGGTTACTTGTGTTGCACATATTTGGCAAACACACTTCACCGTCTCTCAGTTCTCTTTGCTTTTTCTTTTAAGAGTGTCTCGTGTTGCATCTTTTTGTTCAGGTTTGACCTTCAGTCATTAATGTAGTTGACTGGAGGCTTTCACTGGTTTCACAGGAGTTTTAGAAAAGTGCACTCAAGTGATTGCATGTAAGAGCTTCCCCTTAGGTTGCCAACACTTTGAGTGACAAACCCATTAGCCATTCTTACTGAGCTTTTGTCTGTCTTCCCTAGTGGGTGGGAAATCCCACCCAGCTATCCCAGAGTTTTGTCTTTTTTCCACCCTACAATTTATATTCCCTTTTCATCTTCTGAGGAAATGCATGTCACATTTTCTGAGGTCTCGTTCTCACCCACTTCAGGCAGTGCTGAAAGCAAACAGCTTGTTACCCTTCAGCATGTTACTGCTGTGAAGCACCAGGGTGCTGTCTGCAGACAAGGAGCTACAGATGGAGCACAGCAGTGTCTGCTCACCAGGACAAGAGAAATGAGTAGAGTCTGTGCCCACCACTGTCTCGTTCATAGTCACTCTGCTCCTGCTGCAACAATTCCCTGCTTTCTGAAACCAGACTGAAGCAAGTGATGGAGAGAATGGGTTTTATAGGTTTGTGTTGGATACTATGTGGGACTTGGAAAAAGGTGAGCATTAAGATCAGGAAGAAGAGAGGGATGTTTTGTGGAGTTCCCACCATCTCCTCCATGTGGAGTTCCCACCGAGTTTATTTGTGCATATATTGATCAACTTGAGCTTTTTCTAGGACTTTGTGCTCAGTGGCACACTCCTTTTTCTGCCACGTGGTACACTACCCTCTGCATTCTCAGGACCTGCTGGTTCTTACCAGAAACACTGTGAAGCTTTTTCAGGAAAAGGTTTTTGTGCTGGAATTGCATCCTACAAATTAGGTGCAGTGAAGGCAGGCCCTTGGACTGAGAAGTGTTCAGTTGCATTGCAGCTGGATTCCTGCATCCTACCAGGAGTCTTGGAATACATTGGGCACTGCCTGCCCTGAAGTGAATCAGCCACTCTGCAAAAGGGGCAAAGATTCTCAAGAGAGAATTACATGAGCAAATGTCCACTGGAAAAAGCAGTCAATAGAGTGATCATGTGATGTTATTGCTAGGGGGAAGATCATAAGATGATTCACCCTGTTCCTCTTGGCCCAGGTCTAACTTCCATCAACCTGTATGAAAGGACTGTCCTTGATGTCAGTGGAGTCTGGCCAGCTCTGTTACAGGTATCTGGGACCACATGGGCAGCAAGCTTTTAGATTAAGTGTTTGGATGAGTAAAAGGCCACACACTGCCTGTTCCTGCCATGTCTGTCTCTCACGTGTGCTATCTGTCCCTTGTGGCACAAGCTCATACTTGCTGTCTTCCAGATTCCATGGCAAAAGCACTAACTCTTTTTAAATGAAAACCATATCATGAAGGGCTGGATCTGTCATGCAGCTGAATAAACCACAGCTTTCCTCACTGTTACTCACCATAGGCATTCATGTGTTCTCACTTGCTGTTGTTGACTTCTTGGCTGTTTGGTGAGTAGATAACCTTATAAAATATCTGGTTACTTCATTATTGGAGGGTGACATAAATTTGGTTATGAAAACAAGAGTCCAGTAGTCATGGCTCTCTTTAAATGTTGTTTCTCCTGATTGAAAAATAACAAACAATAGCTCAACACCCATCCTGAACACCCCTGTTCTAGATAACATGTACACAATGACCATCTTTTATTACTTCAAATGCTTTAAGTAGGGTCATCTCCCCCTTTTCATCACATCTTCCCAAAGTACCTCCTGAGGGCTTCTGAAATAGCTGAGTTATATTTAGGCAACTGTGTTTACATGTTTGAAAGGCAGAAGGTGAAAAAAACCTGTTTTCCATTAAACCAACAGTCTTAGTGACCCTTGTTTTTGTAAGAAGGTTACGCAAGCTGTTTCATTGCCTCCTCCCCAGCTCTGCTCACCTCAGCATGTTTTCCCAGCATTTGTTAGTTCCCCTCCATCCAAGCCTCACTTGGACTCCCTTCCGACCCCTCTGGCAGCCTCTGCTGCTCTTCAGTTGCTTTGCAGATGCATCACCATCCTAGGTCACTCTCTTAAACTTACTGTCCTTATTTTGCACTGCAGCTCCTATTATCATTCCAGCTCTAACGAGCAACCCCATTTCACTTCTGCCTCTCTCATGCCTTTATTCTCAACTAGTTGGAAACCTCATCACTTGCAAGATATCAGCATTTTATATGGAAACGTTAAACATGTTGAACCAGTTCAGAAGTAGGCATCTTTCCAGTGATGCAGCTTCAGTTTCAAATGTTAATAAAAATTCCTAACATTGAACTCGATTTGGGACTGGAGGGCTCACAGGCTTGATTCTGTGATATACTGTCTCCCACTTCGAAGTTGCTGGTTCAAATCCAGCCCAAGTCAGTAGCTGCTGAGCACTGCTGACGTACGTTCTTTGCTTAGTGACCTGTATGGATTTGAGTTTAATGGCCATGTTTAATGTTCTCAGCTGTCAGCCACATACCTTGTATAACCTCCTTCCATACCAGCATCTTCCTTTGTGGTTGAGGTTGGATGGACTATAGAGGCAGGACTCCCTTCTCAAGCATTCATGGAGACTTGATGGGAAGGGGGAGGAATTTTGTCCTTCAGTTATGTTCTTCATATGGATAAACAGATGACATTTGAGCCCACGGCATGTCTCCATAGTAGGCTTTCCTGAGGCACTGTCATCCTGCCCACCCTGAAATGCCAGAGAGGATGAATCACAGCTCCCCTTCTCCCTTCCATCTCACACTATGCGAGGATGTTGTCCAGTCTGCCCTCCCTTTGCATTTATGTTTCTTCAGTGGGGTTTAGAAAGCAATCTAGTGCCTAATCCTAGCTCTGCAGTTAATGCTAGATTGCCCATGGGTCACAGGGAATGGCTTCTCTCCTGTGCCCTTTTGGGAAGGTCAGTGCTGCCCTGCCCTGCTGTGACCCACAGCTCCTGGTACTGCATTACAGCTCCAGGGATTCACTGTTGCCTTCCAGAAACAGAGCCTTGTAGACCCAATCTGCAGGCTGAGAGTCTCCTGTTCTAAACACAGGTAGACAAAACGTGCTTTCCAGCAAACAAACATCTGCCAAGAATGTAAATACCTTAGTGGCCCAACTGAGGTTTTCACTTGAAGCAAGAGATATCACTGCCTTCTCTTGCCCCCCTCTGTACTGGGGCCATTGCTGTAGCAGGCCCTTTGCTCAGTTCTTGGAGTTCATGTTGGTCTGTAGTACAAGTGGCCCCAAGAACCTCTTCCTTTTTAACATCTTGCCCAGCTTACACAGTTGCAGCTGTTGGTGAGTTGGTTCTTCAGGAAGAGAAAGTCTCTTCCTTGGATTTCTTTGCCTGTACAAATGAGGGACAGACCACTGTCCTCTTTTCCTCCTTGGTAGCTGGGTGGCCTCGCTGTCCTTTGGAGAAATGGTGACTTTGAGGTTCGTGCCAGTTGTGTGGAGAGCAATCAATCGTGTGTCATGCAGAAGTTTCATAAGCAGCTGGAGTGACAGCCAGGTCACCTTGGGTAGCCTTGCAGTCCTGAGTGTCCCTTGTTACTGAAGTGAACTGGGGTTGGACTCACCCTCAGTTGTTTGCAGACAGATGGAGTGGTTTGGCTTTCACAGGAGGGCTATGGAGCAGCTCTTGCTAACAGCCAGCTGAAGTGCTTATTTGAAACAGAGGGTTTGTAGAAGCTCACGGTGTTTCTACTTCTGGGTGTGGTTTTTTTCAGGCTTTCCTTCTTTATAATTCTTTCTTTCACTTGCCACCCTCTTTCTGCCTATTTCTGAAGAAAAGCTCTTCTCTGCTATTTTCTGTCATTGTATTTGCCTCTTGCCCCTTCTTCATAATCTCTCCCCACCAGAGGGGGAGTGCACAACAATAATCCTGGGGATTTCTCCAGTGGTCTGTTAACCAGCCACGAAGCTGCAGCTGTTGAAACAATTTAAAGCATCTCCTAAATCAGCTTCCCCCAGCCCTTGGCGTTATCCTTAAACTCAGATTTGGGGCTTTTAATAGGAACCCTATTGAGAGTTGTAGTGTTTCTGATGAAGATTTGTATACATGACCTTAAGAACTTGGAGGTGCAACGCACAGTGCATTGAAGGCAGTAGGAGGCTTTCCACGGGCTTTGGTGCTCTTTGGCTCGAGCTGTTTAAGAATAACAGGAAACATTGGAAAACACACCAAGGGTAAACAGAGCAGTTTAGTTACATTAACTGTCTAGAGGAGAAGCTCCACTAATGACCGAAACAAACAAAGCAAGTGCATTTATTTAGCATTGCTGTGGGAAAACAAACGGCTGTTAATTGCGTTTAGCTTAAAAGGGTTACACAAGAAATTGGCTGGCTCAGTCCTAGAGTGTAATTCTGGTGTCCTGACCCAGCTCTGATTGCTGCATAGACTGATGGAGAATAGTGCCCTGGAAAGGAGCACAGACTTCAGAGAGGCCAGGGCTTGGAGAGACCACATACTACTTTTTATTCATAGCAATGCTACTTAAAAGTCTCATTCTACAAAAACCCAGCATCAAAGTGATCTGTTGTTGCTCCCCCCCCCCCGCCCCCGTGACTCCTGATAAAATTTGCCTTGCTGTGATTATGTTAACAGTCAGAACTCAAACTGGTCAGTCAGCTTGTTTCTGGACTCACATGTGATGAGCAAAAATAAACATGCTGCAGGACTCCTTCGGTGACGCCTTAGTGTCTCTGCCTGATAACCAATGCATTATTTATATTAGAAAATAAGCTGGAGTGTGAAACCAGAGTCCCGTTGTGCTTACTCTGAATAAATATAGAAGGAGAGGAGTTTAAGGGCTGACAGCCTAAGCTGTTCTTGCTTGCCTTTGTGGAAGCTCATTGTCTTCAGAGGGAGAATGTGATGAACCAAAGGCTGGAATTTGGAATGGAGCTAATGACTGTGGGAGGAATCACACAAAGGGAAATCGAGTCCTGCTCATCTGTAATGGCTCTGCTGGCTTTGCTGTGTGAAGGATAACATGCAGCATGTGTTTGCTGCTCCTGATGAAATGGATAGTTATGACACAGAGGGCAGTGGGTTTGCAGGGTAATGTAGTGCCATTTTGACATTCCTGCTTCTAATCTAAGAGCCATTCTTACTGGCTCTTTTTTCAAGACCAGTTCATGTAAGAATAGAAGTCCTTCCCATGGCAGAATATTTCAAGAGACTGATTATCTGCTTCTAATTCCATGTGAACGTCTGAATAGCAGGTAAGATTAGATGATCACAAAGAAAATGCAAAGTACTGAATCAGTGCTTGCACTGCTGTTTAGTACAAACACATAATGCTCTGTCCGATTTATTTCTGTTAAAAGGAAGGGGACTATTCATTAGTGAAAAGAGTCAGCATGGCATTACATTTACTATGTGTTTAGGAAAAACTGATCCCTTTGATGTAGCTGGAGACCCTTGAACTTCAGAAAAGAATGTGTTAGCATGCTAGGGTATGCCTTAGTCCTGCAGGTCATTTAATCCTTTCCTCAAGTGAGTCATTGTGAAGTAAAGTAGATGCTGGGAAAAGTTCTGTACTGCCAATTAAAACAGGCTCCAAAGGTGTTGCTTGTTTCATTCTACCAGAAACTCATCACAGAGAGGCCAGTGGAGGTTGCCTGTGTACCTTGAGGCCAGATCCCAAGCTAATATAAACTGGCATGGTTCTTTTGAATTAGCAGAGCTCCTTTGCTTCATACTGATAGCTCAGGCTCAATTCCTTTAGGTTATGACTTTTTAAAGAATTTCTGTCAAGATATCAGGATGGATTCAGAAAGTTGTCAATTTCCACATTGAATTGAACAAGAATTGAACAAATTTCAGAAGAAGCCTGTGAATAACTCTGAGATGTGAGTTCTGGCCCAGTCTTTACAGAGAATATGTTCTATCTGCCTCAAACACCCCTGCAAAATCAAAGCCTGGTAATGAATGATAGCCTCAGCATTTCTCCTGAGCAGACATCTTTCATGAAGTCAGGTTTAAAATAAGGTTAAGGACAGGAATGTACTAATTAGTAAGTGTTGCCCTTGTTGTTTGCCAACAAAAAAATCCCACTTTGAACAAATTTAAAAAAGAATAAATGAAGTCAATCTGAAAACCTAGGCATTAATCTTAATTAAGGAACTCTAGACCAAACAACAGTCTTTTGTGGAAGACGTAAAATCAGGGAGCCTAAAATACTTTGGAAAGTCAAGAAGATGGTTTGTTCTCACCTTTCGCAAGTGGAACAGCTGAGGTGCAGACCAGGAGGCTGTTCAGGAAGCTGCCAGGATGGGAGGGCTGCCAAGTTCCATCCTGCAGAAGCCCTGACAGAGTAGAAACCTGAAGGACCCTACTTCGAGTCTCAACACTGTGGCAGTCACAAGGCAGGCAAGCTGCAAGGAACCTTGGAATCGTGCCTCATTTCCATTAGAAAAGTTAACAGATTGCCACATGCCCAGGAGCCTTCTGAACTGGCATTTTTGGGCAGGCAAACTTTCCTCTGGAGGATTTCCAGCAATGCTACATACCTTGCTTCATGGTACATAGCTCTTCCTTTCCTGACTTTTAGGAATCTGAACTTTAGATGGGCTTATTTGCATTGGAGGAATACTGCTGGAACTTTCTTCCTAGCATGTGAAGAGTTTTCTCTGTGTGTAGAAACAACATGGGTAAAATACTTGGAGTGAAATCCAGGCTCCATTGAAGTCAATGGCAAAACTCCCATTCACTTCAGTGGAGCAGGAATTTCACTCTTTACTGTTTTGAAGTTAGAGTTACTAATAGACTGTTAAATTATTCCTGCGTGCATCAAACAAAATGTGCTTGATGTTGATGTTTCTGCTGTGTTCAAAACCCACAAAGGTTTAAAAACAAGAATAACTACAAACTTCTGAGTCTAAGAATTATGCTAAATGCATTTTGCTAGAAATAATAATGTCCCTGGAGATAAACCTAAAATAATAGACTCCACCATATAATCTTCACTTTAAGCTAAAAATAGCATAGATGGTGGTTTAATCTAAGCCATAATTATCAAACTGCTGAAGCTGGTTTTGGTTCATTGCAACTAGAAATGTATGTCGTGTTTAGACTTTGAACAGTTGAGTCCGAAAACTGGAGAGAAGCAAAGCCAAGAGCATAGTCAGAAAGCAAACAGGAGCCTCTGATTTATGGAGAAATAGCATGGATTAACGAGTCCAACACCATATTTAAAGGGACTGCTCCTGGGCTGCTCAGTCCAGCCAGATGGAGAATAGTGAGTTCCTATTAATCTGCATTTTCAACCCCAAATTGTTGACTGTTATTTTGCTAGAAGGTGACACTGGCTGTACAAGGCACCTTTTGTCTGAAAGCCCTTTTCCATGTCACGTGGGAATGGAAGGAAGAATGTTAACCTTTCAAAATGTTATTATTTCATACTATTTAAAAATCCTAGTTCAATGATAATTTCAAAGTAGGATGGCAAAGCCTTAACTCACTTCTGCTGCCAGGCAGCACGGTGTGATGGGCTGAGTGAAGAGCTGCCAGTCAGGACTTCTGGCATTCACTGGTGCAGCAGGTGAACTTGGTCACATCATTTATCCCTTCTTTGCCACCATGGAGGCTGTTCACAAAAGTTGACTTTCAGCAGAGGAGTCTCACCTTCCTGAAGTGGCAACAGAGGTTTACTCTGAACAGTGATTTACTGTAGCAGCCCAATGGTAGAGACTAATGATAGATGGGTCCTGAGTGGGAGGTTGGGTGGAGGTTAAAGTAATACTTTTCTTTTTCTGAAGACTTCTTGAAATCCTCACAGAATGTGTTTGAATTCCTCCATCTATGTTTATGCTACACAATGTGCTGTTTGTTTAGATGGTTTGTTTTGCTGAGTAAGTCACATTCTGTTCTCTTGGGAGTGGCATGGGGCAGTCTTGGTCCTTGTTCAGAAATGAGAGCTTGCTTCTGCCTCAGGCTCCAATCTGAGCATTGCTGTGATGGAGTTGTAGACTAGGTTGGAAGTGCTGCTGGAGGTCATCTGATCCAACCCACAACTCAAAGAAGGGTCAGCTTCAAAGTCAGATGAGAGATTGTACAGTATCACAAATTTAGAGAAATGTTTTTCCTAACAGTGGAATTATTCCGAATTCACACTGACACAACAACAAAATTGGCTCATCTCTAGCATTAGTTCCATAACACTGGAACGGGCTCCCCAGTGGTCACAGCACCAAGCCTGGCTGAGTTCAAGAAGCGTTTGGATGATGCTCTCAGGCACATGGGGTGACTCTTGGGGTGTCCTGCACGGGGACAGGAGTTGGACTCGATGATCCTAGAGGGTCCCTTCCAACTCAGCATGTTCTATGATTCTATGATTAAATTGTTGACCATTCTCTCAGTAAGATTACAGGGACCATATCCACTAGATTTGGGAAAGCAATCCAAAATTTTCAATAAGTATTAACTTTGATATTCTAGCAGATACCTTTTGGCTGTGCTACATCACTTCTCCAGGTTCACTTCTCATGAGCCCTCAGACAGTTACATTTCCTGCTAGGAAAGTCCATAAGGAGCACATTTAAAAGTTTCAAACACACAAAAACTAAAACCTTTGTGAAACTAAGGCAATGGATAAGTTAAAGGAACCTACAGTTTATTCATGAAACAGATACCCAGAGCAGCAGGTGAATGATTGTGTTACATATGCAGCCTGTTTTAGACTTGTTAATTGCTAAGAGTATTGTTACTAAGTCCAATGGGAAATGAGAAACCCACATCATAACTTGATAGTTTTTTTTGTCTTGTTTTGTTTTAATCAAACAGCATGGGAATGAGCCATGATGATGATCATCAACCCTGCGCAGGGAGGTCTCATATTATGTCTGGAGAGTGGGTGAAGGGCAGGAACCCAAGTGACCTTTCCTGGTCTTCATGCAGCCGCGATGACCTTGAAAACTTCCTAAAGTAAGGATTGTGCTTGTTATCAAAAATCCTATCAGGCAAGAATCCAGTGTGGTATTTGAAAGTGGAAATCTAAACAATTTTCCTTAAAAAAAGTGTGTGCATATGTCATTAGGGTGTGCAAGTTTAAATCTGTCTCCATTGCAGCAGCTGCTTTGAAAATGAGCTTTGCGGAGAGGCAGACTTATGTGCAGTTGTCAATGCACTGATCGTGTCTTAAAAACGATCCCAGATCACCTTCATTGTACAAAAAATGCCCTTCATGTTTGTGATGACAGAAATCTGTGTGTAGGTGGCCTGAAAAAATCATCACCATTGAAGGATGCTGCCAGCTTTGTGCTGTGGCTTTTACATTATTGTTATTAAATAGTTTTTATCTTATGGAAACTTCATTTGCCTGAAGGTAATTCTGATGTGTTTGGTCTTAACTAGTTCACTATAAACTTCTTTCCCACTGCATCCATATTTCAGTTTATCTTGTTCAACAGTTCAGCAAGGGTTTCTGTCCTGCTGCTTGTTAATTCCCGTGTACTAAAGCAAGCACTGAAATTGTCTGAACTCTGTAATTGTGGTCTTAGACCTACAGTGCAGCTCCCTGACAGCGTCCAGCATACTGGCCAGTTCTTTTGTTGCTAGAAATGGGTTCAGCATGGAAAATTCCCCCCTCTGGGGATTAGAGGAAGGAGAGAAAGGAAAACAATGAAAGAAAATGGGATATCCACTTACTCTAAAGGCACGAAGCTGAAAAAGAAGTTGCATCTGAACTCACTCTGGTCCCAGATAGAGGGGTGATGACAAAGTGATGCTTGCATTTGTAAGAGATTGTTGTGAAAGCAAAGGGAAAAATCTTTTCTTTATGTCTGCGATGATAAGAAAAGAAGTCAAGGGCTTAAAATTCAGCTGAGGGGATTCAGGTGAGACGTGATAGAAGACTTTCCAGCTGTCATTGTAAGGCTGGTGAAGCTTTGGACTAGATAGTGTAAGGGCAGAATTTGAGTCTCCATTGGATTTTTAGGAACAGTTTAGACAAATGTTTAAGCCAGAATGCTATCAATATAGTTAATGCTGCCTTGAGGCCTGGGGCCAGGGGTGAGTTCCCAAGGAACGTAGATTTCAATGATTTAAAAGGCTTCTTAGGTATATACTGGGGAAAATCATCACAGTTTCACATGAGATCATCGGGTTCTCTGTTAAAGAGAGGACAAGAGCTTCTCTACAGCAGTGATCTAACAGTCCAGTTCAAAGGTGCTTTCCCTTAAAGGCATATTTAATTCTTACACTCCACAGGTCCAAGGTCAGCACCTGTTTGCTGGTCACAGACCCCCGAAGCCAGTACGCAGTGCGGCTCCCTCACAAGCTGCCAGGAATGCACTACAGTGCTGATGAGCAGTGCCAGATACTTTTTGGGACCAATGCTACATTCTGTAAGAATATGGAGGTAAGAGCTCATGGCGTGAACCTGGAAACAAGGTGGGAAGTGGAAATAAAGCTGTCAGGTACTGGGGAAGAAAAGGAGTCTGTGTTTTCCTCAGAACTCCTTAATGGGATTTTCAGTGTGTTCTGCACTGCTCATACAAAATCAGCAGGCAAACTCCCACTGACCTTTGTGTTGACAGCATACACTTCTGCAGTCCTCCTCCTTTCCTTGCACTGTCTTGTTAATCTCCTAGGGCAGACGCAGAAACCCTTTTGTTTGTACTTCACCATAATGTAAGGACATTTCCCTTCTGACACTGTTCTGCTGAAGCATGCAGTAGAGATTGTTTTGCTGCAAGTTCAGCTGAGGTGAAGGTCCCTTCTCACAAGACTGCTTGCCTGCTTCCATGGAGTCAGCTCAGCTCAGCTGACTGTGTGGATCTTTCAGTGGACCTCACTTCCAGGCTGCTACAATGTTCTGAGGAGCTGACTCTAACTCTGTGCCAAGGAAACATTAATGACTGCTTGTTTGATGAGGCCATTTAGAGATCTGGGCAGAACTAGGCGTCTTCCTGTGTGTTTTCTAAGCAACATGATGTTCAGTCAGGATTTGGGTGCAGCATGGCTTGTATCACATGGTTGGCAAAATGGAAACATGGATTTTTGGTGTCTAGAAGTAGGTCGTATTTGAGATGAAGCTGTCTGACTTGTCCTCTGGCATTTAGACAGCTGAACTTTTCCTAAGGTCTTACACGTAATTAGATGTCTTCTGTCTGCATCCTACTTTAGATAGCAGCATTCTGTCCCATATAGACAGGCATGAAGCAGCCAGGTTTCTTCCTGTCATTAACTGCTCATTTGTATTTTTTAGTTGTCCCTTATTCCCATTCTCAACAATCTTGGGATCTTAAATCAGTGTTAACAAAGGAAATGATAATCAGTGATAACTGTGGTCTCTAAGTGCCAAATTACAAAACCCTTGAACACATGCAAGTCCTGGGAACATGCTCTTAGTTCCACATTTCCTGTTTTATTTATTTTGGATTTGGAAGTTAGCTAATATAAAGCAATAAGAAAAGAATCTGGGTAGGTTGTATTTTCCAGCTCCATCAAGAAAATGCAGACCACCAGGACTACTGTACTGGAAGCAAAGCATTAGATTATAGGTCTGTGAAGAAAATCCCAGATCTACCCAGGGTGATTTAAGTTCTTCCACTTGCGTGGGTGTCACCCAGCTTGACTGGCGTTGGAATAGATATTTTCTGTTTCTGGATAGTCCAGTGCCTAATGAGAATGTCAGCCTACTGGTAGGTGGTCAGCTTTTCCCATGCAGAAATTGCATGTCCAGTCTGGAATTGCTTCAGGGACAAGGTGCTTGCCAGAATAACAAGCCAAGAAGTACTGTTCTCTGTAAGATACAGACAGCAGGTGTTGGTGTCTCCCAAGATTTTTCATCAGTCTTATTATTTGACATCTTTACAACACAATGAAAGCTGTGCTCCTTCCTTTCATGACTCCTTTGGTATCTTCCAAAGGAAAGCAGATTTTATAAGGACTTCAGTAGTTTTTAATGAAAAGCCTTGTAGAACTTCAGCAGATTAAAAACAACTTGCAATCACTTATTTAGAAATATTTTTCTGTTGCAGATATATGTGTTAGCATTCACACTGTGAGGTTTTGGATCAATTATGCCATTAACTTAAGTAAATATTTGCATCCTGTTCTGCTACTTGGAATCGGCGTTTGAAAGCAAGGAAGAAAATTCTTTAGGGAAAATGATCAGCTTGAATTCTTAATCCTTCAGGTTTTTGTTCTTTTCACCTTTGTGTTCCTTATGCCTCATCTGCAGAACGCTTGTATCGTAGGTCTCAAAGCTGTCTACAAAAATATGAACAAAAAAAAAAAATTGGCACTAGTCATTGGCATTAGCTGTAGAAATTATTGGCAAATACAGCTGTCTCCTCTTTTAGCCAATGGTAATGTGGTATTTTTAATTCAATAAAGTATTAAAAAAATCCAAATGTAAAAGTAATAAACATTTGACAGTAAATATTTGTTACAAAAAGGAAATCAACTTCAGGAAATGAGCCTGCTCAATCTTTTTATGATTACATGTGTCTACTGCCTATTTTCTGATTTAATAAAAGAGCTACATTATAGCATTTCATTGGAGATAGTTGAGCTACATAATTATATCAGGCAAACTAGAAGACCTCTATTCAGAAACTCTGCACAATCTGGTGGTAGAGTGAATATCAGAGATTAGAGGAATCCAAAATTTCAACATTTTTGAGAAACTGCAGGAACTTTCTGTGCAGTAAGCTCTTTCCCTTAAAGGCATGGAGGCCCAGACTTTTAAAAGAATGTAATCTCCTTTGACTTTGGAGAGAGTCAGGTGCCTAAATGCTTGGCAGTGCTTAGACCTCAGACACTGGTCCAGCTAGATAGTTAATCCATGAATATTCAACCTTATCTGGATATTTCAGATTGCATCTCCAAAATTCTTCTTCCGTGTTTGTTTTAAACGATAACTCAGATGTCCTAGTGCAAAATAACTGCTCAGAATTACAAGTTTGTCAAACCAGCTGTCCTGCAGCTATTCAGCTCCAAATTTGCAGGGCAAGAACGAAAACATAATGAGGTAGGCTCAGCGTTATGCAGACTGTACCTCCCAACATTGCTTTTTAATGTGCTTGGACACCATATCTACATTTTAATATACTAAAAATTTAAAAATTTATGATAAAAATGTAATAATCAGCTTAGTCATAGCCTCTTGTTGTAATCCCTGATCTCCAAGTTGTATAATTTAGGATCTGGTTCTGTAACATCAATGCTAGGTAAGAGTTACTAGTGCATGTCACCTGTTTAAGTAGCTGTGAAATCAGGCCTTTAGGAGCAATCAATTTCTATTTATTTGATGATATTGCATGAATAATAAATAAATGGCAAGATAGCTGCCAGCCCCTGGAGGGAATGTAAGTCCATTTTGGTGTTTGATCTGCTCATAGTTGAACTGGTCTGGGATACATCAGGTGTCTGGGTTTGGATTACCTTTAACCTGAGTATTGGATGGGAGAGTCCTTGCTCATCATCACAAAAGCAAAATGTTTTCATGGCTTCATAAAGAATTAGTTTTGTTCTGAGGAACTGAATAAGAAAGTAGAAGTTGGGCAGTTCTCAAAGGAGATGGTTTCAGGCATGGTCATGAATATCTCAAGACCTTTCAGTAGGTCCCCCTTCATGTCTAAGAAGGGCAACAAAGCTGGTGAATGGACTAGAAAATATGTCTTATGAGGAATGGCTGAGGGAGCTGGGCTTGTCCAGTTTGGAGAAGAGAAGGCTCAGGGGGGACCTCATCGCTCTTTACAACTCCCTGAGAGGAGGTCGGGGTGAGGTGGGGGTCGGTCTCTTCTGCTGTGCCCACAGTGAAAGGACAAGAGGAAACGGCTTTAAATTGCAGCAGGGGAGATTCAGATTGAATATTAGGAAAGATTTTTTCACAGTCAGGGTGATTGGGCATTGGAATGGGTTGTCCAGGGAGGTGGTGGAGTCACCGTCCCTGGAGGTGTTCAAGAGGTGTCTGGATGTGGTGCTGGGTGCTGTGGGTTAGTGGTGATGTAGGTAGGGGTTGGACTGGGTGATCTTGAAGGTCTCTTCTGACCTTAATGATTCTGTAAGTTACATAGTTTTCTCTGGTAATATGCCAAGGGATCAAAAGTGCCTTCACATGGTGCTTTTTATTAATCTCTCCCCCTGCAGATGTTAGGCATTGTCTGATCTATGAGAACTCTTATCTAGCAGGAGATACAAATGTGCTTCTACCATACCAGACAAGCTGCCTGTTTGCAGGTGAGAGCTGCACAGTTGTGCCCCTTGCAGTGCTAGAAGAGCTTTTGGCTCACCTAAGAGCTTTCATAGACATCTTTATCCTGAGGGAGATGAGTTACTTATAGCAGAAATAAGAGAGATGACTGTGTCATTCTCAAGCTCTCAGCAAAATCACGATGTGAGTCGTGGAAAAAACTGAGCAGCAATGCACCTTTGAGGCTGCACAGTGCGTTATTGGTGTGCCCCAGACACAGGGACCTTGGGATTCTGGTTGCTAAATGTTACTGTGAGGCCAAGGCTGACATGCTCAGTTGTGCAAATGGCTGGAAATTCAACCTGTCTGACCTCTGCTCTTCAGATCCGCGCTGCGCTATGAATCAGGTATTGTGAATCCATTTGACCCCGCCGAAAGAGGAAGCAAAAAGCTTCAACCCCACTCAAGCGATGAAGGCTGCTGCAGGGAGCAGAGTTTAACCCTTTGCTCTCCCCTTTCTTTAGTGAGGAGAAGCACGGATGGTTTGTGCTGAATCTCTCACGGAGCAGAGATGGTGTTTCTCCACCAGACATGCGTAAAGATGCATTGTTCATAACCTCATGGGTACATATGCTCTGTGTTTGGTCACAACACTGGGTTTATTTTTCATCATTTCATGCCTGCTAACAGAGGCTTTTGCATTGAAATTATATTTGTGGGTAAAAAATGTGATTTCTCTCTCATGTATCCAGTGTTTGACTTTTTGTTTTACACGCCTTTTGGCTTATTTACTATTAACACATTTTTGCGGGTTTTTACATAACCATTGTCTTTCCGTATTGTTTTGAGTCAAAAATGTGCTTAGGCTAAGATGACATGTGGAAAGAGATTAACATTGCTACAAAGAGGGTTTTTTTTTCCTGCAAAAGGGACACTGTCAGCCCAGCTGTAACTGGGAATGTGGGTTTTGACAGGATACTGGTTTTAGAAAATCTAAGGCAGCTAGAACGTGCTCTTTTTAATTCCTTTCAGATTGTCTTTTATCAAATATAAGTGTTTCCTGGTACCTACAAGGCAGCAGCACAGTTGATTGTAAAGCCAAAGGGCTCTAACTAGATGTCTCAGCTAAAATGGAAAAGGAAAGGCACCTAAAAAGTAAAGGAAGAGCAACAATTGTAACAATCAAGGGATTTTACAGATCCCATCAGTTTTCATATTTGATGTATGGTGGTGAATAGAATTAAACAATTGTGGGTCTCTCTGTGGTCTTGATCTTGCAAAGGGACTGGTGGAGTGGACTCCTGGAGTCCAGGCCTGGGAATCAATGGGCCTCTGTCTGTTTGTTCTCTACAGAGTTATTTGCAAGATCCAGATGATGATAGTAAGCCCTATTATTTAGTAATGTATAGAATATTTAGGACATGATAATTAGATTGAGAGCTGATTTATCCTGAAAATAATAGGTTGCATTGTCATTCTCCCTACAGCCAGGGACTTTGTCTACATAACTTTCCATTACACACTTTAGCTTCTGTGTAACTATAATAATAATAAATCTGGAAGAGGGTGGATTTCGTTTTCTTGAGGCTTGCAGGATAGAAGCCTGACAATTCTAAAATAAAAGTAGAATATTTTATTTTTCAGAAGAAAAGGTAACAATTTACTTAATTGCTATGCTATATTTTGTAGTTTCCCTAGTGTAGGTTGTTAAAATTCAGACTATTTTCATGTTGCCTGTTTCATATGAAGCTGAAGTGTCCTGTTTCACTGCTTCTGTATGGTGCAAAAAGACCTTTTTCTCTTTATTTTCAGTGGAAATACTTTTTGTTTAGAGAGAGAGAGAAAGAGAGAGAAGCAGAGTTCCTTCCTGGGCAGCACAGCCCAGTTTACAATTATTGGAATGCTTCAGAAATTTTTGTACGTGTTTCAGTTTGGAAGATGGTCAAAATGCATTCTGGTGCAGTGGTTTAAAGAAAAATAAAAAGAGAGAGGGGAACCAAAATAAAATTATAAAAATACAATGTGGAAATTTAAGAATATAAAAATAATAAACTCTTAAAAATAATACAAAGTACCTATTAAGAATCAAGCACTTGAGCTTGGCAATCCTACGTTTCTTATTAAGACACAAGGGGAGGGAGAAAGAATTAGTGTAGCCTTGTGATGTGGCATCTACAGCTGAAGTTTGAACTTAACGAAATTAGCCAGAATACGAGTGAGTATCAGCCTGAAAATAGTGTATAACAAGCTTGAAGGGCATTCAGACCTCTCCCGTTGGCCTTCTGGGAACTTCCCATCTGCAAAACACTTCAAAAGAAAGCTCTCATAATCTTCACAACCACATCAAGGCAGTGTGTGTATGTATCTATATTTATTTTACTCTCCCTTTCTTCTCTTTTCCAATGGCCAAGGAATACGATCTGTGATTTCACTCTTTTAATTTCCTAGTTTTTTGTTTGTTGTTGTTGTTTTTTTAATGGACAACATTGCCTGTTGTTTAAAAAAGTCAATACTTTTTGTATCCTACAGTCAGGTGTTCAGGCCTGAGGAGTTCGCTGGGAGTTACTGGCTGAACATTTCTCACTGAAGGCAGTAAGAGATGGATGTTGCAAACTGCAAGGTCAGAATTTCAGGCTCTAATTACAAACACAGTATTAGATGGAAGTGATCAGGTTGATCGTGGAACTTGCCTGAAGCTCTTGCTCTTCCATCATCATGGGCAGATATCTTCATCTGAGCTAGATGACAGCATAATGCTGTGAACTCATAAGCCTTTTTTTGGTGGGGTATGTGTAGTATGAACCTCAAAGGAGGACTTAACAAATGGCTTGGACAATGCCATGCTAATACAGCTGCTTTGGTTGTGCCATAGGTGATTTGCTACATCTCTTTTAAGCATACTGAGGTAGTCAGGCATCTCAAACCGCTTTTCACTTCTCAAAATACTGGTGTCTTGTATCTCCCCCAGGTTGGAACAATTTCCAGGTACCGCCTTGCACATTTCCAGTGTAAAAGTAATTAATTCCAGTTTAACTTCCTCACAGGAAAGGGTGAAGAGCTTGCAGTGGGCCAAACCCTTCTCAAAATAAGAGTTTTTACATTTCTCTGTCTCTTACCATCTACCCTGCAGAGCCATTCATAGAGCCCAAGGAGCAGTTTAACTAGGAGAGGTGATGGCACACTTGGCAAAAGATCCCTCCTGCATCCGCTCTAGAGAGGTTAGGGCTCATCTTCCTGCCTGTAAGTGTGTTTTGGAGAGCTCTTGAATAGCCTGTTTTCCTTTTGCTAACATTGTCAAAACATGAGAGCTCTGGATTTTTCTAATCCTTCAGCTCTCATCTGCTGTTAGAAGGGCTATTTGACTGAAGATTATAACCAGTTGATTTCATTCAGAGCTTAGACATCCAAATCTGTCTGCGGTGAGCAGCGTGTCATGGTAAGTTACTGGTTTGGAAGCTGACAGATATTTTGTCTTTCTCCCTGAAAGACCAAGGGGAAACATTCTTAATGTTTTAAATGTAGATCAGAAAAGCTCTTGGTATCACTCCATATATATATATATATATATGTATGTACACACAAGGGTACATTTCATATGGGATCCATGTGTGGGTAGTTGGAGTGATGCATATCAAACCATCTAGCTCAGAGAACCAAACCCAGTGTGACACCCTTCATGTTTACTTGGTTCAGTTTGTTTTGTTTTCTCTAATACAGAACATTAACAAATCTCAGAAATGACTACACTGAATTTTTTGTACTGTTCTAAAGGAAAAGAGTAGCACTGGAAAGTGGTTAACTCTCAAGGACCATTTCCTTAAGAATTCTTTAACTGTCAAGGACCATTTCCTCAAGAGTTAAAATGCTTTTGTTGATTTTATACGCTTGTGTCTGATGTTGGTGACTTCCAGCTCACATGAGTTTTGATGAAGAGGTCATTCATGAAGTTAATGGGATTACATTGATGAAAAAACTAATATAAAAGAGAATCAATTCTAAATTTGTTTGTTGGCTCCAAGCAAGTAGGCTCTTGGTCCTGTTCATCCAAGAAGCATAATGTGCACGTGTGTTTCTGCATGTTCTAAAGAAACTAGGGGATCACCAGGTAGTTAAAATAGGGAAATGGTTTTTAAGAAACCTTTTCTAGTTGCCTCTAAGAAGATTACATGACTGGTTTTTATAATACGGTGTGAGATGCTTTCTGTCCAACGGTAAAGAGGTCCATTCTACTTTGTCACTAATGAATAAAATTACACATTATGAATTTATGGGATTTTTGCCCAGTTTTTTTTAAATGAGAAATTAGGGGATATTGACCTTTGACTGAATATGCTGGGATAGTCCTTGTGAT
This sequence comes from Aegotheles bennettii, assembly GCA_013398125.1. Taxonomy (NCBI): domain Eukaryota; kingdom Metazoa; phylum Chordata; class Aves; order Caprimulgiformes; family Aegothelidae; genus Aegotheles; species Aegotheles bennettii. Next base: position 379,707 of record VZRW01007566.1, on the reverse strand, counting down.
TCTTTATCAAGCCTTCCCTTGACTTGTGGATCAGGTCTGTCACTTGGACAGATAGACAGATACTTCCAGTACTGGACCTATCTGATGTTCCTCGGAACATCAGCTCCAGAGAGAGGTCAGCAGCTGACCACTGATACGTGTACCTAAGCTTGTTATCTTGTCTGGGGCAGCACACGGCTCCTTTTCAAAAGTGCTTTCCAGTTTTACAGGATTCTGACTTTGAGCACTTTTCATCCAGTTTCCAACAGCAAGAAGCTCCATCGAATAGCAGTGGCAAACAACAGTGCTCACCTCCCTTGTGACCTATTGGAGATTTCAGTTCTTCATGCACCCAAAATTAAACACAGCGATAGTGCAGAAATCAGGACATTGTTTTTCTTACCTTGTAGTGTAAAGAATTCCTCCTCAGAAGCACTCTGGGAGGCTTCAAGGACACATACACCGTGTGTTGAATAGGAAAGCGTGTGTAATTGTGTGTTTATTGCACTTAATAGTTGTTAATTAGGATTCTGTTTACAAGCATGTTGTCTCTCACAGTTAGCTACATGCCAAGCCAAAACCTTGGCAAGAGAAAAGAGATGTGATACTTCTCTGAAAGCCAGCCTGTTTGTAAGTGCCTGTGTGTTATGTGGTCTCTTGCTCCTCTTCCTTAAGGATATTTACCCTGTCTAAGTCCTTCTTCATAATCCCCTCCTTTTGACGGCAAAATTGGTTTCATGGTGGTTTAATTCTGCTGCTGGAAATAAGAGGTTCCTCTTTCCAGGGGGCAATAAGCAGCAGGAACAAGTTCATTCTCAGGAGAAGTGAGTGTTTCTTTTTTTGGATGAATCCAAGGTGAGGGAATGAATGTGTAGAAAAAACCCCAACTTCTGTAGAGTTGTTCCCTGGTGGGAAGGACATCTTTATTCACTGGATTCTCTTTATGCTTTGGAATTTGGAAGCTCCCCCTTGTAGGTAATCATCTGAGCCTTTGAGAAGGGGGAGTATTGTGAGCTCTTTCTTCTCACTGAGACCACATGAGGTCTTTGGGCAGAATAATGCTGGTTTTAGTAAGTGGTGACGCAATAGCTAACCCAGAAACGAGCAGTTTCTAGACTTACTGCCTGTGTGCAAAGAGCTGCCTGAACTAATTCTGGCTCCTCCTCATTTCGAGCTACAGCACTGAGTTAAAGAACCTAAAATAGATTGCTTCCCTAGACCCACACGCGAGTGGTTGTAGCCCACAGACTCCCTGCGGGTCTGTGCTTGCCCACGTGAGGGATGGAGTTACGTGCAAGGTAAACGCTGTCTTCAGAAACAGTGTGTGTTGTGAGGAAGCATGAAAAGCTGTGAGAGGTGGGAGGCCCACGGCCAGACATGTTCCTGGGAGTATCCCAGGAGTTGTTTCTGGTTTCACCCTGAAGTTCAGACAGAGCAGCCTGTGGCTGTGACACTGAGCAGAGGACTGCAGAGCTCCGAGCAGCGTTTGCTTCCCAGCAGACTTCCAGCAAGACATTTAATCCCTTTCTGTTGCTTGTCTTCCCACCTATAACAGAAGGATAAAGCTTCCTTTATCTCCAAGCTCCCGGAAGCCTGTTTAGGTTGCAAGTTCTTTGAGGACAAGAAAACACCTGGCACAGGAAAGCCCCTTTCTCAAATAGGTGCCATTATGATCCCTGTAATCGGAAGCGTCCTTTCACCTGCCCAGCAGATATCTCCTAGCTTGAGAGTTTCCGGACTGGGACCTCTCTCAGGACTGGTTTCTAGCAGATGTGCAGACAAGTTTTCCTGTCTTTCACCAGTTTTTGAGAGTCTAAAATTGATAAAAATTCCATTTATATTTCCATTTTTTCATTTCACTTTCTGTCTGTGTAAATTCCTTAAAGTTTCAGCTGAACAAGCATTTCAATTAACAAGAAAAAAAGATAAATTTTTATTGAAATGTTACTTTTCATCAACCATCTCACTTTATTTTATTTTGCTCTTGGAAATACTTCAAGCTGGGAGCTGATCCAAAGATGACCTTTCCCCACAGACAGTTTCAACAAATCAATATTTTTCCAGTGCAAAATATCTATCACTGGAAAATCTTAACCGGCACTTTTTGAAGGCTGTAAGGAAGATTTTACAGGCAGAGACCTGCTTTCTAAAAGCTGGTTGCTGAGTTTACAAATAGCAGTAATACAGCTCTTTTGATGGCTTCTTCTGTATCAGTGTGAGCTCTGAACTGCCACTCATACACAAGCAGCTTTCTTTCAAGTCGTGCCATTTCTCACTTTGATATTTCCCCACAAAACTGGCTATTTAACTATTACAAAGTCAGCCACTGCAACTGCTTAGCTATGGGACTATTTAATGAGGATTTTTGTTTGGCTTTCTATTGTAGCTGAGGAAGATATATGATCTCTTTTGAAATGAGCTATTAACATGATAAAACATCTTGGGAACATACAATACCAAAGCTGGTGGTTTAATCTCTGCTGGGGTATCTGAATGCTGTATTAAATACAAGGGACTGCACTAACGAGTGTCTGAGCTTTGTAGTGGTATGGCACTAGAACACAGAGCTGAAGTGCAGTTACCAGATTTTTCTGTAACTGTTTCCTGAAATATGCTTTGCATTTAGTGTTCGGAATCATACACAGGGATACTATAAAAATCCTGTGTTTTCCATACCTCAAAGATGGGAAATTTCAGAAAGATTGGTGTTGCTAGGAGAGATTTTTCTTTTATTTATTTCCCTATAAATATATGTGTGTGTATACAAGTATATACAGACATGTACATATATATATATACACACACACATACAAATATGTGTGTGGTTATTTGCCCCTGCTGTATCCATAGGCTGGGCTCAGTTCTGTGGTTCTGCTGGTCCAGACACACCTGTTTGAGGTTTTCTGTGCCCATTGCTTCCCCCCCTAGCCCATGGTTCATACCTGAGCACGTTAGCTGAGTTTATCACCTTCCACATTCTTGTGGGCTACAGAGGAATTCTGGCTGGCAACCAAAACTTTACAAAAAGCTGCTTCATTTTTATGACTTTCTGTTTCCACTACCCCCCTTCCTCCTCCCAGTTTTACATCAAAGATGGGAATTTAACTCAGACTAATTTACATGCAGCTTATGATCCAGGAACTTGAAGCTGAAGCTTAACAAATACTGGCAGTGCAAAATGCACAGATATTTTGCAATAGCACTCATATGGGTCTAAAACAACTTCTTTAGGGATGTACTGAATTCCATTACATCTTCAGCCAGAATGTCTTTCTGACAGAAAGCAGAAGCAAAGGGTTTCCTTCTGGAACCACAGGGCAAAATTTCTGTCTGGGTCATTCCAAGAGATCAAGCTGGAGGGCTTCTCATCACATCCTGCTCTGAAGCTTTGTGGTTGTGTGTAAGAGAGGGGCTGAAGCCTAGAAAAGTGGCAATGCATGCTAGCTGCACCCTTCATCTCCGAAGCTTCTCTTCACTTTATGTATCAGTATTCCCACACACAGATTGAAAAGAGGCGTTGCTAACAGTGCTTTCACAAGATCACAGTCCACAATCATCAAGGCAGAAGAGAGAGTCCAGATTATCAATTAATTCCTGACCTTGGCATAACAGTAGCAACATTTATAAATCATCAATACAATTATTTGTGATGGCGAAGAGGTTGTTAGGGTTTAGGAAGTCTGTCATGTTTGTAGACTGCATTCAGTTGTGTCTTGTGCTACCTTTAGTATGTCTTGTCACTGTGGCCAGAACCTCTAATGATACCTTCCACTTAGGCCTGTGATGTGCTTTTACCATATCTGAACTGGTTTTGAATCCTTTTCAATCATTCGTGTGTGTGAATATAAAGAATAACCCGTCACCTTTAGATCCCAGTGAGCTGAACCAGGTGCAGGGGTGCTTTAGCTTTACAACCAGGAGAACAAGCATCCTCTCAGAGCTGGAAGCTTGGCATTTGGGGAAAAGCTTTTCCAGTTTGTATGGTTTCTTGCCTGGATTAGTGTTCTTTCTGCAATGCTTGTGGATGGTTAATTCTGTACTTTTTGATTTTTAGTCCTCTCCAGGGAAGGTGGGGTATTGAGAATCTGGGAGTTGGACAATTGATTTCTCAGCAAGCTCCAAAGTCTCTGGCTTGTCAGTTCTTCTGCCTCAGTATACCTGTCTGGAAAACAGTATGTGATGTCCTTATGGCTAATTGGTATTTAAGTGCTTTCAGAGCTGTGGGCAAACCGCTAATTAGTCACAGTCATTTAGTCAAAATTACTGAAGTCTGATATTTTCCCACATGCTCTATTAGTTTGGGGGAAATGTCTTGAAAATGAGTTGATTTAGACTTCCCTGGTGTATTTGCTGCTGTTTGTTTGTTTCACGATGACTTTCTGTGTTGTGGTTTATACAGATGTTGCTGAATCCTGCTGTCTGCTTCTAGTTTTTGTGAATGTTCTTTTGGTTTAAATAGTGCAAAATCCTCTTTCCAGAAAGAAATGTGGAAATAAAACAGGATGCAGATACTGCTGCAATAACTATTTGGTTTCGGTATGTTCTCCATCATCACTCTGGGTGTTGGGATTTCTCTCACCTGCACCCTCTGCCATGCAGATCTATTTTATATAGCCACACCAGCATTCATGTACACAAAACACACGTGCACCCACATCTCTTACATTACATTGTGAAAGAACCATAAGGTTGAAGCGTGTTGATTCAACTATTTAATGAGGTGCAATAAATCTTGACAAGACCAGCTGGCACTAGAGTTCAGCTTCTCATCTTTTTACCATTCCATTGAAACGTGAACAATAGTGGAAAGAAATGTAACTCTTCTTTTTGGTTCCTTGGTGCTCAGATCTGTAGCACTGCACTGAAATCATCTACTTTCATGGAATGCAAAGCACGGTGGGTGCTGTGGAAAATGTTAACAATGTCAAGGCCCCTTCTCCTGGTTCTTTTTCTCAGATTCTGAAAACTTTATTGATCTGACAGATCACACGAGTGTGGTCAGCATTAATATCCCTGCAACACACATTGGCTGAGCAGAGCAGCAACATTGAATAATAATACCCAGAATGTGTTTCAAGTCTGGTGATGAGGTGTGCTGTGCCTCTTGCTGCCCTTGCCCTGACTTTTCACCTTCTCTAGCACATCGGTCTCCAGCAGCCACTTCTCACCACCAAACCTGGACTAACCTGGACTTGCTTGTCACCAATCTCCTCCCCTGCTGCATGGCACACCGTGAAATCCTGTCCTCTTTCTCATTCTGCCTTAAGATCTTCTTTTCCCAGGGGCGTTGCTGGCTGATTATAGCTACCACCAGGTCCAGCAAGGCTGATTGTGTTTCATCAGGCTTAGTTACTTAAGTATCTATTATAAAAATAAAAGTAATTAAGCATCTCAGGCATCTAGCCATGTGGGATAGTTCCAAAGCACTCTCCTTGGCCTCCCATATAGGATTCTTTTTTAAGGTTTACTATTTATCAGATTTACTGTTGTGAGAAGAAATATATTTAAATAAAGCACTTCTTGTTTTGGGTGGGTTTTGTTCTGCCAATGGCATCCATCGATCTCCTTTACATTCCCACCACTTAATGCCAATCTATCCTTAAAAAATAATTGCTCCCAAACCAACTGGATGCTTCTGGATTCGCTTGAGAAAGACTGCTTGTGCTTTGCAGTGTATCCTATAATGATAGGTGACATCTCCAAAAGTAATAACTGCACCTCGTTGCTTTGTGATTACAGCATTTGATGTGTGCTGGGCTGTGGTGCCTGGTGGAAGGAGATACATCCTGTAAAACAAAGTTGGACCCCCCTCTGGATGGCACTGAATGTGGTGCAGACAAGGTAATCAAAATGCTCAGTAGCAGTCAGTTTGTTTTTTTCCAGTATTGTCTGTGGAATAATGTTTCCAAGATGTTCAGTATTTACCATAAACCCATATTTTTTACTGATTCTGTTACAGAAACTGTTCAATTAACAGCTGGATTGGGTTAAGGCTTTCTGATTTGATGTTACACCCATATCAGTAGCCTCTGGAGCCCTTGGTAGTCAAGTTCTTGTGGTTTAGGCACTGCACACACACTGCAGGAGAACCCCATGCCTCACTCTTCAGTGCACAGACTGAGTGCCCTGCGAGTTAGGTGGCAGCTCACTCCTGTCACTCCTGCTCATGGCTGTCAGTGGTGTTTCAGGAGTGAGGTGTTTTTGCAGTGTAAACTGAGGTAGCAGCATTCCTGGCTGTCTTTGAGGTACAAAGCACAGAGAGCATTTAGGCTGACATTTGGGGAGTGGAGAAAGATGGGGAAAGAAAAAGAGACTGCTTAAAATCTTTATGGTTTCTAAAAGTAGCTCAAAATGTGTTGAGCTCAAAGCCAGTGCTGTTTGAAGTATCGTTTGCTGTACTGTATGTGTATGCTCAGATGGCTGAGGCATACATTGACTTTCCAGAGTCCAGGGCAATGTAGAAAATTATTACAAGAAACACAAAATAAACTCTTAGATGAGTGGCTCTCCCTCCAGTGAAAATCACCATTCCAGTAACTGCTTCAATTCCATAAGGGTGGGAGTTACTGAGGCTGAGTTGCTGCCTCCCAGCTGACCTCTGCACTAGCAAAAGTTTATTTAAGTGACCACGTTTAACCTCCGAGATGGGCTGTGATGGGTGGTGGTGTGTGGTTCATAAAGGCATGGGGTTGATTCTCCCAGTGTGCCTGGTGACTTGTTAGGCTACAAAGGAACTCGACTGGTTTGGTAACTGCCAGCCCCTTACTTACCAGTATTGGATTCTAAAATTTTTGTATTTTGTAGGGTTGAGGAGGTAAAAAAGAGTAACATTTAAAATTTGTTGCTAAAATAAAAGATTAAAGACTTTTTCTTTGCTTGCAAGTAAACTTAGAGTGACAAGAAAGGCTGTGTCCTGGAAAGCATGGCAAGGAAACTTAGACAAAAGATTTTTAGATGTAAGTTTTTCTAGTTACAGGAGTCCAGGTGATTCTTCCATAAGACTGCTTAGCAGTGCTTACTGTATCATGTTCTGGACAGAGCAGAACAGGCCAAGTTTGCTGCTTGGTCAGGAGCCAGCACAGCCTTAATAGAATCAAAGGTTGTTTGGGGCTTTAGCCAAGTTAGGTCCAAAATACCTCAATTATTTTGTACATTCTGGGAATACTGCTGCTGAAGACATTGCTTTGGGGTATAATTTCTTGGACTCAGTTTCTGTGAAGAGCGTGACTTTAAGTCTTAGCACTTAGATAATTACATGCTTTATAAAGCAAGGGGCTCAATTCTGTGATTATTTTTTTAATGATAGAACTCCCTTCAGGGGTTCATTGAGGGTGACACTTCAATTTCTACATTTCACCTCTTCCCTTTCTCCTCCTCCCACTTCCATCTCACTGGAGCCTTGAATCTTTAGAAACTTCAACGTGGGCTTGTTGTGATCTCTGAGACATCCTTTGAAGTCCACCTGTGCAGGAATGTTTGCAAGATCAGGGCTTCTTTCCAGCCTGTGCTAACACAATTGCATTGCAGTGGTGCCGAGCTGGGGAGTGTGTCAGTAAAACTCCCATCCCTGAGCATGTTGATGGAGACTGGAGCATGTGGAGTCAGTGGAGCATGTGCAGCCGGACGTGTGGCACGGGAGTGCGGTTCAGACAGCGGAAATGCGACAATCCCCCGTAAGTCCTCACCACCTGCTGATTTCTGCTTTGCATGTAGCACTTAGACAATTCTAGCTGCAAGAGTAGAGGGAAGAAATGGGCAACAGAGCTGTGCAGAGAGGACACAAGAGATTTCTTGTTCAGAAGCAGCAAGAAACAGGTCAAAATCCTGGAGTGAAAGTAGATTCTGTGGAAGTGGCTTGAAGGTTTCCCACTGCAAGTGGCCAATTACAATGACTCAAATATAGATACAACTGAATTAAAGATGTGTAGTTTGGCAGAAAAAATGATGCTGTGTTTCCTCTCCAGCACTGTAGTGAATGAAGAAGGGTTGATGTGGATCTACAGACCAAACCAAGCCAGTATGTCTTAAAGATCAGTTTTTCAGGGAGTGCTGGCTCTGGGCTTGAGAAGTGATAGAGTGGCTGACAGTGGTCATAGTGTCATACAGCTGTGTTGGTAAAGCACCTTGAGATAGTCTGTACATCAGGATGTGCTGCATATGAAAAGGGAAGTTTTCACACACAGGGAGCAGTGGGTGCTGTTTAACTCCTGCACAGTGACTACAAATAATCCTGGGCTCTCTGCTTGGGCTTGGATTTTTTTTCTGATTCAGGAAGGAATTTGGTGATGTTATCTCCCATGTGCCATCCATCATCCCTCACATCAATTAAGGTATATCTGGAGTTCTTTTCTTCATATGGGAGGCCTGGACAGGTTACCATGGTGGCCAGTTAACTGACCACCTCTGTTAGCTTCTGAGATGAATGAGGGTGCTCACAAGCTTGAGAGCAGCCCTCCAAATTGTCTGTCTCTAACTTTATTCATATTTGAAGGTTTTCTCCACAGAAGAAGCACAGGAAACTTTTGTTTTTGAATAGGGGCTGAAATTCTGGCTAGCAGCATAGCCTCTTCGAAGAGATGCCAAGGTGATGGATAGGCACCCACTGGCTGCTGCAGAGCTGTATTCACGTGAAAGGGAGATTTTTGTTTATTCCTCTCCTTAAATAACACTGAACTGCAGTTGCATGTCTATAATGTCCAGGCTTGTTTTTTACCAGCTCATTTTGCTGAACAAGGGACTGAGCTGGTTTCTTTGCTATCAGCTACAAAAAGTCTCTTTAACCACAGTGCTGACCAAACCTAAATCCATTCATCATCGTTCCTTAAATTACAGGAAATGCTCCCTCCAAGATTGCACACTGATTTTAAATTTTCTTGCTCATATACATTCTTGGCTGGGGATACACACGTGATCTTCTTTTGCTTCAAATTCCTGGCATCAGCTCACTTCTTCTGCAGCTGGTTTATTCACTGTCCAAAAATATTGGCTAAGGGATTTATCTTTTATTTTATATATATTTGGTCTTGGGATTACTTTTTCTTTTTTTACTGGGATATCTACTCCTGCCAGCTGAGTTTTGAGCCTGTGGGACTATCAGTGTTTTTAAACCAGTTGCTTCACTGTATGATTTGGTTTTCCCTCTCTGTAATTTCTCTGAGTATTTGCATGCATTGCCTCCAAATGGTTGTAAGGCAGCGTGTCCTGAGCCAGTTTGCACGTGCAGACTTTGGAGTTGTACTGCCTTGTGTTCTTGTCTTGGCTTTAGGCACTGCACACACAGTGGGATTGAAGACAAAACCACTGGTTTAAACAGAACATTGGAATGAGATCTCCACCCTTTCTCCAGTCACCTCTTGTTATGTGAAAGGGTCATGGTAGTGTAAATGAGCTTTGATTTCTTCATTTCCATTAGAGGGTGGATTCTCATGGTGCAAATACAGTGGAAGCTGAATGTGAAGTTGTCTACCAGCAGATCTCACACAGTCACTGTTTCAGGCATGTGTCAGGGTGGGCTGGAATTACACTGTTTATTGGCAATCCCAGGCAGTGCTAGAGCCCATGTTATACTGGGATTACAGGGATCTTTCCCTTCAGATTCTTGTGCAGAATCTGGTAAAAACAATGCCCAGAGTCTTGGCCTCAGCATTTAGAGAGGTGGAAGGGTCACAAGGATGGAGTGAAGCAGGAAAAGAAAGGTGTATGAACAAGTGCTGGGTAACTGTGGGAGACCAGAGAGAGTGGCTACCATTGTTTTTGTTTATCTTGCATAATGAAGAACCCCTCAGTATCCTGTTTAAATGTGCCAAGAGGCCTGTAATACTGAGATACTATTACAGAGGTCAGTTAAGTAAAAGATTACTGTCAGTAATTCTGCATTCCCTACCCAAGCAGTAACAGAGGAGATCATGATCAGCATGGCAGAGCTATGCCTTGTCCAGTCTCTGACTACCCATCCATGTCTGTTTATCTGTTTGTTCCTGAACCCCTTAAATAGACACTGTATATTCTAGTGTTTTACTAGAGTTAGTCTAGTAGAAAGCAGCAACACACTATCAAATAAAATGTGATGCTGTTAGACAGAGGGAAGCTGAGGTGGGAAGGTCTTGTTGGGTAAATTATTTTTTGTTGGCTTACTGGGAGTAGAAACATCCCCCAGATCTGTAAGGTGCTCATTTGCTTTCTGGCTGATGAGATCAGCACATTCAACTCTCTAATTTTGGGAGAAACTACATCAGGAGGAGGCAGTTAATTTTACTCCTTAATTAGAAAGGAAGATGGGTCAAAAGTCACTACATTCCTGCAGCTGCCACTGGCTGGGAGTGGTGGGTGCTCAGGAAGTCTTGGTCTCCTAATGGATTTGGCTATTCCTTCATTATTGCCAGCAACCATTATTACCAATAGCAAGAGCTGCTTGCTCCCAGTCTGCACAAGCAAACTCAGAGAGAGTCCCTCACAAGTTGGTGATATCTTAAGATTAAAGCCAAAGCAACTGCTGATGAACACAATAAACAGCAGTCCTGCTGTCTCCTGTTCCTTGACCATCAGCTTGATATCCTGCTCTGTTACTCTTTGGGTATTCTGACTGCTTTCTTGTTTGGTTGGTTTGTGTTTTTTCCCTGTGCATGTACACACAGATATGCACAGGGTCGCTTAGGTCCAGTGGCTGCATCTCCTTTGCTGCAGCCAAAGAGACAATGCTGAAACCACAGTCCATGTCTCTGCCTGTGTGTGAGCACAGGGTTGGTGTGGGAAGAAACCTGCATCATGCTTCTACTCATCTGGACTGAGTGTGTGTCTCGTTCAGCCTGAGGCAGCAGACACAATCCTTCCAGAAGATTTCTGCCTCAATCTCAGCACATCTGCTGCCTTGCACGTGGATGTGACAGAGAAGAGATGTCAGCAGTGCAAGCAGGCAATGGTTTGGGCTGTTCTTCTGGTGATGTTACAGTGGCATTGGAGATCAGCATTTCCATTAAAAAAACCCCTAACTTTTTCTGGGATTTATGGAGCTACTGTAAAAATTTGATTGAGGTTGAAATTTGGCATGAAGCTTTTCTATACAGAATCAAATGTTTCTCTTCTACCAAATGCTGAATTCATCAAGCCCAGCACAGCGAGGAAATCAAAGGGACAATCCCATAGCCAGTGTGTAAAAGAACAGGGCAGCTCTTGCTAGGAGCACTGACACAAATAAATTATATACAATGAGGGCCTTGCTTTCTAATTAGCTGAGTGATACAACCTGATGTTCATTGCTCTTCTGGGAGGGAGGGAGGAGGGAGCTTTTGGAATGAACTGCCACACTGCCAAAATCTGGAATTTGGCTGGAGTTGCTTTTTATAGCCATCTGTTAAAGAAGAGTAAGAACATGACTTTATCCATCTTTGCTGATCACAGCTGGGGAGATAGGGATGTGAGAGTCAAGTCCAGCAAGTAGCTAAAGAAATTATCTGTTAGGATGGCTAAGTCTTTGCTTACTTGGGTTTTTTATTGTGTTTTGTTTTGGTTTGTTTTGCAAAGAAAATAGAGGCTATTGTTGAGAGTTTGAGTTTTCCTTTTCCTCTGGGGAATCGTAAATAAGAATAAATAGATTTTGCAGGTGCTTAATCTTGATGCTGGATGAGTGGTCTTTCCTGCATGTTTAAAGAAGAAATGTGCAAAATGGTGTGGTTTTCATGGATGGAGATTATCTGCTGCACACATTTGTTTCTGGGTGCTGAAGTTTTGAACTGCTGAAAGCAGAACCCTAGAGGACATGTGCTGAAGAGACATTTGCTGTGTCCCCATTGTGTTGAGGCAGGGGGCAAAGCAAATGATGGGAAGAGAGAGGTGAAACATCTGGGTTGCCTGCCTCTGCCTGGGGTGTTTGGTATGATCATGGGCACAGTAATGTCACTATGGTGCCTCTAGGTTCCCCAGGAAGAATATAAATACTTAACTTCAGTATTTGTGATAGAACCACAAATCATCTTCTAAACTGCCTAATTGTGCAAATATAAATTTATACTTTATATAGACTTTAGGTGTCATGCTCAGTGCACCTTCCAAAGCCTCACCCTCACAAGCCACTATCACTTCACATGTTGAAGTCGAAGATGAAATCGATGTCAGCAGTGCAAAATTAGTGATATCCCTTGGTTTGTGACCAGAATACAAACAGTTAAACTTTCTGTGTCTTCTAAGGCAGCTGCTTAATGCCCACAGGTGAATAGCATTTGGGATTACTTCTTATCTGAGGTGTGCAGTGTGTAGGCAGCTCCAATTTATTAATCTGTGTTTGAGATACTACAGAAGAACATGCTTCTGAAGCACTCCAGTGTGTCTCTTATGATAAGCCAATTAGAGATCCAGAATGGAGCTTGAGTAATATTTTGTCAGAGCTACTGAAAGCAGGATTTGTCCTCCAACAAGGAATATCTGAAAGGAAGGATTCCTTCTGCTATTTCAGGAGTTGCCTTGAACAGAGAAACTTAGGTGAAGGTGTGCCTGTGAGTAGCTGTGCTGTTCCTGCTGACCCTGGGTTGTCTTTCCTGCGACAGCCCGGGACCAGGTGGGAAGAACTGCCGGGGAGCCAGCGTGGAGCACACTGTGTGTGAGAACTTACCCTGCCCTAAAGGTGTGCCAGGCTTCAGGGACCAGCAGTGTCAGGCCCATGACAGATACACCAACAAGAAGAAAAGCCTCCTGACAGCTGTCATTGTTGATGGTAAGTTGTTTCATCTTCCTCTGTCATTCTTTGCTGTTCTTTCACAGCAGCTTCTCAACCCATCTTGGTTTCATCTACAAGACTCCAGTTTGTTGGTAGGAAGGCTACAGTATGTTCCCCTTAGCTGCAGCTGAAAGACTAAGTACAATTAGCTGTTCTTGGTGCTGCTCTGCTGTTCTTTTAGCCTTGTTAACAGAAGATACAGAGCTGTCAGTTCTTTACTCACTTTTTTGTAATGCTGGGGTAGAGGTGCCGTAACTTGATTCCCAGTCTGAGCAGACAGGGCTTTCCCAGCTCCTCTGTTCTCTCTGCAAGTGAAGTCAAAATCCAGCTTTTGTGAATTTGCATTGCATCAGACACAAGGCAGGGAGTTTGAACATCCACAGGATATGCCTGTTCTTCCTCTGTCAAGCAAGACAGATGGACAGAGGGCAGCTCAGCTTCACGCCTCAGTGTCACTGTTTCTTGAAGCACATTAGAGCACCCATGTGATGTTTTCCAGTACCTTTTTTCAGCACGTTGAAGCACCACACTCAGAAACATTTAAATAGACACAGATCCAAACCAACCTTGAGCTAATCTCCACTGTGCTTGAACTCTACTTACATGTATTGATGAGGTGGGAGCTGATTGCAGGGTTTTGATTGCATTGGAAACTTAGAAAAGGCTTATGCCACTGAGCTTAATGTATTGGCAAACCTTCTCTCTTGTATTTGATGAGTGGGGGTGCTTGACTATGCAGAACAAAACATGTTCCCATCTGAATGTCTGTAGGATCTTCCTTGGATGAAATCCGTGAGTAGTGGAGTCTGCTCTAAAGGAAAAACATTACATTGCCAAAGTATCTGTTATTTAAACATATGGCAAATGCAGTCAGCAAACCCTGACATCTGCTGCATGCTACCAGTTAATAATACAAGTATTTGAAAAAGCTTTTCTATTTAACTCCTTCTCTAGCTAAACACATCGGTAGTTTTTCCAAAGTGAGGTCTAAATGTGTAATATAATGATTGCCATTAGCATGGATGAAAAATGCAACTTTTCTCTATTGATGTATTTCAAATTAATTTGGGGGTTCTCTCTAGATATTCAACAGGTACCTTTCCAAATCCATTCATGTAGAGACTGCATCACCATTGCCTCAAACACTTCTTTTTGCTGTTCCTAAAGGCAGTTGCTTTTATATTTCTTTTTCCAGATAAGCCATGTGAGCTCTTCTGCTCTCCACTGGGGAAGGAGTCTCCTGTGCTGGTGGCAGACAGAGTCCTTGATGGTACACCATGTGGGCCTTACGAGACCGACCTCTGTGTACATGGCAAGTGCCAGGTGGAGTAACTATCTCTTGTTTTATGTCTAGTGTTATGTATAGTCTGAGGCAGTTGTGTATATCCCAGAAAAACAGGCATCCCTGTGGGTTCCTGGGAGGCTGTCTCTGAGGTGAGAGGGCAACCCTATCTTATAAGACTCATTGCAAGTCCTCCACATCCCTGTGTCTTGATCTGAGAATTATGATAAATGCCCGAGATATGAGATTATTCCTGAACATCTGGGGATGTTCAGTGATCACATTTGCTTGTATGCAGTCATCAAGTGGCTTGGGTGGGAAGGGACTTCTGTGAGGGGAGCAGATGGGAGTGGAAGTCTGGCTCTCTTAGCAGCTCCATTTTGGCTGTTAGAGGAGTCCCTGAAACAACACTGATGCTGCAAACTGAATTACAGATTGTCACTAGCCTGTTACAAGTGTTACATTGCCAGCATCATGATGCTTTTCAGGTCTACCTGTTTCTTGTTTAGAAAGACTGAGGAAGCTTTTCAATACCAGTTGCTCCTTGGCGTGTGCAGCTGTGTGAACCAGTAGCTTCCCCAATGTGATTTTTTTTCTTTTTGACCCTATTTCTAAATAATGCCAAGGTGAGTTACTGTAGGGGTCCATCAAAACTGTTTCCAAAGCCTGTTTCCCTTGCAGTAAGAAAAAGGTTCCCTTCCTCCCACAAACTAGGTTTTAAAACTCCAAACCACGGAGAATATAGGTTTAAAGGAGCAGATCCTGAAGCCTGGAGCATAGCCCAAGCCAGTTCTCTTTTGCCTCTCATCTGCGTTGTCTTGCTTGGATCACATAAAGAGCAAACCAGAGAGAATGTAGGGTAGGGTTCCTGCTGCTGTACCACTGTGGAACAACCAGTGTCCCCTTGGTTGTCCCTGGATGGGCTGGCCAAACCCTGAACATACTTTTTTCCTTTTGTCTGTGGTCAGATAAGTCAAGGATGGAAATGAAGAGGACTCTGTTCAAGAGTCTTCAAATCTTATTCCCTTTTCCTGAGTGAAGGTGTAATGGCTTATAAGCATCACAGTGATTATTTCTCTCTAGCCAAATCACATGTGGAACCAAAATGTGATTAAGAGCTACCAATTATTATTGCTTTGAGCCTTCCAGGCAGGTATATGAACAGGATATTCACCTGCCTGTAAGAGAGACTTTGAGGGTATAGTGCAGCTTCACTAATAGCAATGCAACGAGATAAGTGAAAAATCTTTGTCTTGATTGAATTTTGCACTGCTGCAGGAGACACTTGCCACTGTTCCCTGCCCAATGCTGCAGAAGAGGTGTGTTTAATTCAGTCCTTCTAATGTATTCAAATCTGAACAGCAAGTTGCTGGGGAGCCAGCATAGGTTTCATTCCTTATATGCTCTTTAATACAAAGTGCTTTGCATAGAGCCAGGTTCGTGGTGCATCCCAAGTTACTTAATTTTTCCGTTTTCAGCTGTATCTGAAGAAACTAAAAAACCATTAATAACCTTTCATAGTAAGGCCATCTGTGCACCTCCAGCTGTGTGCCATTGACCATTACGCTGGGCTGACCAATCAGACATTATGGCAATGTATGTTTTCTTCTTCCACTGAGAAGCAGTAGTCAGCTGTCCTCCAAATGAAAACCTTTATGAGCACAGAGCTCTGGAGGTACATCATGAAAAGCAAATTGCACTCTTAAGTCAGGGGCAACTGCCTTTAACTGTGCAGAGAGGTGATGACAGCTGCAGAACATTCAGTCCATTTGCATCTGGCTGGGAGAAAATGCAACATGATTAATTCAAGCCGAGCAGATTTGAAAGCCTTGTGAACTCATTTATAATATTCTTCTGCCTTATATGCAGTTTAGCACAGAGAATTGCCACATGTGACTGTGTACCCCATTTGCCACAGATATCTAACTAGCTGGCTATTAAGCCAATTTAATCAGCATATTCATTTAATTACCCGTCTCCTCATTTCTTTACTCAGTGTAGACAAAGCCTGGTAAAAGGCACTGCAGGGGGGCTGGAGAAAAGAATAAGTGCTGAAATCAGAGGGTGATATTACTGTTATTTATTTTCTTGTGTAATCCTTCTAGTTAAAGGCTCTCAAAGGCAGGAATGACACATTGTCTGTGTGACAGACAAATTAGCAGTAACCATTGCCTGTGAACATCTAGTTCAGGAAATGTAACAGCTCTTTTCCCTTCAGCAGTAGATGCTCCTAAATGAAACTCATGCATCGTTGTTGCATGATGAATGAGTGCAGACAAACACGGCAAATTAAAAAGTGTTCTTGCAAGAAGAAGTGGAGGGTTGAGAAGGGAAGCAGGAGCAGATTCCTTGAAGCCTTAAGATACCTTAACTTCATTTGGGCACTAAGGGAGGAGGGTTTTCCTTCAACTATGCTTTGTGAACTTATTGCAGTTTAATTTTAAAGCCATGAGCTGAGCTCCACTCTAACCAGTGTGAATGAAGCCTTTTGATGTCAACCTCACTATCGTTGAAGCAAAATCATCATAAGCAGCAGCATCCCTGTATTTATCACTTACACCTGAAGGCAGCTGGAGTGAGTAAGCTTTGTTAAAACTTTGGACATGCATAGAGCAAAGACAGCCCTAAATTTAGCATTGAGGTTCATAAGTCACCTGGACTTCTTATATTCTTACTCCTTGTGTTTGAGACCAATCATAAGGTCTTCATTCAGTTTGTCCTGCCCTTGCTTATTAGAGTTTTTGAGGCTGAACATTCCATTCTTGATAGTGATAGAAGTTGGCCAGAATGAGGACAAAATCAAAGCTGTGTGGGGGCTTCAGTAGTTGGTCTCAAAAATAGGAGAGCATTATAAAGTTATGCCTTTAGAAGAAACATTGTAGAGTAACAACAAATGCACTTATTCTTACTGTCTTCTGAGCAAACCAGATGTGTTAATGTTGATGTTTATATAGGTCTTTGGCTTTTTCTTCTTGAAATTCACAGTCTTCTAGCGAGGAGAGTTTCTTTTCTCTTGAGATTTTTCAGAGACAGAAAATGTGTAGCAGGCTGGAGAAGATCAGTTTGATGCACCTGAGGAGGAGGAGGGTAGATTGCTCATGTAGACTTTGCAGTCTCCTCTCTTGCCCACTTTCACTGTTTGCTTTCTTGATGGACATTGCAGTCATGGTGAAGATGGAGTAGGGCAGTGCAACCTGCAGCTCAGATTGCCTTTATCTTCTCATATTTCTCCTCAAGTGACCAGTGGCTTTCAGAGAGAGGATTCCCTGAGGGTTTTGTTCTTCCTCAGGACAACTCAGTGTATGTTTCTTGAGTCAACATTAATGGAAGCAATGTGCTTTCTAACCCCTTACAGTTCTTTGCTCTGTGCTGCTGATGTTAATAGAAAACTGCTGGCAGGAGTAGAGCTGGAAAAGGTGTCAGATGTCACATAGCAGTGGTGTGGGGAGAAGACAAGCTGCTCAGCTGACTGGTACGATGCACATGACTTTGTGCTGGCTTTTCTCAAAGGAGGATTAGTCTGAGACTCATGACAGCATGAGAACTTTCTAGTGGGGGCTACAGATTGTACTTCAGGATGTAATCTAAGGTCTCTTTGAAAAGAGAGACCTCCTGTATAGCAGAACCGGGGTAGAGATCCAGGGCAGTCTTTGCTGTAATTTAACAATTCAAGAGGTGAAGCTGTTTTGGCTTTGTCTACAGTTTGCTCATGAATGGTTTGTCATGTCACGGCTACTTTTAACTTGCTGGTGAGTCCACAGTACATTCAATGATGACAAGCCACACATTAGACTGTCCTGGCACAACAAAAATATTACAGAAAGACTTTCTCCTAAAAGCAATTGTCATACAGTAGGAAAGGGGGACACAAAGGTGAAAATGGACACAGAGTGTCAGGAGAAGGCCACAGGTGGTGGAGGATAAATGGCAGTTGTGTACTGGACCTGTTGCTGGCAGTTTTCTACGTACTCAATACCCACTTTTTGCATTTGATTGATGCATGCAGTTCTGGCTTTGCCTCCTCACTTGAGTATTTTCCATGTATTATTCATATTCCTGCATTACAAACTGTGGTACAAGATGTTCCAGACTGGGTAGCTTGTCTCCATACAACAACTTGGCTTAGCACTGTGCTTTGATAAATCATTTAGTATATGTGCACAAAATCCAGAAGGATTGTTTGAACTACAGAAACCTGTTGTATAATTGCCTTTTTTTTCAATTTCTGGGTCTGTAGCACTGTAATTTGAGGCCTAAAAAGACTCTCAGGGCTTTGGGTGTGTATGGCATAGCGAGAAAAAACAAGACTTTGGTGATTTCTTGCTACTTTTTTAGTGTACTTTACAGTGGGATGTGAAAAAAATAAATCATGCTGTTTCCCCCTATTTTTCTTCTATGTTATCCCCCAGAGAGCATGTGATAAACAATTCATTCTGTTATCTACCTTGGAGGCTTTAGATTTTGCTTGTGACTTGAGCAGCCAAAAGTAAACCAGAAAGGAGGCTACAGATATATTGTATAATGATAAATACATATTATTTTCAAATCCAAAACTGACATGATAGATGCCTCTTTTAAAGAATGGGCCCTTGATATAAAATCCTCTGGTATCTGCAGCCTGTTGGCATTTGTACAAACCAGGGCAGAGGCAGGGTGGAATCAAGTCAGAGGTGTCATTTCTGATGAAGCTGATTTGGAAAGATCAGGAAGGGGCAGCTACAGAAAGCGACCAAAGAACAGAAGCAAAGGAGTTGGTGGGATGGGGAAAAGCTTTGTATTATTTGCACATTTGCTCACACAACCTACTCTGCTGCCAGAACACAGGGGGTTTGACACATGGCCTTCAAGGTCTGTATGTGAAAATGTAGTTTTCGAGAGCAATTGTATCTAGCATTCCCATGAACTGCTGAGGGATGTAAATGCAAAGGCAGCAGACAAAGTGCAATTATGGATGTAATACAGATTAGATAATGCTAATTTAAAATAGGCAGTGCCTATCTCCTGTTCCAGCAGAGTTGCTCCCATTCAGATAAAATCTGAAGGCTTGGGAAATGACAGGAGGATATTTGCTGAACTAACTTCTACATGGATTCCAATTCATCACAGACAATTTGTTGTGGAACAGAGATAGTAATGTACAGACAAACTGCTTGATTAGGGATCTAGGCTCACCCTCCTCTACAAATCCTGACAGACATCTGTAATCCTCCACAAGGGCAGTCATGTTTCAAACAAAGATATGTACATTCACATATGTACATTCCTGTTTCATGTGGTCCATCCCTGGAGGTATCAATGGACACTGGATATTGTGGACAAAAAATTGGCAGTACAGATGAATCTGTCATAACCAGCATGCTCTGTGCATGATTAATTTGTAAAATGGCACATGTTGCATCAATATTTATATTTGATCCATTGAGACAGCTAGTTAGTTCAGCATATGGGAAGCATTACAGTTTTGTGAGCCTACAATGTCATTTCTTACACAGGGTGGGTGTGTATAACAAAAATAATTGTGTTTATATAGCAAAACATACTCACGCAGGCTGTATCAATTGAGCTCTTGCACAGCCATTGAAAATACAAATAAAAATATCATTAAAAAATATCCAAGCAATACAGAAAACAGTTCACACAGAAGAATCTGAATTATGTGTATTCAGAAGAGAAGAGGAGTTTTCCTATGCTGGAGCCAGCAATGACTGAAGCTGGAAATACCACCCAACAAGCAGTATTTTCAGATGTTTAATTATAAAAATGAGAAGAAGAGGGAGGGAGAGAAGGAAGGGTGGACTGAGATATCGGCTCAGAGAGAATGGATTTCAGGCCCTTGACTCAGCAAACGTGCACTTTCCTGCCAATTGAAAGGTCAGTGGATAGTTCCAAAACGTGGTGTCAGAGCAGGAGACTGCCTGGGTTGAAGATCATTAAGAAACCTGTGGATATAGTTGTGACTGTCCATGCTGAAGACTTAAAGCCCCAAAAGACTATCTTTAAGTTTGTTGCCAGCACTCCCTTGTTTTAATATGGGCAAGGGACTGGCTTTGGGTAAAATCCTCTTCCTCTTTGTCCAGCCGATGCTGTAAAGAGCAGTACTGCAGCACTGCAGGCTTTCAACACCTGGTACAGGCAGGAGCTGGAACTCCTGAGTGGTGTCAACATCAGTCCTTTTTGCCAAAGTCATGGATATCACTGTCCAAGTCTGTGTTCGATGGCACAAGGAGGCTCCAAGAACAGGGCTGACAGTGGTGAACGCTCCCACAGACTACTGAACAGATGGTGGTTGCACCAGACTGGCTTTTGGCTTTTTATTTGTCCTTCTGAACACAGATGAGCTCCAAGTGCCCTGCTCACTCCTTAGTGGATCATCTTGGTAAGAATACAAAACTGCCTCCCTTCTGACCAGTCAATTCAGGACTGGTGGAACTGAAAGTACCCAGCTACTGCTGGATGGACTGGTCCATGGGCACAGGCTGTTCAGCTGCAGGATAACTCTTGGGTCAGAAAACACACAAGATGTTATTTGGAAGGTCTTTTCTTCCTCAGAATGTAAAGCTTCCCCTTCTGCTTTTTAATTTAAAAAAGTCGCCTTACCTTGGTCATTGTGCTGGACTGTACAGGAAGCAGCACAGAACAAGTTAGAGAGGGTAAAGATCAAACAACTCTGAACAATTTGGGTTTGAGGGGATTGTTTCTGCACTAAATGTATCAGTGAATGTGGGAGGAAATGGCTTGTCTTGAACCCCAAGGTCAGAAAGGGGGGGGACTTGTTCTTTCAGAGTCTTTACTGGCTTGCACTGGTTTACATTATCTGGGAAACTACAGCATAAATGCAAAGCATGTGATTGCTAACTCCCCATTCTTTGCCTGCCTCCATTATAGTCCTACAGTCTCCTCATATAGCACTGGGAATAAGTGTGGTTCAACACTCATTATGTTCCCTTTATTCATTTGTGTGCTCATATAGTGCTAATAACAATGCAGTACAATAAAAGATAGCACTAGAATCTTAAATTGAATGCAGCCTTTCCAGTATCTCAGCAGGGTGGCAGGCAGACATATATTTCCAGCTGCCTTTCAGCAACCCCATTAATAAATCACATTTATTTTCCTGGAAGGATAACTTCTGGGGCATCCTTCTGTTTTGGGGGCAGAATCACATTCAGTATCCCAAAATTATTTGTTGGACATGGCTGTGAAGTTTAGACTTGAGAATTGCCATTGCCAGAAACTCCATGGTCTTCTTCCTACTTTCCTTTAACTCCCATTTATACAGGTTTTTTCCTGTAGTTCTTGTCCACCAACTTATATGCTGTTCTAGTTAATGAGCAGCATTTCCCTTGTATGTGTTTAGGATGATCATGCTTTCTCAGCATGAGTCTGTCTCTAATGGTTTACCTAGACAAACACTGCATCAGCACACAGCTGAATGCTGGCAGGCTTTGATCCCTGTAACACATCTGGACTCAGGCAGTGGCCAGTGTCTTCTGAAACAAGGGGAGTGTTTGACTCCAGGTCCAAATTACATTACTTACACGCAGACAGTCTCAGATAAACAGCCCAAGTTCTTTTAATATTTCCCTGCTTACCCTATTTTTCAAAATGTTTGTTGTTTAGATTGTTCCTTAAGATATCTCTCCAACTTTCCTCTGGCTTTATTATAAGAAGGCGAGGAAGGGAGAGACCCAAGAGCCTTATTCAAATAAATATTATTAGTGACAGTCTGCTAACTCATTTGCCAAGAAACTGTTTATCTACAGAGAATAAATCTTCAACTTATTTTTAATAGTATAATCCCTGCTAATAAGTTGCATAATGACATCTCTTCATTCAGTAGAAATTTGTGTTTTAAGAGTGAATTGTTGATCATTTTGAGGGTCTTACATGCACAGAAACAAGTGCCCCCCGACTCACAGTGTTCTCTTCCCATTCAGGTTTTCAGTCAGATGTCTATCTTAGTCTTGACCTCAATGTTTAGAGATACTTTAACCTTGCAAACAAAGTAATGGGGAACTCTGGTTGTTGTCATTAGAAAATTGGCTGCGATGGAATCATTGGCTCAGCTGCCAAAGAGGATCGCTGTGGAGTCTGCAGTGGTGATGGCAAAACCTGTAAAGTGGTGAAAGGCGACTTCAACCACACCAAGGGGATGGGTGAGTAACCCTCAGCACCATTTTAGTGGAGTGGAGGTTGTCTTAACTACTTGGAGAGAGTTGAAGAGTGGTAGTAATAGCTCTTCTTCTTGGATAGCGTTGGGCTCCTCTGCTCCAGTAAACACATAAGAAACACAAAACAAAACCCAACTCAATCCAAATGTGATATTCTGTCTGCTTCTTATTCAGTTGCCCAGATACCAGCCATTGCCTCTGTCTGAAATATGGAATGAAGTTGTGTTTTTCATTTTGAATGCTACCAGTGCTGTTAATTTTAACTAAGAGACAAAATCTTTTCCAGTGGGAGAGAAGTCTGATTTCAGCACCACGTTTGAGCTCTTTGAGAGCTCGGAATGATGTGTGTAGCTTGTTGCAGATGATTCCTGTTATAACCAGAATATCTCAGCTAAATGAAAGAGCACTCCCCTCTGGATATTTTTACTGATTCCTTGTCAACAATAGTATCCATTATAGGATACAAGAGCTTCCAGTCAGACTTAAGGCTTTCCCCTCTCTTGATAAACATCAATGTATATACAGCTTGGTGTTTGAGTTAGTCTTTGTTCCAGAGTTTCTGTATTGTGCTTCTGAGAAACCTGTTATCACACATCCTCATCAGGCAAATGAAGGGAGAGCCAGATTCAGGACTTGCAAGCTGCTCCAAGAGGAAGGAATTGTCCATAAAAAAATTCCTTTACATTCAGTGAATACAGAATTGCTTTTCTGTATGGAGAAATACATTCGACGTGTGCTGCTCCAGGACTGAGTTCAGCAAAGCACATAAAGATTCCCTTTAAGCACACACCTCAGTTCTGTTCAGTTATTAAAGCAGCACCAGTGTGTAGCAGCTCCCTTGAATCAAGGTCCCAGCACTGAAGCCCAAGGCTCTGATTTTGTTCATAGACCTCATCCTCTGCACCCTCCTCCTCCTTCTCTCTGGAGCCAACTGTGATCTATCACCTCCTCTAAGATGCAGGTAGGATTTCCCACCTGCACCACAGCTTTCTGGAGCACATTCCTGCTGTTGCATTTCTAGGCCAACCTGTTGAATGACTTGCTGCATTATTGCCTTTGACTTTTGTCCCAGTTATTTTCCACCTACTTATGTCAAGGCATTTGTATTTGATGCAAATGGTGGGAAAAGTTTCTTGTTTCCATTTTAAAAAAAACCAACATTCTTCATTTCTATAGTGGATTTTATAGGTGTTCATGAACTCCTTAATTGCTCCTGAAGAGTAACTTCTTTTATCTTATCCAGTGAGACTACAAAACATCTTGTGCAGATACTAAGAAATTTCTGGGTCGCTGCTACAAGGTTCCAACTAGACAGACTGCTTGAAGGTGGTAACTTTACAAGACTGTAGGAACAGACCAGTTTCAGCCTCAACCAATTGTTTGACTGCAGGACACTACAGGATCAAGCATTTATTGATCCTTTTTCTCTGCTGATCATCTCAGAAGCACAAACATGTCAAAATGTTGCTTTATTAATGCAATGTTTCCATCTTTGCTCATCTCACATAATCTACAACATAATTGGTTTTACAATTACAGTCTCATAAACGTTTATTAGAAGTTTTGATGTATTAATTTTAAAGGGAATTGAATTTTATGTGGGAATAGTTTTTAAAAGTGACATCCATGATATGCCAAACAGTCGTCTTCTAGGTTGAAAAGCATCTTTGCTTTTTATTTTTTTAAATTATGCTCTTTCAATGAGCACCCTAGCCTACTAAAACAGAAAGAATGTTTACAGTCTTTTAATTGTTCACTGTTCATGTTTTCCTGTTTTTGGATTTCTTTCATGTTAGACACTGAAAACACACTTGGTTTCAATTCTGATTCCCAGCCCCGATTCTGCAAACATTTTTTGCCTTGTGAGTTATTCCCATTGATTTTTTATTCCTATACTGCTGTTTTGCAAAATCAGGACCTCAGGTTGACTTACTGAATCTCATGCAGTAGGCAAAGCTCCAGCGTTGGGTCTGAGGTATCACACGAGGTTACTCAAGAAAAAAAATTGGCCTTTTTTCTTTAAAGTGATACTTAAGCAAATAAGTAAAAAAATCTGGCAATAAGTTGGGGCAAAGGAGAATGCACAATATGAGTAGGGTAACAGATCCAGGGTTTGGATATGTAAATGATTGCCCAGGTCAGTGGCAAATCCCCACGAACTCGCTGCGACCCAAGGCAAAGCCAACATGCTGAGTCAAGTACACTGATGTATTATTGCAGAAGAGAACAGACTTCAAATATCAACACATTGATTGTTCTGGAGTGGTATCTGGTTTGGGAGTTGCAGCTGCAACCTTTGGGCCAGATCCTCAGCTGCTCTGCACACAGGGCTCCGTTGACTGCTGGATTGGTCCCTATATGTCCTGTGATTGCAAATGATGTTGTCAAGCCCTATTAACTGAACTAAATCCATGCCAACTCCTTTCTGTTTCTTAGTAACCAATAGTCATTGTAAGAAGGTTTCCACATGTGTGATGGCAAAGGCAAAGGCTGTCCCCAAGTGTTTCTCGTGTAAGATACTTGAATGCTGTTTGCAGTGTCAGTGGATGTTGGTGACATCCTTTGGTGTTGGTTCTTTGTCTTCTTTTGGTTGGACTAGATGGGGAGATTGGTATCAAAAGCCATGGATAAACTTCAAGTCCTTTTACTATTTAGCTTGGTTTGTCACATATACCAAGTACAGATCCTTTCCTTTTAGGAAACCTGTCTGCATGAAAGAAAGCCAAATTTTCATTAATCAAGTTAAAATAACAAGGCCTATTTCTTTTTTTCCCAACCTCAATGTCACAGATGAGGTTCTGCCACCCTGCTAGGGCATGATGGTGGAATATTCAAAGTGCCTCATAGAGTTCCAGCAGTTCAGATCTTGCTACCTGTGATCCAGGGTGATCCAGCTGGAAACGGATTCCATTTCTCTTTTGAAGAGAAGGTCAAAAGCCTTTATTTGTGATGCTAAACATCACATACACTTGTGCACAGCTGGCTGTCTTCAGTAGGCCAACTGAATGCACTGTTTAGACTGAGGTTTACTTTTGACTGGCAGCATGCCCTGTCCCTGTTTCTACAAAATAATTTTTCAAAAACAAACACAGACTTGTTCTGAAGTCCATCTCTGTCTCCCTGCCACTGTACAGGGGGCCTAGAAATAAAGGACAGCTCTTTGGCTCGTATCTATTGGGTAGCTGATTTATCACTGACTTCTTCTGTCCAGACTCCAAGGCTGTGCCTGTAATGCTCAGAGACCTGCTTTGGGAATGAGACCTGCATCTGTCTCGCTTGGTTTTTCTCAGCCATATCAAGATTTTCATTGCTGCCCTTTGCTTGTGATCCAAAAGAAGGACCACAGATATTTGGATTTTTTTAATGGCAGAGCACAATAAGGTGAGATATGCCAGTTGTTGTTGCTATCATTTTGGGAAATGAAGAGTGTATCTTTGCTAGCAATTTTTCTTTTCAAGATGGTGAAAAAACAGGCTTTTTGTTTTGTTACTAGTCCAGCACATACTTAAAAAAAAGGAAGGGTTATTTGACCAGTAGTGCTACAGTGCTGTCTGGGAACGTCTTTAGCCAACACAAGAAATTCAGGTTTTGTCAATAGGATGTACCCCTAAATTATGAGAAAATAAAACCCTAGGTCTAACTCTGGGATGTCTTGCAGGGGTTTAAGCAGGACATGCAAGTTAGCAATCCCAGCAACCAACTACACGGCAATAGTAGGAGGCTTTGAAATCTATCCATGGCTGCCTAGTGAAATGATTCTCTTCCAAATGAGCTATCCCATGGCTGGAAATGGACAGGTGTCAATGGAGGAATTATTCTCAAGCTAATAGCAAGTGAGAATCATCACAACTATTCAGAAAATGGATGTGTAGTTGCTGCTGGACATATTCCACTGCACTGCAACAACCAGCACTCAGCAAAAGGTGCAAGGTGGGAAAGGGTCATGGAAACGGAGATGCCCAGCTGGTACTTACCCCCAGAATACTGAGAAAGCTGTGCTGGTCATGGGCTGGGCCCTCTGATTTCCTTGGCTTCTGCCCTGAGATTTTTGTTCAAAGCACTTTTGGGTAGTTTGGTAATGGGATGAGCACTGTTGACTTTCTCACATCTAATTTTCAAGTGTGTACAAGGATGACATGTGAAGGTGCAGTGCCCAGAGATCAGCACTTTCAGCCATGGGATAATTTTTCCTTTACCTCAGAGTCTGTCTTTCATTGCAATGTAAACCAGGAGAACAGTTTTATAGTAGTCGGTGACATTCTGAAGTTCACACTAAACTTTCTGTTCTTTCTGGGAGCAATAACAATGGCTAACAATGGATTTTCCTGTGTGAGTGGCTTTCCTCTTGCAAATCTCCCCAGCATTTAAATGAAGATACAGTAGCCACTGTTCACATATTAATCTCCTTGATGACAAAGCCACCTCTTTGTTCTGGTGTCTCTCCTAATATGAGTTACACCATATAATTTGTATCTAGGATTTGCTTCAATCGCAGTCTTACATTCCTGAGACACTGATGTAATGCAGATTATCCAGAAAGATTGGTGTGTGCCAAAGTAACTGTTCCCAAGGTGGCGTATACTACATACAGCACTATAAATTATCAAATAATGAAGTTCTCCTGTTGTACTTTCAAAGCTTCATCTTAACAGGCTGATTTATGGGTGAAATTACTAGAAATACTGCCTGATAGTTGCCAAATCTCATCAGTCTTTAACCAGTTCCTCATTTAGAGCAGAACTTTAAGCCCAACCTTGCAAACCCCTGCATTGCAGACAATTATCCTAAGACCTGATAGATCTTTGAGAGTCTTTGACTCAGGGCCAACTCTGAGACTTTTTTTGGTCTTACTAGCTGACACTTGATAATCTTTCTGGCAATCTGCAGTTACAGTTTGCTTAATAAAATGTGCCTGGAAAACAATGGAGGTGTTTTCTGGTGCAGTTATCTCGAATATCAGGAATATTCTGTGGCCAGAAGCCTCACATTAGCACTGAGGACCGGACTGGAGTGGTGGTAGCCACCTGGATTTGTACCTGTGGCAAATTTGCATGGATGTTATGTAGTCTGTTTGCAATAGGATTTGACCACTAACTCACACACTATTGCTGGAAATAATGAATGAGGGTGTCAAGATGCTCCTGGTGGGACATGCCCAAGAATTCTGCTTCACCTCTGAAAGGACAGGTCAGATCCATACGACGGCCAAGTGGTTCACAGTTTGGTAAGAGAAGAGTGAAGGGCTGCAGTCAGGTTTGTGCCACATGATCTCAGTGAGTTAGCACAGTATGTTTCTTCTTATTCGGGAGCTGTGAATACAACCCCCAAAAGCCATCAATCAGGATTAGAAATTACATGAGGAGAAAAATCTGGTATAAGACCAAACCAAATAGTCTCCTGAACTAATACACTATTAATAGCTTACACTCCACTATTTACCATTGTAAAAAGTAACATAAAAGTCAACTTTTCCACGTGGTGTTTCTCTCACGGCACAGTGATGAAATGAGAGTGTATTTATGACACCAGCTAAACCTCAAGCACAGCTCCATGGCTCGCTCACCTATAAAGCAGTGTGACACACTCCTGGCTGCTGCTGGATCCAAAGTTTGCTGAAGTTAGTGACTGGCTTTCCACTAAATTCAGTGCAACTTTGCATCCAGCCCCTGCCCCATTTCGCTCCGGGCACTTGTATCTTGGCCTGTAATTTAAAAAATAAATGAGTAAATAGTCCCCCAGTAGGTACATTAAATTACCTGAAACTTGGGCATGTTCCAAACTGGTTTCCTAACAGGGGTGTTCAGGTGTGTCATAGGGCCTGTTTCCCCGTGACGGACTGTCATGAATCACACCTTGGCTGTGTGCTCATGTCTGCTGGTGATCGTCGCTCGGGTTTCTGTGCAGATGCATGGGGTGCAGTGAGGATGTTTGATTTCTGAAACACTGTTTTGGCTGTAATTTGGTATCTCAGCTGATGAAAAACCAACTCCTGGCAATGCCTAGAATAAAATCCAACATCTGATTGCCTTGATTTCATCACAGATTTCAGTATTGTCTAAAAAAAATTGACTCTGGAAGTAATGATTTTCCCAGCAAACCCCAGTCTGATAGTGGGTGGGAGAGCCACTGCTCTGGTGTCTGTACACAGATATGGTTTGCAGCTCTGCTCTCCCCCTTCCTGTTTTTCCTGCAAGGGATGACTGACTGTTTCTGAGATATCCTGGTTGAGACAGGTAGAGTTGAACTCACAGCCTGAGACCCAAAATCCCCATCTGTCTCTCTCCACGTTGTAGTGATACCAGAATCACTTAGTCCTGAGTAGCATGAGGCTGTCAGCATCCTTCTTTGAGGTTCCTCATATCAGTGTAGCAGAAGCACCACCGGCCAGCTCCACTTGTCCCTAAAATAGCTCCCCAAACATTGCTGAACACTAGAGAAGTCACTTCTCCTTACGCCAGCACTTCTCCAGCCCAGTGCTCCAGGCTGCCCACAGTTCCCATAATGGCAGGGCTGATGCAGAACAGTTTCACACGGCCCTGTAAGGCAAAGAAAGGGATGAAGAAACATTCAGGATAAGCTACTTAACATCTAAAAGAAAGGGGAGAGCAATAACCTAAAAGAAGTGCCAAGTTATACACTGCAAAGTAAACTGGGTGGCCAATTATAAGGAATCAAATCATGGCTGTGACAAGATTAGTGTCATTTACAGAGGCCTGATTGAATCCAGTAGAAAAACTCTGCCTGGCTCCCAGACCTTTGAAACCCACCCTAATGTTCCTCAACTTTATTCAACTTTATAGCTTAAAGACACCACTTCCACGTCATGGAATAAGCATGCAACTCCACGTGGCTCTGTGGTGGGGGAAAGCAAGCTACGTTTCCTTGTAGCTCCTAATTGTTCTTCTGATAGTGAAAGGTGGTATAATTGCATCAGATTGCTGGTTGTTGAAGGAAGCATGAAGAGGCCAAGAGAGTTTCAGAAAGATAAAACCAAGAGAATTCTATAAAAATATGACGGGACACTGTACAAGCTCCCCTACTGTAGGGTGATTTGAAGGGAGACCCAAGCACAAGCCTTAAGTCACAATTAAGCAGCACATGTGCATTTCTTTCCCTCTTTTCAGGCTGAAATGTTAGTCATAACCATGCACGTCACAGCAGTGGAACTTGGCTGCCAATGCAGGGATCTCATTTGAAGTGTTTCCCACCCATTCCCCATCCTGGGCAGGAGTTGGTTTTCTCATGGTGAGATACTGAACGCTCGATGCCTTTGGCTGGCTGGGGCACACTCTCATCCATCTACCCTTTTGTTGCCATAGGTTACATCGAAGCAGCTGTGATCCCTGCAGGTGCCCGGCGGATCAGAGTGGTTGAGGATAAACCTGCTCACAGTTTTCTGGGTAAAAAGACACAAGCAAAAAGTGTTTTGATTTCAAACTCAGCTCTGGTTTTGGGTAAAATGACCCTTCTCTAAATGACTGGTAACACGATAGGTTTGTTGTTGCCAGGAAGTGGCTGTTGATTTCATTCTCCTTTCAATCTCTCTCTGCTCTTGTGGCTTGGTTTCATAATGTTTGCTTGATGTGATAGTGTGTGACACTTACAGGCCCTGTGCAACCTGAAAGGACCAGAGGATACTTTTATAGAGACAGAAGAGTTCCTGAACAGAACTTGGCACTGTGTTGAACGGAGCTGCCAGGAGCACACAACACTTTGGGAGGGAGTGGGAAAGAGAAGAGTGCATTTAGAGGAAGGAATGGCAGAGATACAGATAGGAAGGCGCCCAGCTCAGGCTGGAGCAGAGGCAGGACAGGGCAGCTGATATCCCTCAGTAACCTGACCATGAGGTTGCTTGCGCCATTTGGTGATGCTGTACCCCAGACCTGATCCTGCACTCTGAGATAGGCTAGCTGCAGCCTCTAGTCCACTTGCTTCTGTTTTCTCAGGCTAAGCAATTTGTTTAATCCTCTTATCATTTTGACTTCTGCATTCCTTTTGAGGGGAACAGGGGTCCTCTCCTCTATTCCCTGTTGTAAATCAAGTTCTAGGCATGGGTGAGGGGTCAGATTTGTATGTGAGGTTGTTGTAGCTAAGCTCTTCTAGCTGTTATGAGCTCATTAACACATCATTTCTATCCTTGCATATCAAACAGTGCTTCAGCCCTTCCACATGCTGACATTGTCATTGCAGTGGTTGGGACAGATGCAAGTTCTGGATGTCCCTTAGCCTGGGAAGTATTAGGTACTGTTTTCACTTGTGCATGTTCTGGTTCTCTCAAAGTGAGCTTCTCAGACTGGAGACACTGATAGAAAAGCACTCTGAAATATGGAATTGCTTTTACAGATATATCAAGCCTGTGGTAGGAACTCTGAGAGGATTATGAAGCTTCTTGCTCTCTGTTTTAGCAAAAGAGGAAACTGATGCAAACCTGCTCATGGAGTCAGTAGCAAAGCTCAAGGACCCTTGGTTTCTGATTTCCATATCTTTTGCTTATAATCCTCCATCTCTGCAGCCAAAAGGAGATGTTAATATCCAGTACTGGGATATAGGATGCCACTGAAAACATTTACATGGTGATTGTGTCTTAGGATTTCAGGTCTAGTGCCATTGGTTTTCTGTCTTGAGATGCTACCAAAGTTGGCAATGTCACTGGGGAAGATGTTTTTGTTCTCTGTCTTTCATTCCAGATTCAGGGGGGGGAAAGAGGACAAATCATGTCATTCAACTGCCCTTAGATCAAAAGCATTGGCATTTGTGCCACTTCTTGGTAGGATGCATGTATCACTACTGCTGGTGTTACCGCTGGTGCTGCAGCTAGCTTGCCAGGAGAGGATTACACCTACACCTCAGATGTTTGACATAGCAAAGCACCGGTGGAACAATGAAAGCCAGTGTTTCCTTGGGTTTTGCAAATACTCTGCCTTCTGGAAGCCAGCCTTTTTGTTTGTCTTGGTGGGATTTGCACAGGGTATTTGTCTGTGGCTTGGGCTTTGGCAGATATCTGCAGCACTGAGAGCCCTACATGAAGCTAGTGACTGCCCTTCGTTGTGACCACGTAACCTTGACTAAAGGAGATATTTCCCCACTGAGTGGTGAAGATTAGGACTCTGTATATTTGGGAGCAGGACTCGGCCCTGTGTGCATCACATAAAGATAGAGAATCTGGTTTTTTTAGAGCTTCTGGATGCTTTTAACTCTTTGGTTCATGGTCAAGAGCCAGGAGAACCTCTTTAAACTTTCCAGGATTTTCTCTTTCAAGGAAAACTGGACACAAAGAAAAGATACTCAAAGTCTTGCTAACTCCAAGCTGAAGAATAGCAGCAGGAGTGTTCCAATAGGACAGAAAAGATGACCAAGAATACAAAATTCAGTCACTCTGATAGGCCTCATAATGCATTGTAAATCCAGGTCTCAGAATGGAAGGATTTTTTGTTTCAATTACACTGACAAAGTTGAGTCCAATCAGGTCCTATTTCCACTCAGCACCAGGTATAGCACTTTGGAAATGAGCCCAGCATAATTTGGAATCATTATTCCATGTGCTGGGAGCAGTGCCTGAAGAATTTCCCTCCACCTACAGGCAACCCACGCGGGCTGCCTTGGCTGGCTGTCACGCTGAAAAACCACCTTGAACAGGAAATGCCTCGGCAGTTTGTATCCACAGGCTGGGAAGCAAGCTGGAGGGACCCAAGGTGGAAATAAAGATCTGATCAGGTGCCAGGTTTAGAAATAGATTGGTCAGTTCCTGTCTTTCAGCCAAGGATTAAAAAAGAAGTTACGGGTTGTTGCTGGGGTTGCTTTTTCTTTTGCGCTTCTACTGAACAACCTTGAGCCAGAAAAAGCTTAGAGATGTCACAGTGGGTTCTTGCTACTGCCTAAATGCACCAACAGTGGGGAGAAGAGAAACACCTGTGCTCTGCTACCCTACTTGAGGCCTAGGGTCCCAGGAGAACTGCAGCCAGCTGTCCAAGGTAGAATAAATCCAGTGGGTGCCAGCTTAAATCAATGAGGTCTGTTTGGCAAAAAGGACCCACAGCTGCCTTCCTCTTTGGACTTTTCCACCAGTTAGACAAGTTTAGTCAGAGAAGACTGCATATATCTTGATCTCAGCTCCTGCCACTGAGCTCTCGGGGAGGTTGGGCAAGTGTTCTTTGTTGGGTGCTTTGCTTATTCTCTAAAATGGCAGTGAAGATACTCGCTGTCTTGCAAAGTGCTTCTGCAATGCTTGGGTGGAAAACACAGCGTTCAATAAGAGCAGAAGTCCCTATTCATCCTCCTGAATGTAGTGCTGTGACCTCTGGGGCTAGGCAGAGCAGGTCTGGAAGAACGGTGTGTGACAAAATCCTTTGGAGAAAGAGCAGTATCCTGTGTCTAAGAGATGTGAAGGTTTTATAGCTGCAGCATTGATCCCTACTGGTGGGGCACTTGTGTGCAATAAAGACAAACAGTGGTGAAAACACTTTGGCCCAAATACTCTGTTGAGTCTCCAGTCTAATTCCTGCAGTCCTCAAGCAGCACCTTTGGGAACAGCAGGGCTGTTTCCAAACTCTCCATCTCCTCAGTCACTAAGGGAGCAGTGCCTGCAGCAATCAAAATCAAAACCTTCCCAGAATAGAAGTCCACAAAGATGAAACATTTTGTTTTTCATCAGCAAGCTATCTTCCTTTGATGACGGGCTGGAACCAAAGCATAGTTTTAGTCATTCAAGCTCTTATGCAGTGTTTTGAGCACGTGCTGTGATATCTTTACTAGTCAGCCATACTGCATGGAGATAGTTTTATCTCATCCACAGTTTGATTACTCGTGTCCATGGCTCCTCGAGGCCAGTGTGATGGCTGCTTTGATCTGCCTGGAAGCCACTAGGTTTTGGCAGAGGAAAGCAATCCTATTTCATAATTCTGTCTGAAGTTTGCAGAAGGTACTTTGTAGATTGAGGAACAAAGCTGGAAGAGAAGTAAGCTGCAGAGTTACATTGCTTTGGCGTGCAAATGCCAGGACATCATCATACCCCTAGTCTATGTGCCAAAGAGAACATTCCTCAGAAAAAACATTCCCCCACTCCTTCTGAGGAAACCATACCTGCAGTTTCCTTTCACCCTGTTTTTGGATCCTCTAGTGGGACCATGAGAGCTGTCAGGAAGGTTGTGTGCAGCAGGACAGAAGGATATTCCACCCTTCTCCATAACTGCCCATGCTGCAGATCCTCAGAAAGGCACAAGAAGACACAGAGGGCATTGTGACCTCCAGCTGCTCCAGACTTCTCCAGAGGTTAGATGCTACACAGGGTACTCAGTTGGTAAATTGGATGTGCCCTGAAATATTCCTGGGCACTGAGGCCAGTGATCATGGAGCATCTTGTGTATGGGCTCTCCACCCTCAGTGAAGGGGGGGCTGCCTGCGTGCTGCTTATTGGGAAGGGACCCTGCAGAGTCCTGGATCCTGACCCACACTAGGAGTTGTTTGGGAGAATTCAAGTTGACCTGGGCTATAAGGTATACTAGGGACTGTTTTAGCAAGTTTCCAGGTGCCTGGTGGAATAGTCTACAAATAGATTCCCACTGTGAGATGACACCCTGTGCTGGAATTGCTTCAGATGTCTCCTCTTACCCTTGCACTTGCTACAAACAGTCCCACAGTAAATTAGACCCAACTGATAAGTCAACTGTGTTGAGCAGTTGACAAATCCAGTTCTTGGTCTCTTATGCATATTAGGCAATTATATATAGCCTGAGCACACCTGGAAGGGTTTGCTGGCCATGGGGACTTGATCCGAAGAGATGACGATGGCAGATTTTCCTACTGACTTGGAAAGACTTTAATTCAGCTCCCCTTACCTCCTTGCAACATGCTGTTAAGTGAAAGGCAACGTTGTGTTTTTTACTGGAAGAGAATAAAATAGGCATGAAATGCTA
Organism: Aegotheles bennettii; assembly: GCA_013398125.1. Lineage (NCBI taxonomy): Eukaryota > Metazoa > Chordata > Aves > Caprimulgiformes > Aegothelidae > Aegotheles > Aegotheles bennettii. Next base: position 345,654 of record VZRW01007566.1, on the reverse strand, counting down.
AGAAAACATCTTGCCAAAGGCTTAGACAAAAGACACAGTTAACCTTGAACTAAGGAAGCCCAGTAACACATGGGCTGTTCTGTCTGTCTGATGTCAGGGCAGATTTGATCATGGTGCATGGATCTTCACAAAGGAGCTTGGACTTTCTCTCTGTTAGAACAGGCTCTGCCAATTTTCTCTTCCCTCAATGCATCACATAGACGTCTGAATAACTGTGCTTCCATTCTAATGCAGAAAATACACAAATCCCTAAATCAGCTTGCGCTGACGAGTCAACAGGAATGTGATGCCCTTCTGGCCGGAGATGTCTTGGTGTGTGTAGGATTCAGTGGTGCTGATGCAATAGGTTAGGCTGGAAGAAGGGACATGTTATTCCAAGTATCTTTTCTTCTCAGTATTCATCCTACAGGGCATCCTTCTGCAGTAGAGCTTTTTTTGTTGTCCTTACTGGTGCACAGAGGCACTTCCTGACAGGACAGATGTGGTCCTACAGCACCTGACCTTATGCATGTGTGTCCAGCTCATGGACTCTGAAGGCACAGTGGCTGTGGCAGGCTGTTCCTTGTCTGCTGATGTTTTATATTTGTGGCCTGTTTTCCATCACAAATGGAAAAGGTAGATTGTATCTCATCTGCTTCTGCCTTTTGAGAGCAAAGAAGACATCAGGAAGTATCCTGACCATAAGCTCTGCTTATTTCTCATGCTGGAACTTCATAATGCCTGTCCAGTTTTTTAACTCACAAAAACACTTCAGGAGTAATTTAGAACAACCCAAGCACTGCTCTAAATTGTCCCTGTAGGTAGTGCTGGCAAGTTGGAATATTCTGCCCCCCCAGTGTTGAGGAGAAGGAGGTATTAAGCTCATCTGCCAAGCTGACATTCTGTGCACTAACCAGACGCAGCTTTGTGACTTGATTTCTCTTTACAAATGTGAGAGCTAAATGTTAACTTGTTCAATGCTTGCACACACAGACTCAGCAGTTTTATTTTGTACTTGCAAATCTTCTTGTGTGTATGAACACAGAGGTTTGATTGATCTTTTTCTCAAGGAAAGTTTAGGAAAATACAGTTTCAAAAACTGGCTCTGCTTTTGAATACAGAATATGACCAAGCTATAGACATTATGATGGATCAGCTAAAATGATACTTTTTTTTTCTCTTATAAACTCATGTCTGTTACAAGGCATCTTGTCCTTCAGGTGGGCTGAGGCAGAAGCTCGATAGTTTATATTGTAATTACAAATTCACTTATATTTCATTTCATGGTGTTTGTTTCATTCCAGCTCTAAAAGATTCCAGTAAGAGATCCATTAACAGCGACTGGAAAATTGAGCTTCCTGGTGAGTTTCAGATCGCAGGCACTACTGTCCGGTACGTGCGAAGGGGTCTGTGGGAGAAAATCTCTGCCAAAGGACCAACTAAAATACCACTGCACTTGATGGTAACTTTATATCCTTTGTTTGTGTTTCTTAAGTGATGCAACATAAAGGGTTGATATCCTAGCTGAAAGTTAAATTTTGATTGTTTGCTTGCTCACCACAGCTTTTTAAATGTCTGCTGTAGTGCCTCTCTTTGCTTCCTTTTGCAACATTGAAAGGGGTGGAGAAACCCAGCTATCTATTTAAAAATAAATTATGCTCTATTCTGGATGAACATGCAGAGTCCCAGTAGGCTCATGTCCAGTACAGGACATACTCCTGTAGGCAACGTGACAGGTCCATTCTAGACACGTAGGTTTCCAAGGGCCTTCTTTATTTCATGGACATACCTGCTCACACACATGAAAGGTTATGTACCAGCATATCTTCTCAGCTGATGCCAGAGCATATTCTGTATTAAATACACTGTTGTTCTAACAGAAAAGATGCAGATCTGAGATGTATAGATGATACATTTGAATTTGACCCTCAGTAGTGACTTAGTTGCACACAGAAATGTTCTGTTTTCTTTACATTGTGTTTTTAATTTTAATTATTTTAAAGTGTTCCTGGAGATCTTTCCTAATGTTCAACATAGGCCTTCTGTTAACCAGGCAAGTCATTTTATAAACAGTCATATGGCTGCTGCATAGACTATGAGTGAGGAGTCCACAGAGGTGAGAAGAACACGATGGTAGTCCCAGTCCTGTCACTAATAGGTGATGTGGTGACTTATGGGCCAGTCCCTTAGTGTTGGTGTTAACCTTAATGTTTCTATCTGTAAGATGGTTGTGATAATGCCTGTCTCATATATGTGTTATTCAGTGAAAGTCTGCAGGAAGCTTTGCAGTTTCTATAGGGAGGTTTGCATACAAACATAGAGTGTTTTAATGTATGCTTTGCTTCCTGTAACTTTGTAATCCAATTACATGTTTCTGTGTACTGTTTCTTTTCCTTGGGACTTTTTGCCATGTTTGTTCACTGAAGCACTGCTGAAAATCAGAAGTCTCTCCCTTTCCTCACGGGAACTTTTTGGCTTGCTGATGTTTGTTGTGCAACATTCCATGGCCCAGTTTGAAAAGCTCGGATGTTGCATGAACTTTTCTCACACACACACAAAAAAATACTAATACTCCACTTTGTCAGTACTTTCCCTGTGTCAAAATATGGTGCATAGGAACATGAGGTGTTTTGCCTTTGCTCTATCAGACAGATGAGTGAGTTGTTTACTAGGTTCACATACAGGCCAGTGTAAAGCTGGATTCAAGGAGGTTATTACTGAAATACTCGGTGGTGCACCTTCCTGTCTCAGCCATGGAGTTCAAGGTCTGCCTACACAAGGGAATTGTATACAGAAGCCAGTTTCATCATCAGAAAAGTCATCATCTGCTTGACTTTGTCCTTAATGCAAGTCTTTGCTCCTGAAACCAGGACTCTGACAAAGCATCTTGTACTGCCAAGGTCTTCCTAACCTCATGTAAGAAAAGGAGTTGCACGGGTACCATTTGTGAAGATGCTGTGCAGGGGTCCTTTGCCAGCTCTTGGTACCTCCCAGGGTGTTACTTTGTTGAAGTTTACAGCAGCAAAATCTGGTACCAGAGTTTGTGAACTTCAGCATTAGTAGAGCTTTGTTTTTAAAGAAACTCTCACTTCCCCTTCATTAACAAGTAAGCAACCAGCATAGGAAGCTAGTGATTGTGAGGTTCTCCATGAGTATCCTTTTCACGTACAGACTGGCATTTTCAGCACATATGAGCAGAGGAAATTTTCCTTCTTCACCTTCCCCCCAGAAATGATTAAAAAGGAGGAAGGTAAAAGTTACCAGACCATTAAAAAAAACATGTGGCTTAAAATCACTGCCAGTCGTAAACAAAGCACACTTGAAGTCTTTTCTTTAAATCAGATATTAATCTTTTCCTTCATAGAGGGTAGTGGGTTTCATTCTTTCAACACAAGGAAGGCAGAATGGTTACCAGTTCCCTCTAAATAGAAAACTGTTGTTCAAACAGTGGTGGAATACACTGGACTGACAAAGAGCCAGAAGCTTCAGTCAATCTCTTGTGACCTGCATTTGAAACCAATTATACACACATACACACACACCCCAATTATATATGGCTACGAAATTGCATGAAATTGGTTTCATATGGGCCTTTAGATTCACTAGTCTTGCACCCATATTGAGATAATAAGGATTTCTTTTTAGGAGCTGGTTTTTAATACTTGAGGCATTTCTCCAAGTGCATTGCTGTAAGTATATTTCTTGGAGAAATTAATGTTTGTGTAACTAGGCCTGTGCTAGACCTCCTCTTGGCAACAGAGGACAACCAAACACTCCCAGAGCATAAAGATGCTTTAGACAAGACTGATTGATCAATTCTGTAGAACAAGCTGTTCATATCTCATGCATTTAAAGAAAGCCAGAGCAGGACTTGAGTTCTCTGCCTCTGACTGCCTGGTATTTCAAATTGTGTTTATAAAAAAACATTCATCTTTGAAACTGTAACCATGAGCAGCTAGTTTCAACCATGGTATTCAGTTCTGGTAGTAAGGCTCCCTCTGTAGCTGAAGCAAAACCATGTCTTTGTTCCCCACATCTTCTGGAAGATGCTTTTCTGCCCAGGGTTATGCAATGTGCAGAGCAACCCATGGATGCTGAGTTTGTGTAGCCCCACAGTGTTCACTGCACGATCTCCAGGATGTCAGTGGCAGCAAGCTGGACCCCTCCTTTCAGCAATATGTTTTGGGTTGGTTTTTTTTTTGTTAAATGAGCTTATGACAGCTTTAGTGAGATTATTGGTAGGAGTGATTTCTGCGAATCTGAATGGAGAACAATTATTGTTGGGACAAAATAGCATTTGCAAATTTGCTTTTCTTAATTGGGCAGCTGCTTGCTTCACTTATGATAGCCCTACTTGAAATATCTAATTTGATAAAGTGCTGCTCCTGTTTCAGTAGGTGACAAGCCAGCAGAATTCACTTGTCTAATGCTGCTAAGATTAGGGGATGATAAGTCTAGAGCCCCACCATCAGTAGTACTTCTATGACATTGATTAGTAGTGTGGTAACTGAGATTCCATGGACCTCATACTCCATTGGGTGTCTTTTAGACACTTCTGACTCAAGCCAGTGAAAGTGAGAGCCAAATGAAGCCCAACATGTAAATCAAAATAGGACCACAACTGTCATCTGCCTGTGGTGAAAAAAATGAGCATTTTTCTCTGTTCCACTGTCTTTGTCAATAGTCAGTGAATTTTGGAGCAGTAACACTAGAGATATCACATGTGACTCCATGGGAAATAACCAGCCTGCTGTTGGAAGCAGGTTTCACTTTCCTCTGGCAATATGCAGGGCATGAAAACACACACATTGCCAGCAGCTGAACGCTATGGCTCTTCCTGGTCATCCTCAGCTTTCTGAGACAATAAAATCCGGCTCCTACAGCTCATCAGCAGGAATAGTCACACTCACTTCGAGTGCCACATTTCCCAGAAGGCATGTGACTTTTTTGGACAAATATGATGAGTGAATTTTTACCTCTAGATGCTCATTAAAAGAGTTATTATATGAAAATTGCTGATTTAATGCTTCCCGTTGTCTTCCTATTCCTCTTTAGATAGCCAGTGGCCCGCTGATCACATTTGAGTTGTGCAGGTTTAGACATCTCCATGAATGTTTTAAATATTCCCAAATCATGAGCAGTTACTGCTCCTGCAGATGCTCTGTTTTACCAATATCACTGTAATTTCAGGCTTCTGGATAAAGATTTGGTTGTCTTTCATGAGATACTTGTATTTTGGCCTGAGACAGCACTTCCAGCATCACTGTCTCTGCAGGCTGCTGGCTTTCCCAGTACACAGTGTGTTGTAACAGCCTTTCTTTCCCTGCTGAACCAGGTGCTGTTATTTCATGACCAGAATTATGGAATTCATTATGAATACACCATTCCTGTAAACTATACTGCTGAAAACAGAAGCGAGCCAGAAAAGCAACAGGATTCTTTGTACATCTGGACGCACAGTGGATGGGAAGGGTGCAGTGTGCAGTGTGGAGGAGGTAAGGCCATTTGGAAGCTTGGTGGGACCTGCTGTATGGTGTTTGCAGACACTACCCATGAGGGGGTGCCTGCAGAAGACCGTGTTGCCAAAGCATGAAGGAAACTAGCCATGGGGATGGATGTTGCCATAATGAACTCAAATGGGAGCTCGTTCTCACTGGCTCTCCCAGCTATCATCTGCATCCCCACAGTTAATTTTCAACCAGCATTTTGGCAGGGACACTGCTCTGTCTGCTTGTTACTATAGGCTGGGGCTGCACCTGGATTAGAGCTCCACGGATGGCTCAAGGCACTGTGTGCAGCTCCATATCTCAAACCTCCGTCACATTCTTGGAGCGGAGTTTTCACAGGTGTTCAGGCATGTTCACTGAAAGACACTTCCTTCCCTGGGGATGTAGCAGGGGCAATGCTGCTGTGACAGCTCCTGGAGATTGCATCAGATGCTCTTAACGTGTGGTGGACTTTCTGGGAGTATATGAGCACACTTTTCAAATCACAAAAGCACAAATCACACTTTTCAGATGATCCCTGGGGTGTGCTGAGAGAGATTTGCTGAAACCCTGGGGGGAATCGATGCCTGTGAAAACCAGAGACTGGTTTGTCAGCCACTGTCCATTGAATTTTCAGTGCTGGAAGAAGTAGGTTATTCCCTGAGGAAAATGGATTGTTTCCCTGCATTCTGGCCAGCCTTTCTTCACACAGTTATTTATCATATTATACGACACAAAGAAAGAGTGCTCATCTTCACATTTGAAGGCTTTGCTGCCCTCAGTTTCCTGAAATCATGGATTTATTTTTTTTTTCTTTAAATAGAATTCATTTTAAAATGGACACTTACTTTTATTGATGCTTTAGAACAATAATTTCTTAGAGCCATTAAACTCTTACATGCATAAGCAGGAAATTTGTTTGTGGCTCTTCTGATTTGTGTTGCAAGCCTGCCACATGTTTGAATCAAATCAGTACCTGGCAACATGGCTCACACCAGTAGTAACTTGGATGGCAGTTGATCCTCTTATATTTTGGTTGTCAGATGCTTTCACTACTTATCCAAGCTGGGAAAGGCCTTTTCCCTTCTGTATAGATCCTTACAATTTTTTTATTAACAGAATTTGAGTTATTTTTTATTACCTGCTGCAGATCATGAATAGACTCAATTTGATGCAGAGTCAGGGTTAAGAAGAGGATCTGAGAAACTGAAATAATTATCAGGCAGTAAGACAAAGTCATGTGCTGCAGGGGTGGTGTTTTCCATGTCATATCTGGTCGTTGTCATGCCACCCTATGGCACAGCTTTCCTGATGTCACACAGTGGAAAGCTGAGCCACGAGGGCCACACTGCTGCCAGTCAGAAATACTGACTACTCCTGAGGTGTCTCCTGCTGGTGGAGTTTTTACAGTGGTACATCTGGAGGACCAGAAGATGAGAAATTTATTTTTTTTTTGGTGGCTTAATTTGGTCTCTTTGTGAAAGAACAAGCCCAGTTTATCACTCTTGAACCCCGGCCACTCCTTTTCAACCTGATTTTCTGAATGGGGAGCAGCAAGAGGCAGCTGTCCTGTCATTATCAATCACTGAGAGGTGGATGTGGCTTCCGCTTACAAAGCTGGAGCATCTGTCCTGGGTGATTACAGGGCACAGCTACATGTGGAGGAGGAACCAGAAATGAAAGCAAATTGTTTTCAAGATCATTTTCACATTAGACACTAGAAAGAGAAAGCTCAACATGTTGTTCCTGTGAAGCAGTCAATTTCACAATTATTGAGGAAAGATTTATAGCTTTTCTGAAAAAAACCAAACCCACAGAACAGTACAAAGGTAAGACAGAAGTGAGAAATAAGATTGTTTACAGAATCTTGTAGAGATAGCAGGGAGCTTGTAGCTTTTGAGATTTGGTTCATGAGTCGACACGGTTCTGAGCCACTGATTTTCTTCTTCAGAGTTATTTTTTATTTGACTTGTAGGTGAACGGAAGACCATTGTGTCCTGTACTCGAATTATTAACAAGACCATGACACTGGTGAATGACAGTGACTGCCAACGAGTGAATCGCCCTGAGCCCCAGGTCAGGAAATGTAACACACACCCCTGCCAGTCACGGTAAGGAGTTAAAAAATAATAAAACCCAATATCCTTTTCCTTCACAAATTGCCCATTTCCAAATTCTCCATCTGGTGAACATGGTGAAAATATCTAGAAGTATTGGAACACATTGTTAGCCTTGGTAACCAGCTGTAATACTAGTTTCTTTTTCCTGAGCAGGTCAGATTTTCATTGCCTCAGAGTCCATTTAATCTGTGGGCAGTAAGGCTGGATTCCATGCCATGCAAGCTGCCTTCATGCATTGTTTAGGGATGTGTTTTTTTCCCCTTGGCTGCCTCCTGGGTGACAGAGCGAGTTGCAGTATGAAGCTAGATGAGAGTGCAGTGACTGCATATCTAACCTTTTCTTTTTTTTTTAATCAGCACAGAATAGGGTCTGATTAATTGTCAAACAGTGCTACAAAAAAACCTCACAAACAACCCACAGCCTTTGAGCTGCTACAGCTGACCTTCTGTGTCGCGTGCCTGACCTGTACTAGTGTAGTTCAGACTGGGATTCTTTAGGTGAGCAGGGTCTCTTCTTCATGTGAATTTTGTACAGTGCCAAGCAACACCTGCAGAGTTTGGAAACATGCCTGAATCTTGCTGAAGTCAAGAAATTATGGTGAAACACCAATTAGATGCTGTCCTCAGTGAGGGTGCTTTTCTGCATTGGTAGGCATAATTAGAAATCTAATAGTTATGAAAATAATAAAAAATTCTCTTTTTAATTTGGCAAGCCCCGTTACCTGAATTAATTTGGATCTACATTGTATAAAAAAAGACATTTATGGCCAAAATGACAAAACACAGGAAGGCAAATGAATTTGTACTGTTTTCTTGCTAGCAAAAAAGTTCACTCTTGCTCCGCAGTAATGGTTAGCATTGTGGAGAAATGTAGGTGCTCCACTTTTGATAGCAGTTACAACATAAAATCTATATAGGATAAAGCTCAGCAATATCTAAAAAAACATATTCAAAACAACCTGCTAGCTGTTGCATCTTGTATAATCAGACAAGCCAGGGAAACATAACTGTGAGGCTAATCCTGCTGACAGAAATGATAGGGAAAATGAGAAACAACACGCTTCCTTCTAATTAGACCTGCACTCTGATTAAAGTGCCCTGAAGCAGGGAAACCCAGTGTCAGGTAATCCATCAATAAGGCTGTTTCAGGTTTCATTTTCTGTCTGCACTGCCTGTTATTGCTGTTGTACAGTATTGTGGCCATACTGCTTTCAGTGGTACAGGGAGGTATCATGAGATACTCTGAGTGCTTCTGGGTGTGTAAGGAGAGCGAAACTCCCTACTGTCATTTCCCTCAGGAAGTTTTCTAAATTCAGTGATGCTGGGATTTCTGTCATGTCATTCTCTCAGAAAGACAGAAACAAGGAGCTTGTGTTTTAGCCCTGGCATGAAATACTTCTTTCATGAAACCATTGCAGGGAGACTGGGGTGGGCCCAGGTAGGTATATGGAGGGGTTCCAGGTGCTAAAGAAAAGCAACTTACAAAGCTCTGGAAGAAGTGGGCAGCTTCTGTCTCTACTAGCTGAGAGCAACAAAGTAGATCTTGGCCATCAGGTCTGTTGGAGCCAGAAGACCCACGGTGCTGTTTCTCAATGGGATCTCCATGACCCTGAGCCCTTGGGGAAATTTCCCCTTTGTTGCACACTCTCACCATGACATTGCTGCCCGTCCAAGGCAGTGACAGTGGGTTAGGTTGAATCACACAAAAACTCCTGAGTAGAGAATACTCTGTTCCTATATCCAGATTGGGTTCTTTTGTAGATTCAGGTCCAGCCCTTAATGTTATTCCAAGGTATCTCTTCTGTATGGAGTTACCAGGCAATTTATAGCCACAATTTAGCACAGTTGTCCCCAGGAGCAATTAGGGTCCATTTTTTATCAGAGCAATGACAGCAAACACCAAATGAGCTTAGTACCTGGAAAGGCCACAAAATCCTTGCTGATCATCTGATAGACTACAGTCTCTCACTCCCTCCGTGTAGACCACACTTTCACACTTAACATGCTTTTGACTGGAAACATTTTCAGAAGCACATTCTCTGTGCCTCTGTAGAATTTAAATTTCCACTTGCGTTTGCCCACCCAGATATTAGAAATGCATGCTTAGCATATTCTCTGACCAAGAACATCTTAAAGAAACCATTCTCTTTCACCATGTCAAGGCTTTTTTATGAGTCCTGAATTTGTTTTAGTGTTTCAAGTAAAATTATTGTAGCATCTTGTTACAATAAGGTCCTTTCCCGTTTCCTCTCAGACCTAAGCCCTTTACCTGACTGGAGAAGAACGAACAATGCTTTCCTTTCTGTAGTAAACCTGCTCTGTTTAGTGCATTTTGATCTACATTTACACTTGTACTCAAAATTTAAAAGAATCACCTTACAGATAATTTATATCTAGGGTCTTACGGCCAGCACAAGACTAGGTCATAGGACACTCAGTCTCTGTTTCTCTTCTGGATGTGCTGTGTGACTTTAATTCTCTGCCTGACCCTGTCCCTTTGCTTCCTTTCTAAATCTGTGTATAATCTGGATTGCAAACTCTCTGAAATGGGTGACATCATGGTGTATAAATGGAGCAAGAGGAGGAGTTTATTGCCATTGGGATTGCAATAAAAATAAAAAAATAATAACCCACATTATAGATATAAAATGACCTGGAGGGAAAAAAGGGTATCATATTAAAGTGTCTTTCTTCCAGCACAATCCCAAAGTGCTTTGCAAATTATATATCCCTTTGAACTTCAGCCACCTCTTGGGAGAGCCAAATAATGTGGGGCAGGGGACAGTAGTTTCATAAGGCCAAGGAGAAGATTAGAGGTCTGCAACTGCAACCCAGCATCTGAAAAAAACAAAGCAGGATTGAAAAAAGGTTTGGACACACTGACATGTTTTAAAATTAAACGTCAGAGAAGAGAATTTTCTTAAGGATTTTGTTGAAACTGGCAAAAATAAAAGAATCTTTCATTCTTTATTGTTGTTACTCTTTCACCTTTTAAAAAAATGCCTCTTTCTTCCTATTTTATTTTTTATGTTCCTTGACCCTCTTTTTCCATTAAATTCTTTACAGCTTCCTTTCCTGTCCCAACTGCACCCTATTAGCACCTCTTTATTCTAATCCTTTGCCTAGCTCTTTAGATTCTTTTTTTTACAAAACCCTGCTGTAACCAGATGGAATCTGGATTCTTGCATGCGGTGTGTATGGGTTGTTTCCAGCACACTGAACACCAACCCAAATATATAGGCAAACCCAGCACTCATGTTGGCACGAGACTCAGAAATCACAGATCACATCAGCTGTTATTACTGAAAACATAGGTCGGCCAGTGGCCACACACTTCAACATGCATGGTTGGGTCTATGAATATGGAACTGCTCCCCTCTCATGCAGGAAAAGAACCAAAAACACATGAAATGTCCCAACTGTTAGACTTGTAATGGCCTGTATGCAAACACTGTGAATTTTTCTCCTCTTTGCTGTAGCAGATTTTAATAGAGGTTGAGTTCTTTCAGAGACCTGTTGTATATGTGATGTTCCTACACAGATGCTTAACAGCAACATAAAAGCCAGAAATCCCTGCCTTCCTCTACAGAAAATCACAGGAGACCTGAGGCCTTATTTTCACTGTTTAAGACTTGAAAATATCTCCTGAGTCCAGGGGTTATTTCTCTGCTACTATTAGCAGCATCTCATAGACTCCTTTCTGATTTTACTCCACAGCCTCCTTCCCTCACTGGAAGTATCCTCGGTGACCTTGCTGTTCATGTGGGTCAGGGTCTTTTCTTTCCAGCCTTAATTACTCATTGTCATGTTTCAACCATTTGTTCTTGCATCAGCTCTGTTCCTTTGCTTACGCAGTATTTTCTCTCCCTAGCTCTTTGCCTTGGGCTAAATGCCATATGATACAGCAAACCAGTGTATCCTTCCATCATTTTGCTGGGCTAAATCCATTACTTTTCTTTAACTTCTTATTGGATCAGAGACTGTGCCTCAATTCTTCATTCCCTTGCTCACTTTCTCTACTGGTGCTTTAATTTACATTATTTAAATTCATAATTTGAGTACATAGGTGACCAGAATCGTATGGAGAATCCCAGTCTTAGTCCAGTCTAGCCCTTGCACAGTTGCATTCATACTCTCTTCTTTGGCAGTAACTCTCCTGATACATGCTTTGCTTCTTTCATGGCTGCATCGTATTTGTGGCTTGCAGTCATTCTAGATGTTTTCCTCCTCATTTGCTTCCACATATGAATCCTACTTTAACACAGAAAGACTTGTTATTGGTCCCTAAGCACACAACCTTGCACTCTATGCTAATAATTTTCATCCTATCTCTGTTATTGCAGTACTCAAGGTTATTCAGTTCTTCCTGTAAGACATCCTAATCCTCTGTTGCATTGACAATGCTTCTAGACTTTGTATTGTCAGCATTTTTGCTGGTTTTTCAGCAGTTTTCTTCTTTTTGTGCCAAGGTTATTAATGAACATACTAAATTAGATCAAATGCAAGACAGATCTTTCAGGAAGTCCACTGGTAACTAATCTAAATTCCTTTCATACCTGATATTCCTTTACAGCACTAGACTGTGCCCAGCTCTCACCTACTATATGATTTATGCATTGATATCCATGTTTCCCAGCATATCATCAGTTTCTTCAACTTACATAAGAATTTCCAGTGCAGCAAAAGGAGTTCTTTACTGATAACCAAATAGATTAAATCTACCACATTTCCTTTGTCTGGAAAAGCAGTTATTTTAATCAAAGAAATGCAGCCAGTGAGGTTTGCCTGGAGGAAACCTATGTTGCATCCATTTACCACTATGTCCTTGATTATTGTTTCCTTCCAAACCCGCTCTGAAAACTGGCACGCTGCTGAGGTCAGCTCTGTGGTTACATGGATCACTTCTGCCTTTCTTTTTTCGTTTCCCCTTTCACTTTTCCATCCATAGACTGAAATCCAGCACTGTGCTCTCCAAGGGCTCATGCACCAGAGTGATGCCCACTGGAGAACAGTTGAAGCCAGGTCCTGGCTCAGGACCTCACCGACCTGCCTGAAAGGCTGGTGACTGCCCAAAGCACAGTGCCTCTGTGTGTGGTGGTTGGTAGTGCCCATTGCTTTGATTCCTGGTCTGATTTAAGTGCTTATCTGTATGTCCCTTACTGCCTGAGGGTCCTCCTCTCCCTTTAGACTCCACCATCTGCCCATGACAGTGCCCTGTTTAACAGTCCAAGGATACAGAAGTTGGTCACTGTCCCCAGTTCTGGTCTGCGTGCACCATATTTATTTTTGTTAGCATCACAGGTAGGTGGGGAGCCAGAATAGTTTTGAATTTATTTTGTGAGGTGAAAGCCTTGCAAATAGTAAAACCTCGGGGGGGGAGCAGTGTGATGGAAAACTCCTTGAGAATGTTAGCAAATTACTTGCAGGGCTGTATGGAAATTATACGAAACTGGAGGGACATATTGGGAGTGTCTGGTAACTGGAGGGACTGAGCGAGACGTTTAATGCTTCCAAATGGTTATGTTCTTTCATTAATGCAGTCGGACTCTTTTGGAACCTGTACAAATGTTTATCATTCATAAGGTCCAATGGCAACGGGTGCAAAATCTTATCTGTGCCTCGTGCTAAGAAACATCTCCTTTGGTGTGTTCTGAAGTTGGTTACATGAAAAAAGAAAAGGAGGAACAGCCATGGGGAGAGTTTCAAATCATTTTAGCCTGGAAATCTGGCATAAATAGTAATGTTAGCACCCTCTGATCCAAGGAGGCACCACGTAAGAGCTCATTTTGAAGTACTTCCCAAAACTGGAGTTGGGATCTCTAGAATCAGTTTGAGCTTAATGAATTTGCCAGGACTGTGCTGGACACTTGCAAGACGTGGTGGCTGCAGGCGGGCAATGCTGCACCCTGGTGGCTGCTCTTCAGGGAAACCATCCTGGGCTGCAGCAGATCCCCGGCAGCCCTTGCAAGGTGAGAAGCCAAATGCTGTAGACCAGAAAGCCTGAGACACTTTTGGACATCTTTGTGAGTGGGTAGCTCGTGTCCTGTCATGGACATAGCTGGTTATCACCATCCAGTAGAAGGAGACAGAGTCATGTGCATTCCAGGTTGTAGGCAGTTCATCAAGTGCAGCAGCAGGCAATCAGTAGTTAATTAGCTACTGAAAGACAAAAAAGATATTTTTCAAGCAAATCCAGCAACTCAACTCAATGAAGCAATTCTGAAAGGGAAATAAGAGAAGACCTGGGAACAGACAGAGAGTAGACTAAGGAGGGCTTATTGGCTACTGCTAAATGCATTTAAATAAAATAATTCAACATGACTTGCTAGAGCAGAAGTTAATTTGGCATTAGTTTTCACATGGAGTCATGAGACAGTTTTCTTAGCTCTGGTGTAAACCCCCAGGCTGGCTTACATCACAGTTTTTCCCATTATAATGTTTGACTCAACAACCTTATGGTTGAACATTTCCTTGTTTAAAATGTTAAATGATCTGTGCTTCTTTGGTCTGAGGCTCTTCAGGCCAAGTCTTTACCCACAAAGGAGGATTAGCAGAATAATCTAGCAAAATATTTAATTGTGAAATTCACTCCTGCTGCTGCCTGCTGGAATGCTCTTCACTCTGTTCAAGTCCTGTGGTGTGAGCTGAGGAAAAGGCACTGCCTTCCTTGAAAGGCAGGGAATGGAGCTGAACACCAGTTGCCTCATCAAAGATACACCAGCCATGGATCAGGGTAGGAGTAACTCACTGCAAAATTGCTCTGAGAGTGATGATATTCTGTGCCTTGGTGTAGTGAAGGGCACCTATTCACACCAACACCACGCTGAGTCCTCCAGAACAGAGTGATCTGCTCGGGTTGGGGGAGCAAGGAGGGAGAACACAATGTCTTCCATTTAAAAAAAAAAACTTCCCAAGGTGCATGTAAATTATAAAACATTGTCCTATGGCTGATCTTATAATTGGTGGGAAATTAAAAAAATAAAGCTGTCAAAATGATAATCACTAAAGGAAAAAAAGAAACCTGTGTGAGTGAAAGTTGGCAAGTCTGTTAGCAGGATGACTACTGTACTGGAAAATTACTGAGCACTGTTTATAAAGGCAATCAGACAGGAATGTTAGTCTTGGAGTCCTACTTTCGACATCAGCAGCTGTATTATTATACTAGATTCCTTGTACTTTTTTCCAAAAAAAAATAAAATAAAATAACCCTTCTGGTGACTGGGTGTGGCACAACCTGTTCCCAAAAGTCAAGATTCACCTGATTATTTCGACCCCACTATGGCAGAGAGATGGTGGAGAGTTTCAGAAGTGTGTAGGGAGAGAAAGATAAAATAGCAGAGTGTGTGTAGTTCATGGAAATCATGAGTCCATTTGTAAACAGTGTTTTCTTGCTTCTACATATTCAAGCATGAACTCAGTTTGATAGCTGTGAGCAAAATATATCTGACTGTCAATTCCACGTGACTGAATCTCAGAAATCTTTTCCAATTCTCCTGGCTAAAATTGCCCAACGTGAAACCCTGGCTCCACTGCAAGTCAGTCTGAGTTGTGCCTGACATCAGTAGAGCCAGTTTCACCCAGGTGACCCAGAAAACTAAGAGCAGCTTCGGCGTGATTTTGCATCACGAAATGGTGCTGAAGACAGCCAGTGCTAACTAGACATGGAGTTATCCTCACCTGTACATCAGTGCAACAGTGCATGTTAAATCAAAAGGTATGCAGTAAAATTTGTTGGAAGTAGAACCCTCGGATTATGCTGCTTTAGATTAGTTTCTATCACAAGTGCTTTTTCAGACTAGCTATGTCTTGTTTAGTAGCAAATTTCCTCTGATGCTTTATTCAGCAGTAGTACAGGCTCTTAACTAGTTGTAGTTAAGAGCCAGTTCTAAAAAAAAATAGGTTTAATAAAACCAGAATAAAATGTGTTATTGTAGATGTGTCTTTGGTCACATCCAGGCTATTACTGTGAAAGCAGGGAAATTTCATTTCACCCCTGTAGTACTGGGGGGGAAGCAAAAGTAACACAACCCCCTTGTAGACAGTGAGTAAATGTGCAAATATGTCACGGATGTCTAGTGAGAAGAACAGAACCAGCCCGCAGGCACCAGTCTTCTGCAGGGCTCAAGACAGAAATAACCAGGTGAAATGTAGTGGGCTGCAATATTTACCCAAGAACATGTAATGGCTTTGTGTTATAAGAGGCTACAAATCTCTGAGAAGTGACCTCGTGTCTTTTGATTGCACTCTCCCCACCCCATCCTTCAGCCTTGACCCATTTTATCTTTGTAGGATTTGTTCCCAAATCCTTAGCTAAAAGCCTTCATTTGCAGACATTCATCTCCCCTGGGTTTATGTACATGGTGCTGTAGACAATTTATTTTTCTAGAAAATGTAGGAGTCTTAGGCAAGTAGGTAGAATGGGTAATTCAAGGTTAATGACTAATCCAGACCATAGAAAGATCAAATGATGAACTGAACCTCCAAAAGATAATTCAAGTTTGCTCCAGGGGCCTGCCAGATGAGTGTTGCCAAAGCAGATTAGAAGAAGAACTCCCAATTCCTCAGCAGAGATACTGAGAGGTCAGAGGTTGAGGAAGACTCAGAAAGCAAAGATTTAAAACAGCCCTCTCAGATTACATGTCCTACCCATCCCAGCTTTTTGAGACCAGAGAAAAACACACCCTTCTGGGCATTTTTTTAGCTAGAAAGACAGACGCTGACTGGGTTAAAAAAATCTGTGCTTAAAAGCTCATCACTTTCTTCCTAAATCTACCCACAAGCTCGCTCTTGAATCTTCTATAGAGGTAAAGTTACAAAAAATAATACCATGGATAAAGCCATCCCTATGGTTGTGAGAAAGGTGAGTGTATTTATCACATAAATCAGTGCTTGTTGGAAAAATGAGAGGCTCTCCAGGGACTCCAGCTACAGCACTCCCATGGTCCAAAAGAGGGTAGGTTATAACCTGGGAGAGAAAGACCAAGCTGAAAAGAACTGTGGTGTCAAGCAATCCCTAAGATCAGTTTACAGGCTTAAGACATAACTGGAAGCCAAATGGTCTATATGATATACACAGGGCTTAGTGTACAACAGTTAATTGGCTTAATAATACAGAACTAGCTTGGTGTTTTGAGCTGGAACACTGGAATTGTTTTTCACATTGTTGCAAGAAAAATACTTACCCTTTTTTAAAAAAAAGACAAGTCTCATTCTTAAACACATCCAGGTGTGTTCAAAAGGTGTAATGACAGTGTAGGGAGGAATATCTGTCTGTAGTGTAATTTAATAGTAACCATAATGTGATACTATTTGTACATCACATTTTTCTTCCCAGTGTGTATATTACTTGCCAATAGTAATTATGCTAATGCCTTGCTGCACATTCTTTACCAAATAGGAAGCCAACAGGAATTTTCATATTTAATCACTTTATCCATAAATCCCTTGTCTTTCCACTTCAGTTGTAAATGATGTTGAAATACAGTTGCAGTGATTCTGTCTTGTACAGGCACTAAGATCATATTTTCAGCTGCCTATGAAGGCAGCTTTGGGAGCGCTGTGGGGGAAGATCAGAGCACTGCCAGTAGAGTCACATTTACTTGTTTGCCAGATCATTTTTACAAGCCATTGAACCAAGCAGAGATTTCACTGAGAGGATGAAGTTTTGTGGTCAAAGTGATCATCCCCTTGATGCCTTTGAAAATAGCCTACCTTACTGACATTATTATTATTATTATTATTATTATTATTATTACTATTATTATTTAAACATTTGATCTGTCACTCATCTCTTTGATATTAAACTAAAACCACCACTTTAAAATAGCCTTTAATTTCTAAGTGTTTTGGTTCCATGTTAGCAGCAGTTCTCACAAGTAGGATGGATTGAGCTGTAAGGTTCCAAACATCCCTTACAGTGTAGCCCCATCTTATTTGTAACCATCGGGCTGGGCTCAGGGATGGATGTAGTGGATCGGTCACTGACAAAAAAGCTGGAGATTGTGTTTCCATCACAGGGACAGCTTTGTATTGAATCCCTGGGGTTTGGCTCATGCTCTGTGCAATCATTCTTTCCACGATGATGGTGATGGTTGGGGGTTTTGTGCCAGTTTTCCTGTTATGCTCTGTCATATCTGTGCTAGAGCAGCACTAACCTAGAGACCATTGAACAGGGTAGAAACAAGGTGATTTCTCCCCTTCACAAGAGAAATAACAAAACAACAACAAAAAATAATCCAACAAAAAAGGCATTTTCCATCCTGAAAGGAAAGTCATAACCTTACTTCTTAAGGCATCTTGGAAATAGTTGGCATGCAGCATGCTGCCCACCCTAAACGCAAGCTCACAGACAGCCTCTGCCAAGAATGTATTTTTATCTCTTTCCTTTGCTTTCAGTCCCTTTCCCTTCTTCTTTTGCCAGTAGCTGTAGATCACAGTGAGAGTACAGTGCTGAAGTGAATATTAGTTCAGTGGAGCCCGTACAGAAACAGTTCCTGGCCCTGTGACTCCCATTGAGCTCATAAAGCAAAGTCCCTCCTTCCCCTCCGTGCCCTTGGTGAGCAGTTCCTTCACCCAGAGCCCAGCTGATACCAAGGGAGCCCAGCTATTCATTTTCATGAACACTGATTCCTGCACTTCAAGGCTATTTTTGTCAGTCTTTCAATCCCAGTATTTGATTACCCAGCTGGCATTTTCCCATTCCGTAAGCAAAATACCAAGCGCTCCGCCACGGAGATGCGCCAGAACTACTGTCTAGAGAAACAGGTTTGGGGTCTTGCCAGCTGTTTTAGCCAACAGAAATTCACAGATGTGTCAACTGCTTTAATGCACAGAAACATTTGAGCAGCGGGGCCCTGTTCCACAAAAGACAGGTGGCCAGCCTGCTGAAACCAAATGGCTTCTGCCTTCACTGTCAACGCAGCCGTCGGTGCTGTCACACCAGGTCATCGGTCATAGCATTTGCCAAATGAATTCATGACACTTGCACCAAGTGAAGATGTTTCTGCAAACTGTGCTGAGCTGATTTTTCCATGTTCAGGAATGGGAAGATGAGAAACAGTTGTTGGATTCGTGTAGGAGAAGTTACACAGCAGCTTCAAAGAAATGTAGTTAATAAGTTGGCATGTATGGTGCTCTACCTAAAGTATTGGAGCCTTCATCAAAAACGAAATAGTATTTCTGAGCAGACTTTTGGGTTTGGAAAGTCTTATTTGAGCCACTTATCGTAGCAGACGACCCAGGATTGAGTGACAAGTAAAAGATTCATGGTATAAGGATACTAATCTAGATGGGAGTCCTAAATAACAGGCTAGAAGGTCAATTACCTGGTGAGAAAGGCACGATAGCCTTCCGGTGCACAGCACCTACACAGTCATTGTCCCAGTCTTTCACTTCATCCAGGAATGCCTGTAATTACAGGGAATGTTCCTCACTGACAGATTGCAGGAAGCGTGAAGATCGATGCTGCTCATCTGTAGGAAAGAAATCTCTCTTCCCTACATACCTCCTAATTCAGGTTCTTCTTAGACATTTTATTCACTGCTTTGTAGCCCAGCTCTAACCAGCACTTGCTGGAGTCAGTGGGAGCCTTGCAGTTGGCCTTACACTGAGCTGGAAGATAGCAGGGTGAGTTTTCCTCATTTCCTTTGTGTGCCCACAGCAGCAGTGAGTTCCTGACTTTGGAGGATCCCAAACACCTCACAACCATCCTTCTGGGTGTTTGCCAAGGAGACTTTAAAGACATAACAAAGCAAACAATGAAAAAAAGGCCATGTATTTGTTCCCAGCACACTCTGATCAAAGGGGAAGGAAATGACAACTGAAATGGGCTTACAAAGTAAATGAATCCCAAAGGCTCAGGGAAATGATGGGTATAGGGCAACACCCCCCACCCCATCCAGATTGGGATATAGCACATCCTTGTGAGCTACAGCAGCTTTGAAACAACATTGTAGGATCCTTTCTATAGGGAAAATCTTGTATTTTAAGTACTTCTTGAGCCCTGGCAGTTAAATGCAATTCAGGTTTTCTAAGAATTAACTTGGCCAGTTATTCTCCATTTTTGAGGTCCTTAATGCCATGAACTTCAAACAGATGAGATTCCAATTAAACATCCTGGAAAGCCTGAATATGAAAAGTGAAATCTCACTAGCAGCTGTGAGAGGGAGAGCTAAAAGTAAGGCAGGAGATGTCTTTGCATTCTAATAGTCTGGGACGTAGAGCATTTGTATGCTTTGAGGTCATATGATGTAAGGCTAGAGAAGCTGGCTCTGGTCCTGGATGTGGGAAGGCTATGTTGGGCTATAGGTGTCTGGCTGTAGCACCATCCCAGTTTGTACACAGTAAGTAGAGGTCCTCTGCACAGTGAAGATGTGCATGCAGATGTAGCATTGGTTTTCCCAGGAAACCCTGAAAGGTGACAATTTTTTGTGGGACAGGATGGTCTGCAGACATGTCTGTCTTTATCTGGGGGAAAAATTCAGCCACGCTGTAGAGGCTGGGAGTTAAAGGAAGCTGTGCAGAGTTTGTGTTTCTGTCTGGCATGGAGACAGGAGTGGATATTCACTTGTATACCAATGCTTTTCTGCTCCCAAAGGTGATCGGGTGATCTCAGTGTGATGGCAATGCAGCACCACCGAAGAACGCACACATCTAGGAAGAGTTGCCCATTTCTCACTGTTCTTAAGTGAAGCACAACGTTTTATCCCACTGTTTTTTAACATTCCTTCTCTGGCTCCTTCCCAGGTGGGTGACTGGCCATTGGAGTCCCTGCTCTGCTACTTGTGAGAAAGGTGTCCAGCACAGGGAAGTGACTTGTGTTTATCAGTTGCAAAATGGCACCTACGTTAACACAAGGGACCTCTACTGCCTTGGCAACAAACCAACAACAGTACAAAGCTGTGAAGGCCGGGACTGCCTCTCTATCTGGGAAGCATCAGAGTGGTCAAAGGTAGGAACTTGATTCAAGAAAAGAGCCAGACTGCATGCAGCTGGCCCTAATGCAGCTCAGTGCTTAAAATGAAGCACGTTCTCATGGTCAGCATGCTCAGTGCTGGGGCACTAGGTAGGGCTGTCATTTGTTAAGATGATGAGTTCAGAACTGAGGTTTATATTCCATACTGGATGAGTCATTAAGGCGGGTTTTAGATATCATGCTATAATAACTGTATCTCTCCATCTGAAAACTCTGACCAGCAAGGAAAAGCATTTGACTGACCAAGGCTTCTGGCTCCATTTGAATGCAGGATGAAATAAATACCAGATTTATCAAGCATCTGCGTGTTGCAGAGAATGGACAATATTTGGGCCTTGTCCAGCCTTCTTTTGTGTAATTCCAGGAACGTGGACACGCTGGTTATGCTTTGTATAAAAGGTGCAACTCCATGTAGTTGCAGAGTTAAGAAATTATTCTCAGATACTCTAAATACATTTCAGATATAAATGATGTGTGGTCTAGACAGTTACCCTGTGTTTTATTTAGCAACCGAGTGAACTGGGAGTATGCCTATAGTTCACAGCCAGGACTCATCTAATACAGGGCAACTCTGTGTGTACCTTGTGAGTAACAGGATGTCCATCTTAGTTTTGCTATTGTATCTGCTGGGCTCATCTGAATGATGAGATCTTTCACTTTTGGTGCAGTGCTTACAGCTCTACCCATCTCATTCAGGACAGGCTGTATTATGGGACACAGCAGCAGTCATGGCTGTGGGAAGGATCTTTCCTTGTTATTCATCTCTGTTTGGAAACAGTGAGCTCCTGTTTAAAACACTGTCAGAGAGCTTTTGCAAAATATTATTGTTAGAAATGTGCTTAAAAGTCACAGAAGCTCAGGATATAGGGGATCTCACACTGAGGAACAGTGTCTTAACAAACACAACGTGATTCCATCGTCCACCTTTTGAACAGGAAATTTTTGTTTGGCAAGGGAGGTGGTAGTTAAGTGAGAGTCGTGTCTCCTCTCAGTAGGATGCTGTATCTGTTCACTAATGCTTGAGATTCATTCTCTTTCTGAGTTCTTTCATTTCAAAAGATGCGGAGAAATGCACCGAAATGTTAATAATTTGTCTGATGGGTCTTCTGTGTGTTACAGAAGTAACCCTTTCAGATGATGTCCTCTTGATTTCTTATAGCTGAACCAGCTGAACTGTTCATAGCTGAGACTATTCTTATGGTGCAGTTCCCACCTCTTTTGCATGGGGCCTTTTGTTAACAGCCCCAGGTACTTCTCTCTCCTTTTATGAAATGGAGTAAGTCAAGTTACACAAGACTTTTTCCAGAGTGGAAATCTTCCATATTTGTGACCACATAAATCATTTGCAAATGCATAATATTTTTAGATAATTTTTCCAATAACTGGTTTACTTTTCCTTTTTTTAAAATATGTTGTGTCTGTAGTTGCCCATTTGTGATTTTAGATTAATTCTTGGTCTGGCACATTTCTGCTGTTACGTAGCAGAGTTGACTCCAGGACACATTTGATGGTCTGCCAGTTTGAACACTTCTCATACCTAGGTCTTTCTTCAGTGGTAATCACTTTAATCCTTAACATTTTAATCTGCTGTTGTGAGGTAAATATCACAGTAGTGGTATCATTTTATAAATCCATTTTCTCACGTATGTTTTTGAACTTTTTGGTTATACAACAAAAAACAGCTGACCACACTGATGTTTGGTCCCCAATCAAAAATGTGTGTTTTCAAAGCAAATTCCAATACAATCTTCACTGTGGAAAAAATTAAGTTCCTCTTTTATTGCCAAACACTTGAGATTGTTTTGGACAAAGTACTCCTCAACCCATTTTTAATGACAAAAATAGAGACTGTCAGAAAAAGGTGAATGTTTCTACTGTTAGAGAACTAAGAGTATAAAAAAATATGGACCTCATTCAAATAAAGGAGCTGTATCTTAACTGCAGAGTTGTGTTGCTCCTTGACAAATCCCTGTGGGATTTGACTAAGTGATTTGTTAATAAAATAAGACCTGATGATCTCAGTTGGGCTCTCAGGGACTGCACATATTATTTAGTATTCTGCTCTGTTGTGGAATCTCTGTAAAATCTGTATGTTAAGAAGTTCTTCATGAAGACAGAGGACTTGAAGAAAGAAAAAAAACTCTTACAGAGGGTGATTTATATGCGACCACCAAAGATCTGTTGGAAACCTTTTGCAAATGCTGTTTTGTCTAGGAAAGTATATGCAGTATTAATCTGTGAATGACTTAAAAGCTTGTGGGAAGAGCAAACAGTTGGTGTTTTTCCCAGACTTGCTTGTAAAACCCACCTAGAGATTTCTCCTACTGTGAAAAATACTGCCTCTTCAGTTTGATTTACTTTGAGTAAATTGGACCATTTGAAAGATTTTTATATATTGTGCTTTGTAGTTTGAGGTGAACGAGTGCAACCCCTGAGGAGTCCACCCTGAGGTCTGGGGAAAATGATACATAATTTGGGAAAGTCTGTATAACTTGGGGCAAATTCAGGGCTTTAAGGTACCATTTAGGGAACTCCAGCCTGGGATCTCTGGCAAGTCTTGAGCTCAGAGGAGTCCAGCAAAGCAGTTCCTGGAATTCTGCAAAGCCTGGAAGAATTCTTCCCCATATCTAGCAGAACTATACAATTGTGCTTGTTACAAAGATGTTACATCCATAAGGAGGTCACGCCATGAGCAGCACATAGTAAATTAAGTGGAAGGTTTCCCAGATTTTCAAGAAGTCACTTTGTAGTGCTCTGAAGTATTTAAAGGCATGTCTTTTTGCTTGCCAGCTCATAAACACTTGTCATTCATGTCCTTAACAAGGCCAGCAGGTCAGAACTGCCTGGATTGTATTTTTAAGACGGTTAGACAGGCATGCTGAGATTTGTCCATTTGATCTAATTTATATCAAGCTGACGCTTGTTTCCAGCATAGACCCCCTGGATGGAGAAGCTTCTTGGAATATGTTCAAAAGACCTCACAGAATCTCATCTCTTCACTATTTATTCAGTGTCAAATCAACTGTCTTTTCCATGCTGATCCCCTGAAGGGGAGAGCTTGACATGCTAGAGGAGGTTAGTTTTTATCTCAGTTGGTACATACATCATTTTTCCACCCACCTGTCCCCAGTGGCTCTTGAAGAAAATTTCTCACTCTTAACCACTGCAGTGGCATGAAAGAGAAGAGCAGAGAGACCAGCTATGTAGTGACATGCACCTACATGGCTGTGGCAGCATCAGCAAATCTGTTATTTTGTTACCAAACTGGTTATTTAAAACAGAAATTCTCTGTTTCGGTTCACACCAGTGTCCTTTTCCCACCCAGTATAGTCAATGAATTCAAGACACATTTTCCAGTAAAACAGAATTTCCAGCCAACCATTGGCAAAGACAGCAAACGGGTGACCAAGTATCACTGCTCTTTAGAAGCTGCCTCCTCGGTGCCCAGGCACACAAACGTTTGTGACCAATTTGTGCTCACTCACATGAACGTTGCTTAGAGTGCCCAAATGCTTGAACCAAGCCTTCCTTCAGCAGCTGATTCCTGCAGCTCTAGTAGCCTGCTGCCTTCTCAGAGGACTTCAAACAGTCCCTGCCTCTGCTTTTGGTGTGGAGATGCCTGTCTTTCATCCCTGCTGATGCCTGTGGCTTGCTGGCCAAGGTTGGAAGCTGATCACAACACCGTGGCTCCCTGAATAGGGGGCACCTCTTCTGAGCTACCCCCATTGTGCATTTGAAGTTCTTTGGAACTAACATAGTAAGGAGGATATGGCAAAACAAGGACTGAAGGCCACGTATGTGTTTCACATGAGAACATGGGTGAGAACTGTGACTGTGCCATGGTACAAACTGCAGTGCAGGAACTTATTTGTAACAGTGGTCTTGTGCTACTGTGGTTTAAAAATGTGTTTATGGCCATCATTTTACTCCCATGATACATCAAGGGATGTGGCAGTTCTGTGCTGTAAATCTGTGTGTCCTTTTTCACTATGAAGGATGAACTCTTAAATACAAGATTTTTTCATCTGTAACACCAATCCTAGCAAAATGCCAGCTGATATTTTTCAAAGAAGTCTGATTTGCAGAATTGCCTTTTTTCATAAGTATTTCACAAGCAGATACGGTGCTTCTCAAACTACTCATTTATGTTTTAAAGGGACTTAGACTGGAACAAAATCTGAGGGTTATCAGTTTTCCTCTGTGTTCATAAAACCAGCTTTTCCCTTTAGCTGCGTTATCATTTCTAGGCATCATGTAACAGAAAACAAATACCTGTCATTTTGCAGTGCTCGGCAGACTGTGGCAAGGGGATTCAGAAAAGAACAGTGACATGCACAAATTCTCAAGGAAAATGTGATGCAGCCACCAGGCCAAGAGATGAGGAGGAGTGTGAGGATCACACAGGCTGTTACGAGTGGAAAACAGGCGATTGGTCTAAGGTAACAGTGAACACTACGTGGTGTTTTCTTTCAGAGTGTCAAGGTGTTCAGCATGCTATGTGTCCATGTGCTGTCTGTGTTAATCTGCAGTTTAAATATTTGCAAAGGAAGGGTTTAACTGGTTTTGATTGGAGTTTTTGCTGGGATTTAAACTTGCCCCTTATGCCATTTGTAATCCGACTGTTGCAACACAGGCTTATGGATATGAGCCATCAAGTGTTAGAGAAGTGTATTCCAAACAGGATAGAAATGAGTATTAATTGACAGCTTAACCATCCAGAGGCAAAACCTGCACAAGATTCCCACCACAGGTGGACTCCTGGTGTCATAAAGCTACTTCATAAGCAATGCTTTCCATATTTCAAAAAAACAAACTCTGAACAGTTCTGGCTAGCAGCTGAAACTCTACAGAAAAGAGTTCATTAGTGTCTTCCAGGAGTGCATGGAACTGAGGAGGTGTCCCATGCCCAGCCTGGACAAGCTAGAAAGAAAATAGCAGAAGGTTGGTTCCCTTGAGTGCATATATGTGTTAAATATTTGCACTTAGGAACCTGGTCACTGAGGAAAAGGGAAATCTCACCAGGGGGCTGTGGTGAGAGTTTTGTTTCCCTCAAAACATCAATATGGAGCTGGGAAGAGAGTTGGACCTTAGTCGTCTTATCCCAAGTGACAAATCTGAAGGTTTGGGAGAACTGTTGGTAAACTAAATACTACCAGGGGGGAAGTGTGGAGGAGCCCTAACAGACTGACACAGAACCAGAGGGTAAGTGAGAGCACTCATGGCTGTTCCTCTGCCTTATGCAGATTCTGCAGGACAAGTCTAGCAGTACACTATTTTATTACCACAGATGCAAGACTAGAGCTGCACAGCTGAATTTCATGCTAGTCTGAGACCTACACAGCACAGTCCAGTCCCAGACTTATTCCAACCACCTGAAAAGAAAGCAACCCATGAACTTAAAGGCAGAGCCAAAACCATCAGTCCCTTCCTCAGGGCTGGATTTTACCTTCACTTAGGCCTGTCTGAACTTAGTTTCTCCAATTCATCAATGGAATTAATTCCCAAATGCAGTGGATTATACCAGAGCAGAGTCTGCTCTGTATTTGCATTCTGATCTTAAAGTAACAGGTAGTTTTGCTTGGGAAGGAGGCCTGGCAGGGTGAGAAACTCAGCCTTTGCCAGTGCTGTTCATAAAGCATCCTTTACATTACTGACTTGGTGTTTGCATAAAGAACTAACATTTCCCAGGAATATTATATTCCAGTTTGGGTTTATCTTATCTTTGTAACTGTACTGTTCTTTAAGCAGAAAGCCTACTTTGTGTTCTGGAATGTACGGCATGTGCAGAAACCACTGGGATACAGTAGTTGCATTTTGCTTTCCAAAAACCCAAACTCCAGCGAGGAAAATCCAGTGAAATAGAGGCCCATGATGGGCAAATTGCCTTATCTGCAATTGCATATTTTTTTTACATTGTTATTAGGAATTACAGATATTTATAGATATACTCTGTCATGGATACATGAATTTCATGGTGTCAGTGCTGGAGAATGCATTAAGAACTTGCCACATACAAAAGGTCTGTATTTATGCTGAGCCAGGAATTTGTATCATAGAATGTTTAGAGTATTGAACATTATTTTATTCATAACCTGGCACACAGAGTCCATGCAAGCTGGCCAAAACAAACAGTTCCTGTGTGTTAACAGGTGAAATAACATTATTTATTTATTTATTTGTGGAATTTTAAAACATTTTGGCATGCAAATTGACCCGGATTCTCTTTATAAGGAGGAATATGAAATAATTGTGTATTCACTGATTACATGGATTGGAAGTTCAGTATTGTATGAATGGTTCCAATCTGATAAAGATGTTGGCTCACTGCTAGAAAGGCTGCAGTCATACATTGGTCACAGTAAATAGTGTTGTTGATGGATTTAGTGTCTGCATGTGACCAGGACAGGATCAGTGCAAAATCACTTGTTATTTGCAATTCTTAACTCAGAATCAGGATCCTCCCTGTGCAGAAGGGCACAAAAATGATGTGCTGCATGTATGGCTTGCTTCTGTCTGCAGGGAGCTTATGCCAGCTCTCTGCTTCCCAGGAATTTCACCCTGTGTGAGTCCAGCAGGATGTTCTTGGACTTAGATTTGGTTCATAATGAGCATTTAAAATTCTAGACATATTGGTTAATTCTGACTGGACACTTAGATCACACAATTAGATTCTTCTTCTCTGCATAGAGGGATAAACAAAAGGCACTGCTGGATTGCTAGAAAAGGGTATGGGTAGATACAATTCTTTGAAGAAAATCTGTTCTCCCAGAAACCCAGATGGCTGAAATGTTTGGTGTGGATTTCAATTCTTCACAAATCCTGAGCGAAGGATTTTCATCATGAGCTTCCAGAAGCTACAATGCAGGGCTCACACTTAGGGCGAGATCCTTTACACCGATGAGCAGCTCCTCTTTGGTGGTGTCCAGCTTAAAACAGTTCCTCCTTCGAGGAGAAACACAAAGTCTGCAGCAGTTAGATTGTAGTGAACTCTTTGAAATGCATCCTGCCAGGGTAAAATTCCATTGTAAAACATTTGTTGCCGGTGCTGTAAAAATTGCTGTGAGAGAGCTTTGTGCTGACTAAGACGGAAACTTTTTCTGTTAATACAAATTGATCTCAGAGGAAGCGACAACTTTTTGCAATTAATGAATTAGGCATTTGTTAGGAATCATCAGGGAAGCAAGATTTAATTAACAGTAGTAATTATCACCGATTAAAATAAGGGCTTTTGATGCTTTATGTGCAAACAGCTTGCACGGTGACTTGGCCTCCAATCCTTAATTTCCCCAAACGAGATCATTTGAAGATACAAGGCAGTCATGTAAGAAGGAGGCAAAACCTCATTTAAAAAGTCAAGTTCAGATAAAACTTGTAAATAGAACAAATGCTTTTGGTGCTGATGGCAGGCTATTCTTTTTATATCATTATTACAGTATTTATAGAAACATGGACTGTGTGCATGAGAAGACAGATCACTTCCCCAAGGAGCTCCCAGCCCTGTATAAGTAACTCACCTGGTGTCTGACAGCAATGGCCATGGTTATCCTATATAAGATCTTAAAGGTGCAAGAGTGGGCAGCAGTAAAAGCTCCAAATCTATGCCAGGCAACTTGTGGTTTTACGTTCCCAGACCCTGCATCCACTTCTGTGTAGAAGAGGCGAGGGCTGGAGACATGGCCATGCTGATCTTTAACCTGAACCTATCTTGTCCAACGGCCTTAGTAACAGCTCTGCAGCCAGTGCCTGTCCATGCTCTGAAGAAGAGGAATTTAGTTCATTTTTTGTCAGGGTTATTTGCAGATGGTCCTTACTGGATATTATGGCTGCGGGAAGCATTTGGAGCTCGTTGGGCAGATTTAGCAAGCAGTCTTGCCTGTGATATTTAGGTATTCCCAATATATTTGCAACGTATTTCAAGTGTTGCATGAGGAACTGACATATCTAAGTTCCACTTTGCAAACACATAAGGCAAACACATAACACATAAAGTTATTTTAAATGTCTTTGAAACTACCTTTGTTAGTCCAGTGCTTGAGATTAACAGGCTGTCCACAGTAACTCAAAGGACAGTGTTACACTGTTACTGGTAACCATGTGTAACCTCCATTACCACTGCTATTAAACTTCCAACTTCACTGCACTACTGCAACTCCTCTTTTAAACCCCTTATCTTAAAGGGATAGAATTATTATTTTTAACATTTGACACAAATACAGCATTGATATTATGAGCTACAGAAACAAAATATTCCTGCCCAAGAGTCTCTGAATGTAGCAGAGACACAGATTGCACAGTGAGAGACCCACTGAAGGTGTTAACTTGAAATAACTTTTATATTGTTGCCTGGATTCTTCAAAATTGAATTCATTATATCATCCTTTTTTATATATGATGCAATATACGAATGGGAATCCAAGCCATCTCCCATTCAATCCTTCCTTCCAAAAGGAAATTCCACATCCAGTTTGCATTCAGTTAAAGAAACAAACATCTCATGCACCCTTTCTACTTTGAAATAGTTCCTCCTTGTTTGAAATCTGAGCTGTTAAATGTTCTAGCACTGGAAACAGTTCCACATTTTTGTCCTAGCTGTGCTTGTCAAAAGAACAAACACGGGTTGCACAGTTTCCCAACACTTGCCTCAGACTCAGGCTGTTGGAAAAACACCTCTTGATGCTTTAGCAGGACAGTAGTTCATTCTTTTCTGATGAATTGTGTTTTACTGACGAACTTTATGTCAAGGACTGCATTCCTGTGAGGAACGCAGGCAGCCAGTGAACAGAATATGTCTGTACGTATGTGGTGTCCAGGAGGGTTGGCAGGACAGAGCCTCAGCCCATGCTGTTCTCCTGCTCCAGGCTGTGCTTGAAGGGATCGGCTACAAGATTCCAGCTTTGCATGAAAAACCTATGTCCCAAATGATGTGGGGTGCACTGCTGGCTGGCTGCAGGGACGTGCAGACTTGTGTCAGCTGGCTGTGGTGGTGGCAATGATCTGTTGTGATTGAAGGGGAACAGCAACTGGGTGCTGCTTTTCAGCTACCCAAGGCTCCCCCCGTGTCCTCAGCTCACTCCCCTTCTGCTCTAGGAATAACGTTGCAGGGAAAGCACTCAGGTGCAAACACACAGGCCAAGGCTCTATTTTTTGGGTTCCTTTTCTCCAGTTGGCTTTTGGACTCTTTCACAGGATAACTGGAGAGGCAATATCAGATAGCAGGAGCAGTTGTCCACAAGATTTTTATGGATTTTTTCTTCATTTCCAGTTCTACTGAACTGTTTCATTATTTCATATGCCTCGACAGACTCTTTCTGTCCTGTGACTGAAGTTTTGTATTTTGAGCCAATAGCACAGAATGGTGCAGGATTCCCAGCTTCATTTTTGATACTATTCTCCTTTTAACTGGTATTTATATCAAGGAAGGTAGAATTACAAGCAAGATACACCAGTTCCATCATTAGTGCTGACTTTCACAAGGGTGCATTTCCAGCTTTATGGGTAGAAGTTTAAACATGCAATTTCAGTTCCTCAGGCAACAATTTAGCTTATTAACCTCTTATATTACATGGCTCAATGAAAAGAGTTTTAGAAGAAGAAAGGTACATAGGAGCCTTGTAATATATTGGCTTTGCCCTATTTTTTCTTTGCAGTTACAGTCAGTGCTCTGTAAGTACTAAGGCCCGTATTAATCGGATAACCCAATGTAAATCCAGGGTGACTGTCTTTTCATTCTTCCCTTCAACCCACTGGCCACCAGCCAAAGATCTCACACAGCACAGTGGGTCAGATAGCAGTCTCTCTTACACTAGTGTAAATCCAGATTAATTCAGCCACTTAAGTTAATGCAGGCTCGTGCCAACACCATGCAGAGCTGGGTCTGGCCTGCCAGACTGGGCAAGATGTTTGAGTCTGGTGTAGGGACCATCACAGATTCATGCTCTCAGGTGAAAGCAGAAATGCATGACATATCAAGCTTGGCTTCAGTTAGGAGAGAAAGTAGAGGAGAAATCTTTTTCTACCACTTAACATCTCATACAACCACCTGGCACGACTTCCACTGGATTCAGAAAGATTGTACAGTCCAGAAACTGGAAAGAACTCGTGAGGATCGGCTTGGCAAAGTGTGATGTGAAACAATATTCTTGTTGCCAAATAGTGTCAGTAGCCTTAAAGCACATCTGAAAAATTACCTATAGCCACCTGCCCTCCCTGGACATCAATAGCTGCCAATTTCTTTACAGTATTTCGCTCAGCCTCTGAAATGCTAGCTCTGGATTCTCATCCCAGGAGAATATTAACAATAGGGAAGGAAAAAATCTAGTTTCCTATGAGAAAAATCCTGGTTTTGTGCCAGACATTGAGGTGTTCCATACCGAAGATCAGCAGTCATTCATCACTATGGGTGGTAACAAGGATTTTGTAATTGCAAATTAATTGTTCTGGCAGGATGACAATAGATTGTATTCTCTAAGAGATAAAACCCCTAGCCTTGCAGTACACCAAAAAACATCTTGAGATTGGGTTTTGGTTTTTTATTTTTTTAAAAAAAACTACAATCTTCCAGTGCCAGGAAAGCCTGTTTTTCCGAGTTCCAAATGTTTGGGAACATCAGCAAAATCCACTATACGCCTCACTTTTAATGATTAGTTCACATTACATGATAAGAAGAGCAAATCAAGGACAGCTGTGGTTCGAGAGGTATATTCAAAGCTGTTGTAAATATAGAAGCAAACTGTCCTTTGTTCTAACACTCATTACCAGTTCATGGTTTGACCCACCATCTGTTTGTGATAAACTATGGACAACTTGTTAATTCTTCATGAAGGTCATAACTGAGTTCATCTTCTTCTACCTTGGAGAAAAGAACTTTTTTGTTGAAGTGAGAGAAAATTCCACAGGAGGGATGGTCCCTTAAAACTGCAGTCACACATCACAGCTGACAGACCCTTTCCTGCTGCTTACTTAACTCTTTTGCTCAGCAAACTTCATGATTTGTGGCTGCTCGTGTGCATTCAGCACTAAAGCTGGAAACTGATGTTGGAGGATTGTATGCAGGCCTCACCGATGCAAATCAGTTGTTCTCCAGGTGACAGAGCTGGATTTGAAAGGAGGGGACCCAGCAAGCTTTATTATTCCAACCCTCTGCTTCTCTGGTTCTAGACATGACCAGAAGCCAGAGCATCAGTGTCCTACACCTACCTACTGCCCCTATGTTCTGCTCTTAAGTTGTACTGCTAATTGTGGTTCCCCAGAGTTTGTTCCTCTGGCAGGTGATGACATGTGCAGACCACAGTCTTTCTTGCCAACCACTAATCTCAAAATACCCCTCACTACAGAGGATCAGAACAAATGGCTCAGAATTGGTTATATCAGCCAGAGACACTCCTCTATTTGGGGAAGTTGTTGCCAGTACCTTGGTAAAAGTGTTGTGCAACCCTTTAGAAAGGAAGATGGAAAGCCATTGCTCTGCATTTCTGAAGCAGAACTTTTTGCAAAGCAGAAACCACTCCTGCCTTCAGCTGCAGTGAAACCAATTTTGTTTATAATACTGTAGGCCAAATCACTGGCTGACTAAAATCAATGGCCAACTCCCAATGACTTCAGTGAGTTCAGGATTTCAGCATAAAATGAAGGATTCTGGCACATGGCTTGCAGTTTCCATATGACAGAGTTCCAAGGCTATTGGTTATCTTTTTGTCGTCTTCACTGTCAGTGCAGGGTATGCTGGAGGTTTCTCTGTTCCTTTTATGGTTTTATTCCACAAACTCAGGTCAAAGAGAAATGAACCATCCTGAATCCAGAATAAGGATTCTGAGAAAAAGACTTGGATCATGGAAGTAACAACCTCAGAAGGGGAGACATGAGACATCTCCATGTTCCTGCCGCAAATCTGTCATCTCAGACTGCTTAAAACCCAGCCTGAGACCATTTTGCTGCCTTGTACTGAGCAGAACTGATTGCTCTGTTGTGGAAACTTAGAAATACAGTTTTCACACCTCCACTGGAAATATGCATCTTAGGAAAGAAAGGAAAATTCATATGAGTTCAGCTCATATTAACTGCAGACGTCGGTATGGTCCATCACTTAACTCCACTCCCATCACCGAGTCCTAGCTGTCTGACAGGTGGGTGCCTTGTTTGAGATTGTTGTTAGGCTCCATCTACAGTCACTGTAAGACAGGCAGCTCCAGGTAGTCATTTTATCACCTTTCCTTAGCAAAGGCTGAATTGCCCCATGACCTGGTGATCTTTCTCTGTGGACTGCAAAGAGCACCTAAACAGAGCTGGTTCAGTGAGATGAATCCCACCTCTTTTGCTCTTTAATTCTCTGTCCCCACATCTGTGAACTCTTTAGCTCTGGTCAGAGGTGTAAATGTTGTATAGTGGCACTAAACAAGGCTGAGCCTCTCTCTGCCAGCCCCAGTTGGTGTGGCCATAATTGGAAACCTTAGCATGGAAAGTGAGGAGAAGCTGACTACGGTGCTGGCTGGCCATGTCATTCCCCTGGAGACTACAAGCTACAGAAACCAAGTCCTGGTCATGCCTTTGGGGCAGTGACTGCTCCTTGTTTGCACAACGATTTGCACAGCTCATCTCTGCTGGAGTTTCTGGGAACATCCATAGTGCATATTATTTTGGTGGTTCCTTAGTAAAGGAGAACATGCTGCAAAAAGACCATATTAATCAGTGTTTTGTTTGAAGTAGAGCACGTTCTGTCACAGTGTTATTGTCTGATATTCCAATACAGCCACCAGTCATCTTATTAATTTGAAGAATAACTTTTCCTTTTTGATATTTTTTATTTAGAAGCCTAGTTAATTAAGTGCTTTTTTTTTTTCCTATGGAGAATTAAAGCCTCCCACTAAGATCACTGGCTTGGAAATGGAATTCCATCACGACTATTTTACTCTCTTTTTTTAATGTGAAAAAGAAGAAAACCTGAAGACAAGCCTGTTCAAATATTGGTGTTCATTTTCTCTAGAGTTACTCTGAGATGTTACAGTGTCTAGGATCACCTTTTTAAAAACAGGAACAGTAGGTAACTCACCATTTAAAGTTTGCGCTACTCATCTGAAGAAGTTTTTGCCCCTTGAATCCTTACAACATGTAATATGTATCACTAGCAGGGACTGCTGTGATTTTGCAGCCTTTCCAATAGTCTTTTGAGGTTTCTGACTACTGAGGCATTAAGGTGACAATTTTCTAGAACATCTTTAAAGAAATTAATATCAGCCTGCTGGTGTTCCCTTGTTTGACTGTGCAAAGAAATGAAATACAGTGTTAGTTCAGCACCATCCATTTCAAAGCTGAGTAGCAGAGATGAGCAGCCTGTTGCTGAAGTTAAGTAATCCTTATGGAGTCCTTAGTTTAATTACTTTTTTGATAAATTTCATTTAGGTAGCATTGATCATTAATTGATGAATAACTAAAATATGTGTTCAGTGGAGCTTCAGTTCCCAAGATATTCTTTCAGGCCAACATCTGTGGCAGGAGTCAGTATCATTTCCTTGCAGTTTTTCAAGTGGAATTAAGCCATAGAGCATTTCCACTTTGTACCTGCCACAGATCAAACATTGCCCATGTGCTATAGGTGCCATGCTAGAATACAGCACCATATAGGCAATACTCTATTATTTCACATCTCTGCTTGATCCTGTTCTTGAAATCCAGTCTGAAAGCTTGTAAGAAGCAAATTCTGCCTGACAGGTATAATGAATTAAATTACATTTCCTCATTAGCATCCACCTGGGCTGCATTGTACAAGTACTTAGGGGCACTGTCACTACCCAAAATATTCATGCAGTCAGCTCTTAATCTCTGAACTCTCTGTACACAATGGAACTTTTCAGAATAGCAAAGTCAAGCTTCCATTATGCAGTGAGATGTGCTGGATTTACTGGTCAGGTCTTGTTCCTTAGGGTCATGCAGTTGGAAAGCACAGCTGTAGGCAGTTTGCAAAGATTGCTTCTCTCTTCTCCTTCTAAGATACTGTCACATCAGCCACGAGCATTTTCTGCTATAATTTATTGTTTCTTCCCATACTGAGTCAGAAGGGTATGCATTTTTTCTTGGCTAAATTAAACAAATCAGTCATTTCACAAAAGTTTCCAAATGAAAGACCGTTGTAAGCAAGACCAGATATGTTCTCCTTACAGATCTGGTGTTCAAAAAGAAAAGAAAAAAAAAAGAAAGAAAGAAGAAAAAAAGAAAGAAAAGAACAGGGAAGCTTGAAAAACAGCTTACAGTTTGCTTTGGGCTAATTAGATCTTATCAGTGAAAAGACAGAAATTTCTTTCTTTAGCATGATGCCATGGTGAAAGTTGACCTGGTGTTTATGAAAGCCTATGCGTGCTGCTTTTCAGCTACAACTATGGAGTTTAAATCAGTGATACTCATAAAAAGCCTGATGTGAAGGTGTGTGGAGCACTGATGTCCAGAGCACACACATGTATACTATTAAGGTCTCGGGAATGGAGCAATTACAGGACATTTGTCATTCATCAATGTTCATTAGAACATTGTTAATAGGAACTTCTCTTGCTTTCTTCCTGACTTTCATAGAGGCGAGAAATAAGATCCTGGGGGGGGAAATGCTCTGTCCTAAGGCCTTGAAACACTTGAACTCCACAGTCAGTAAAGCATGACCCTATCTCTGAATATTGGAGCTTTAGCCATGATGTTATCCTTGGCTTCAGCAACTTTCAGCAAACTGGTGACAAACCAGTATCTTGAAACATCAGGTGACAGCAGACTGATGAATAAAGAAAACAAACCATCTTGACTACAGCTTAGTTATGACACTCATCTTGAGCTGTGTCTGCCTCCAACAAATCAGCCTTCTGAATATCAGAGTAGGTTCAGAATTGGCTGGAGGGACGCTGTGACCTTCTCCTGGAAGAAACAAGTCTCTACAGAAGAGACTCACATCTTTTAGAAGTGAAATTTTTAAAGGTGACACATTGCTGCCTAGCCAGCAGCCCCCAGCTAAGGCATAAGCAGTGCTTTGTTGTCCCAGTCAGTCCTCAGCAGATCCCAGCCTGTCCTCTGTAGTGGTAAATCTGTACCTTTTTCTGTCCCCATTAATCCCATAACAGGGATTCTTTGGACTGGTCTCTTTGATGCATTCTTCCAGCTGCCCAAGAGCAGCCCTGCCCTGGCTTCATTCGTTCTTACTTCTCTCTCTGGCTATCTTTAGTAGATCAGGAGTTGATGAAGTTTCTGACAGATCTCAGTGCTTACTGTAAATTCATTCTATTTTCATACCTAATATTCTCCTAAGGCATTTGCTTTCAAAGCAATTAGACATCTGTCAGCACCTTTGGTAGATTTCAAGCTTTCATATCAGTATCCTAAGGTGGAAATAACATTCCAGTTGAAAAATCATAGCTTGGTCTTAAGGTTGGAGTTTTTCAGTGAGTAAATCTTCTTTAAGCTGATGAATGCAGCTGCTGCCTTGACAATTTGTGAGTTTATTTCCTTCTGGATATCCCCACTGGCTTGCATGTTACTGCCAAAGAATGTGAATGGAGGCATTTTTGTATTCCTTTTTCCTTCTCGAGCAGTGTTTGAACTAGGAGTTACAAGGGCTCTCATTAGGTTCACTTTTTGTAATTGTTCATTAACCCCCTCTTTTTCAGAGTGCTGAACAGTCCCTTGATCTTAGCATGTGGGTGGATTTCCAATTCACAATGGCTCTATTGTCACTTTAGTGCATTATGGTTAAACCACATGAACTTTGCATATGCATTTTTCTGATAGTGATATCACTGGCAATGCCTGGTTGAAGGGAAGAAATGCTTCTTTGTTTGACACCAGCATCTCTATTCCAGCACTTGTCTGAGTCCCCAGCTTCCCAGACCAGACAAGTTGTGGGTTTGCTCTCAGCACTTGTGTAGCAGGAGCTGGGCTGTAAAGGTACCTTTTATCTCTGGGCTGCCTCCAAGTGCCCCTCTTTACAAAAAGACTGCAGCACCTTTCCTTATTTAAACTCCTCATAACCTGTGTCCGAGAGTCCTGTATCAGAGGGCACAGAGTGTATCTAGCCCTGAAAATTGTTCTGTGGATATGCTTACTTGCTCCATAAATATTTGGGAACAGAGAGACCGTAGCAATGCATTTAGCTGTCCAGAGTAGGAGGGAAGGTATTTATGGGAATTTGCTGTTCAGTTGGAGTTTGGTTTTTATGCCTCTTTTAATGATGTCCTCTTTTCATAGTGCAGCATGAGTAACAATTCCCCCTTTGTATGTATTTTGTATCTATTCCTATTTCCTATTGAAATTCCTAGGAAAGAGACTATCCAAGTACAGAGTTGAAAATTTCGTCTTAAAATAAGCCAGATGTCCAACCTTCCTTTAGCTGCCAAGCCCAAAAGAGTTCAAGAAAGATGTTAAAATCTGTCTTCCTGGCTGCGAAAAACTAATTGCATAGCATAGGTGATGATCCCAGTCTCCCAGGAGAAGGAATAAAACTGCTTCGGGCAAAAACTCTGCTGTTATTTGTCTAAGGATTGGAGTTGGCAGTGTCTGTGGAAAAAGTTTCATTGCTTGCCCTCCTTGCTGCTTAACAAATGCAGAGACAGGAACCCAGACAAAGGTAGGTGAGTGTTTGTATGTTGGTATCTGAAAAGCTTATTCACCTTATGAGAAAAATGTTTTTTCTTTCCTAATTTCTCTCCACCACCCCCACTCCCTCCATTAAGAGCATTGAGTAAGCACGGGGAGTATCTAAGAGCCAGAGACAGAGGTTTCAGACTCACTATATTACAACCATGTGAAGGAACCCCGTGGCCTGGATGGGTTATTTTATGTCTGTGTGGTAACAACTATTCTGTTTGTGAAATGGATGCACAATTCACTGCCCTTGCAAAAAAGTTTGGTGAGGATTAAGATTAGTAAAGCACCCTGAAGACCAAAAGTGCCATGGAAATCCTGAGGATTAGAGGTTGCATATGAGTAGTGAAGTGGAAGGGCCCAATAGTTGCATTTATCAGGGTAAAAACTGTTAACTTTAAATCCAAACGTACTGGTTCCAGACTGGTAGAAGTCACTGAGGGCACTAAGTGCTGGGGAAGAGCAGGGGGGCACCCAAGACTAATGAAATGCCTAAATCTCACTGCAGAGGCTCAAGTTATGAAGGGGGATTAAATAAGAGACTTTAATAATTGCTTTTTGGAAAGGCTCACTGTAGGGCATGCAAAGGCTCATTGCCACTGTAGGACATGCTCATTCAGCATAGTCCTAAATGCCATAAGCATTGAAGTATTGATAGTGACCAAATTTTGATGTAAATTCAACATCTGAAAATCTAAGTGCAAAAAAGAACTGTTGTAAACCAGTGTGTTAACTCTGAATTGAAATAAAGATGTAAAGGAAAAAAACCACAGTTATTTATTTTAAAAAAAAGGGCATTGCAAAATACATATAAAATTTTAATATAGCCCAACTGCTGCCTTCATAATACAATAATCAGGTCCTGAAGGGGGCTACATAGCTGGAAACAGAGGTAAGCTGCACACCAGGATGGCTTAATGGCAAAGTCCAGAAGGGATCTGAGCCAGAAATTATTCCAAATGGAGAAATTCAGTTCTAGAGAAAAGGCACTGGAGAAGGAATAGGAAAAATGAGCAGGTAGAATATAGGGGGGGAATTAAGAGAACAGCAAATGTAAATTCAGTGAGTACACCAGATACCTGTTTAATAAACAGTTGGTAATGTGAGTGAATGAAGAAGAGAATTAAATAAAGAGTCTATGTTATTTTTGACAGCAGACTTCACTGATCCTCCAGCTCCTCCTACCCAGAAATAAATTGTTCACGTTGTGTAAATGTATTTCTGCACTGGGTTGTCTTAAGCAGGGCTCCATCAGCTCCATTTCACATGGTCCTGTTAATCTGAGGCCATTTTTTGTCAAGGCTTTCAGTGATCCACACAGAGAGGAAAAGCTCCCACTGCTTCAGCCCAGAACAAAGCTACACTTCTTGTATCAGATGGGCTTTGAGGAGCAGCAGGGGTTTCTCGTGGTACTTCTAGAACAAAATGACCAGAGCTTTGCTGTGCTCTCCCCCACAGATGGGAGGGTTGGAGGCCTTACATATATCCATGTGCTCTTCTGCCCCTGGGTCCCAGTCTTACAAGCGTTCACACTGCATTTACGTCCTTCGTACTTGGACCTCAGTCCAGCCTCAATGGTCTCACCTTCTGAGCTTCTTCAGTGTTTGGCATGCTGTTCCTAAGGATTACCACTCTGAGGCCATAGTGTGTTTGAGGGAGAGAGCTCCACTGCCCTGGCTTTGTTTAGAAGCAGTAGAGGACAGAAAACTTGATCTTTTTGACATCATCCTAATGATATCTCCTGAGTTTTCCCCCATCTCCTCTTCTCCCCCATCATTTGCTCTTGTGTGGCTTTAGCAGAAACAGGAATCTTCCCAAAGTCCTGCAACCCATTGTTCCTTTATTTTAAATACAAGGGGTTTTTATTAACTCCAGCTGGTGCACCTCACTGTGTTTGCTTTATTAAAATTGAACAGCGTGCAAGTAGGACATTGTAAATCACAAGTGACTGGGCCAGAGGAAGAGGGAGGGAGAGGCAGGGACTCCAATTGTATAACAACAAAGAGAGCATATAAACAGTCTGGGCCTCCTGGTTAATAGAAGCCAAAACTCGTGGAGAACAATTTGCAATTGCTCCCAGGAGGACAGACAAGTGCCAGACAGTTAGCAGGGATAGATGAGAGCGAACACTTGAATACCTGTGTTCTCCTGTATACTGGAACAGAGCTGCTCTAGAGGTCTGGGCATGCAGCAGGAGCTGCCTTTGCTGTACTCCTTGGGTTTATCTTATATCAGTGCCTGACAGTGGTCATCTTGTCTGTGAAGGGAGCCTTGCTAGACCATCCGAGTCTTGTGGAGGGCTTTTAAGCCAAGACAACCAGTACCACTGGGTCCCTCATGGAGAGGGAGGTGGAAGCTGCTGGTCCATGATTAAGCAGCATACATTTTCCAGCTTTGCCTCTTTGTGGCTGGTGGAGGGAATTGTGTCTCTGCCTGTTTGAGCCTCATGGGCATCCACAGGGACAGTCAATGTAGGTGAACTCAGAGCAAGTCCAGGCACAAGGACAACAGCTTCCTTCTCTGTGCCAGGACAGTTCCTCTGCTCACAGCACTCCCTGAAACTGCAAAATTGTCATGGACAAATGCAACATTTGTATGAAGGGTTCCTGGCTGACACGATGCCCCTGGTGTTGAGTCCTCAGCACCGGTGAGCTGCCAGTTTGCTGCACTTTTCAGCCCTGGCAGTGATTTTTCTGGTGATTTGGAAGCTACTCTGCTTGGACCATGTCTCAGTGTCTTCTCTCCTCCAGTGCTCCTCAACCTGTGGGAAAGGCCTCCAGTCACGCGTGGTCCAGTGTATGCACAAAGTCACCGGACGCCACGGCAATGAGTGTCCTGTCCTGTCCAAGCCAGCAGCCTACAGGCAGTGCCACCAAGAGGTCTGCAATGAGAAGATAAATGTCAACACAATTACCTCGCCCAGACTTGGTGAGTGAGGGGTGTTGGGGGGAAGGTGCCACCTGCAAAAGACCAGACAAAGCCCAGGGTCCCAGAGTGCCCAGTGTGATAAAAGTGGGGCTTCAGAGGATTTCCCAGGGCCAGAATTTAGGAGAGAGCCCCCCAGTCAGGCTCTAGACTAAAGGTCTAGTCTGGGTAGGTCCTCTCTTATCCATCGATCCCTGCCTCCGACTGCCCAAGCTGGAGCGCTCAGCAGTGGACAGACCTGAGAGACCAACAGGAGGGCACAAACGGTGGGTGATTGATTGATTGATTGATTGACTGATCACAGAGGTGAGGGAGCTGACAGGCATATATTTCTCCCTCTCAAACACCTTCACAACCTGCTTCTGCTGCAGTGAGTGTAAAGTATGATAATTTATTCATCCATACCCCAAGAAAAGTACATGACCTTGACGAGTAGAACATTGCTATTTGGGTTTTTTCCTTTTCATTTGCTGCCACAATAATGTGATTTGATGAATTCATTTGCCCAGGGAGGCAAGAGACCATCTAGCCTCTTTCTGTGAACCCTTTGATTTTCTGTCACTGTCCTTCTCCTCACTCTCCCTGCATCCCCTGTGTACCTGGCTGAGATGAGAATATGGTGATAAGCCACCTGTTTCCTGAAACACCTTAACACCATATTTAAGAAATGGCCTTAGTTAAGAATGCTTCTGTTAACATGAAATTGTGGGAATCCATGGTTTTCCACATCATATTTGCTCAGTTTATAAGGAGATAAAAACATATTTTTCCAAACTTGAGCCCTGTGTGTTCAGCTCCAAGAACCAAGCTGGTTTCTTTACATTTCACACATCATCACCAGTAAGATGAAGCTAAACTAAGCCATCAGCTACACTGACACAGCCTCACGGGTACCTCCCATTACCTTCCAGTACAAGAGCCTGGGTTGTAAACAGTGCTGCTAAGAGGTTACCAGAAAC
Source organism: Aegotheles bennettii (assembly GCA_013398125.1). Lineage (NCBI taxonomy): Eukaryota > Metazoa > Chordata > Aves > Caprimulgiformes > Aegothelidae > Aegotheles > Aegotheles bennettii. Next base: position 304,605 of record VZRW01007566.1, on the reverse strand, counting down.
AGCCTCCACTCTCTCAGCAGAGCTGGTCTTGTAGGTTAAGGAGCCTTTAATACACACAAAAAGGCAGAGCTGCTAAGTAATAGAGAACCATTTCCTAATAGCACTGTCTGGTATTAAATAACACTTAAACCAGGGCTGGGCTTAAAGCTTCTGAAATGAAATTTATTTCCCAAAAGTTTAACAGATGTTTAAAAGAATATGGGAAATTTTATTCTTGCAAGTGCAGTCACACTGAGAAGCTTCTGACCTCTTTTGTTTAAGAACATAGGAGAGTACTTCCCAGATATTTTCGCACGAAGAGCATAGTGAAAGAAAAACATTTAATTTGAGAAGTAAGCCCTTGATACACTGATGAGACAAGAAATCCATCCTAATTCACATTGTAGGACAAAGCAATAAAAGCTCACATGTTTGGAAGACTGAGGAGGCTCAAGTCCCTGCTGAAAGTAACATGCAAGTAATTTGGGATGCTTTTGTTTCTAAACCAGGCTTGGAATCACCAGGGCCAGAAACAATGATATTTGATATTAGAAGAAAGTTATATCATTGAATGTTTTGCTCTTCCTGCTTACAAACAATTCTCATTAGATCATGTTTAAACAAAATTTTCTGTTTTCTCCAATGGAAACCTCACCAAAAAAATTATACGGGAAAAAATTCCAGTAGTCTACAAAACCCACGCTGCCTTGTCCCTACTCCAGAATGCTTTCCATCCCGGATAACCTTTTCAGAAGTATCTAAATGTGGAGTTCACCTCACCTGACTTCTACATCTGTGTCCACTGTCCCTTGGTGAAGACACATTCAGCAGGGGGTTATTCTGTCCCTCAGGCACCTGACCCATGTCACTTCCTCCATACGCTTCCTGTCTTACTTCACAACCTATGAGGGACATTAGACCTCTAAAATATTGAAGTCCTAGTTTTGTTTGTGGCTCAGTGCCTTTCTGTTGCATAAAGTCTCTCATCTCAGATTCAAAAGGTCTATCTCAGGTTTCTTGCAAGATACATAATTTATTCAGCTACATCACATTTTCTGTGCCTGGTTGGAACCACAGCGAGTGGGGAGGACTATGGATCTCAGCCCCTCAAAAAGCCCCTGCACTGCTGGCAGACTCAGAAATAGCTCAACCCTCCTCTACCCTGTTCAGGATGGGCACTTCCACTCAAATTTTTTCTCGCAATAAGATTTATTTTTTTTAAATTGGCTTCATGTGGCTTTTTTCCTGGAATAGTGCAACTTTATTTCACCCGATTCTCTCAAACTTCTGCTTCTTGTCCAACTGAATGAAAACTTCAGTGATAAACATTCCTACCAGTTTTGCTGCCATCGTTTTCTGGTGCTTGGCACTGAGACTCGCAGCTAAATACGGGCTAAGAGCCTTTCCTGATTTTATCCAGCAGAAATGAGGACTTCAGGATGCTGCTGGGTCAGCACCTTTTGATGTTCTTTAATTTGATGATTTTTTCTCAACCTCACAATATTCCCTTAGAAGATTTTCCAATTATCACAGCATTTGTAAGAATGCTACGTAAAATTTATAAGTCACATACTGTAAAAAGCACTCACTGTATGTGTGCATTTTTATCAAGTGTCCAGTTTTGCTACCATAACTTTTTTATAAAAGCACGTGTGACCCTTTCATGATATTGTCAACAGATTCACCAACAGCATCTTCATTCTGTTTTCCCCCCTGCACAAACCTTTTGTCAGTCTGAGGGAGTTTCTGCTGTCCATTCCCTCCTCCCAACAGCTAAATGTTGTCCTACTGTCTTTACTACACTAAGAAGTATTGGAACAGGCTGCCCAGGGAGGTCACGGAGTCACTGTCCCTGGAGATATTCAAGGAACATTTAGATGTGGCCCTTGGTTTAGTGGTGGACTTGGCAGTCCTGGATTGATGGTTGGACTCGATGATCTTGAAGGTCTTTTCCAACCAGAGTGATTCTATGATTCTATTATTTTTACTTCCTATTAATTTAGCTTTACATCCATCAAATTGGGTGTGATTTTGCTCCTCTGTAAAAATGTTTTCCACCAAGAGGATGATGGTGGCCACCCCTGAGAGCCTGCCTTAGCAAAGCACTGTCCCTGGGAGCACACAGCTCCCCACTGCCTGCTCTGCAGTGTTAATGTGCTTAAATCTAGGCCAATGCTTTAGAGGTTTTTGTTCCTCTAGGCCTGTTTGTCACTGAGACAAAACAGATACAACGTGATGAGCTTGTGCTCCCCAGTCACGTCCAGCTACACCCTTGCAGTGCTTCCAAGAGCCTGATGTTTCAGTAGAAAAAGCATCATCTGACCTCCAGCGCTGCCAGTGAGATTGGCCCTTTCTTCCCTCCTATGCAGTGTTTTTGATCACACCTGCAATGCTGTTCTCTGGCTAATCTCCTAGTTTCTCCTTTCTTTTCTTGTCCAAAGCTGCTCTCACGTACAAGTGCACAGGTGACCAGTGGACAGTGTACTGCAGGGTGATCCGGGAGAAGAATCTGTGCCAGGACATGCGATGGTATCAGCGCTGTTGCCAGACTTGCAGAGACTTTTATGCAAACAAGATGCAGCAGAAGAGTTAATGAACCTGTGCTACTTCTTAGAGTATTACAGCTGTTTGTATGTAAATCACGGACTAGTAGGTCTGAGTACTGGAACTTCATGAGTTGCTACAATGTGGTGGATTCCAAAGCGTACCTAATGAGACTTGAAACTAATTCTACAGACTGGATACCAAAGTAATCCACTCATCCACCTTAAAAAAAAACAAACAGAAAGAGTCATCTCAAGGAGCCAATCATTTTATCATATTTTGACATCCTTACATTTTTCATTAGTGCTTTTTACTTTAATATATTAAATCACCAGCCACTGGATGGCTTGCTACCATTAAAGAAAAGGACAAGAGTTGCAAAGTGATTACATTGACTAAGATTATGGGTACCTCCGTGGAGGAAGGCCTTTGGCAAAATAATTCAGCAAAGGTAGAGATGTTACTTAATCTTTTAATCGTGCCTTTCATCTGATGTTTTCAATTCCCAACAGTTATCCCACCGTGGAGTGGGCTTGGAGGGACACACATAAATGAAAGACTTAATTTAAAGAGAGGATTTGATGTAAAAGCTTGTGAAAACTGATAGCAGAGGATGGACATCTCTGAGATTCCTGCAGAAAACTCAGTACAATTATAACCAGCATTCCAACTAATAAGAACTGCTCTTCTTTCTAATTTTAAAAAAAAACAATCCCCTCTCTCTTTTCCCCAGGATAATATAGTTTCTTTTATGAAACCTAATTTTTCTCTGAGCTTAATGAAATGGAAGCTTATTAACAACAGTAAATAGTGATTTTTTAAGCAAGAACCGTTTATATGAGATGAGAGAAGCCAGAAATCATTTCATCCAGCAGAGCTCACTGAGGGATTGCTTGGCCTAAACTCTCTCCAGTTTTCAGAAGTCAATCAGATAGTGAGGCTGAATGTTTTGGGTTTTTTTAAGAGGACCATGAAACTGGATAGGGTTGGTACAGAAACAGGATTTGGAACAATCTTTGTGTGAAGGATGGAGTGGAGAGCAGAGCAGGTCTTTCCTATCTCTTGGCTCTTGTATACGCCTGAGGTTATGCACCCTTTTGAGTCAAAAATAGGGATACAAGACATTCAAAGTGTAATCTTGAGCTTGTTGAAGCCATAAGGCTAAGGCTTCCATTGCCCTCAGTAAGGGTTAGGATTTTACTCACTGCATTTTAATGCTTCCTGTCTTACTTTTGTGGTGCTATCAGGTTTGGTGCTATCAGATCGGTGCTATCACAGCACTTAGCAAGTGCAGCATATATGATACTCTCTTCCATGTCTCTGCACTTTAAACTCCTCTCTGAGATGTGAGACTTGAAACAGGAGCTCTACCCAGGGCAGTTTGTCCCCTCCATTAGTCATACAGATCAATATCTCCCTATCATATCTTGCTCCAACATGTATCGTATCCCATGCCAGGGTCGAAGGCCACTTGTGCAGTGGTTAAGTTACAGCCCACTCTTCATGACATGAACAGAGCCATTTGGATGAATTGCAGCTTTGTACTCGCTCTAGAACTGTGTGTTATGGTGTTACTCTTTGGAGATGAGTGCAGAACTAAGCCCAGCTCCTACCCCCAGCCCCTGGGCCAGTCTGGATTGCAGCTCACGCCTGTCCTCAAGCTGTCTTTGTTGCTGTTGTCTCTTTTTCAATGCAAGGAGAGAGAAAGACTCTTTAGTACCTAACGTATCTTTAAAGCAACTTTTTTCTTCCTTATTACAATGCTTTCAATATCCAGGACCTCACTGGAATAACTCATTAGCATTTTACTAAGGGCTAAGTTTTTAAAGCACAGGGAGCTCATGCTCATCAGCAGACTAATACTGTGTGGGCTTCACACAAGGGCTCGCCTGTATGCACAAAGGCACATCTGCACACAATTTTTTCCCAAGTGCCTGTCTCCAACAGATTTGCTTTCCAATGCCCCAGATGATTTTCTCTATCAGGGAAATGATTCCAGCTTGGTTTTTTGCTCTACTGGATGTTCTTTTGTTCAGACCTCCTTCTTCTGTCGTTCCCACCCTGTAGCCCAAACGCAGAGGTTGTGTAACTACTTAGCAAGTGGAAAATGTTGCTGGCAGGGGAGATTTAGGCAATACCACAGCGATGTTCAGTTAGGCAAATTAATTAGGTAGATGAACTGCTAATGAGAAAGTTCCAAGAGATCAGACAGAGCCCAGAGGACCTGATTTATACTGGTAATTCATGGTGGTAGTTTTCCCCCTTGCCAGCCATCATACCCTGCAGTAACACAGCCTGTACAGCTGGGCTGGGACTGTCCTTGCTGCCTCCCACCACCACAGCCACCTCTTGGCTGACATCAGTCCCCTTATATCCTTCACTTGGTTTAGAGTTTGCTGTTTTTCTTGTAATGGGCAACATTTGCCCATGAAGTGGCCTGGCCCAAAGAAACACCACCCCCTTGCTGATCATTTTTGGCATTACTAACACCCAGTTTGGCCTGTTGAAGGATTTGCCATCAGATTTCTCTGTTACCTTGGAAAAATAGCATGTGCATTTATTATTAATGGAAATCAAAGGTGCTTTTAAATAGCAGAGGTCATTTTTCCTTCTGGTGCTGACCTGCCACCCTCTCTAGGCAAAGGGTGGGCTCCTACAAAGGTGCACAGGAGAGGAAGGGTTATAATTCTTATGTTTTTTACTCATAATTCACGACTGGCCACTGTCCAGAGCAGGATACCAGACCAGTTAGACCCGTGGCCTGTCCCAGTATGCGAAGTCCTGGACTTCAAAGCACATTAGGGTCCAAGTTCTGGGTCCTACATAAGGAAACATGAATTTACAAGGAATTCTTTTGAATGTCTGAGCACTGAAAAAAACCAACACCTCACTTGCTCTCACAGCCCACAGATTAGTGCATCAATCTTTTTGTTTAAATAATCAGAAACCAACATTAGTGAAAAACTGATGGCACAACACAGCTCCATTTTATTACATTCTCCTATTTGATGTGGTGACAAACTTCCCATTTTAGAATAGTCATAAAAAGAAAAATAATTTTTAAAAAGTTTAATTTTGTCCAATACTCCTGCACTTCTGTTTTGTATCATTGTATAGGAGCTTTACTATGAATTTACAGCTATGCTCTGCCCTCAGTTACTACATACTGGTGAAAAGAAAGCTGTTTGTTTCAGTGTATCTATGACAATACATTTTTTAGTTGTTCATAAAAGAAAAGTGGTGGTATTTCCATATTGTAAACAATACTCTGTACTGTTACTAAAGTACTGTACATTTCTAGTTGCACAATTGTGTTATTGAGTGTAGATTCTCACTATCTCATGTATGGTGCTATTTTTTGTTGGTGGAAAAGAATCTTAGCAGTCGATTATTGCTTGATATTTTATTATAATACAGGGATATATTCTCCATGGCAATAATATCATTTAAGTTTTTCATTACAGAGTGAAATGTATATATTTTTCCATTAGCTAATTTGCATATGTACTGTATCCATGGTAATTTTCTTTTTGGTGCTGGTTATAAATAGAAAAGATAAAAACAGTCAAACTGAATGGAACCAGTTGTAAATGAAAACCAAAAAAAAAAGGAAAAAAAAAAAAAGAAAAAGAAAGGAGGATCATCATTCCATATTGAAAAAATTGAGTATGTTGAATAATAAATTTATTTTTTCCATAACAACTTTAATAAGGTTTCTGAACTTGAAGAGAATATGAAGCAAACCAAAAGCTAGCATGAAAATTAAGAGAAAGGAGTAAAGCTGTAAGTGGTACATGATGCATCTGTCTAATACTGGACTGAGACTGGGATTGGGCTAAGTCTAGGCCAACTGTTTGATAGCTGTGGTAGGTGTAAGAGGTCATTTGTCAGTAAAATTCTGGCATCTCCACGTTCCCAGTGTGCTAACAAATCAAGAAATGATGGGTCTTGTCCCGGTCGGGTTGCAAAATAAAGCACAGGGAATGTTAATACCTGATTAATGCCTTGCAAGGTCTGTGGTCACTGACACAACAGTAGAAAATGCCTGTCTGGAAAAAGTGAGCCAGGCTCCGCTGGGGGTATCGCTGTCTCTGCCTGAGCAGGCTGTGGGGAGGCTGAAGCTAATGTGTGGGGGGAGGGCCATTCTGCAAGGGCTTTCCAGAAAGGTTGCTTTCAATGTATGTTGGAGCTGAGGGGAAGTGGCAGCTTGCTGTATGTTTAATGGTAGCTGCTCCACAGGCGCAACCTGATAATGAGGACTGCTGTGCATGTGGAAATTTATATTGGAGCAAAACTATCCCATCCGTTGGAAAGGTATCTACATAACCTAGCTGCACACTTCCCTGGTGTGAAATAAACAGAATTACTTCAGTGCCAAGTGTTTTGGATGTCTTTGTTGTAGGCACTAGCCAGAATCTTTGTACTGTTTAACTCCCTCCTCAGCATGGTGAAGATGTTTTTGGCATACAGCTGCACACAGATACGCCTGTAAGATCCTCTCCCATCCTGTCTTACAAAGATGCCATCATCCATATCCCGTTCCAGCTCAATTCTTGTTAAACAGACATTCCTTGGAGATGGGAGCAGCACCTTTCTAAAGCAGCCTTAAAAACAAACCAAGGTACAATTGATGTGAGAGTCCTCCTCCCAAAATGATTTCCAGAAATTGAGTTTGTACTTCTATTAAAAACAGAGGTTATTTACTCATCTCACGCTGGCTTCTTGGTAATGGCACATCACTGATAGGCTTCCTAGTTTTCAGAGGTAGCCTGAGGAGATACCAGCCCAGCTGCCATCCTACGTTTGACTGTTTAACAGCAGCAAAATTGTAGAAACTTCATCCAAGTGTTGCTGTGTATTAACACATCATCGTGTTTGTGTATTGTCTGCAGTCAACATATGATTGCAATTGTTGACCTGTTTAAACAATAAAACATAGCTGTAAGCCTTTGGAAGCCAAAAGGCTTTACATTAAGCTGGGATATGGCAAAGGGTGGGAGGGGTGTAAGGAATGCTGTCATACATTTGGCTTGGAATTTTCCTGGTATGTGCCAATATCTCTCCTATAAATCCAGTAGGCTTATAGACTTAGTTTGTCTATTTTGCATTTAGCAGTTTGCTGCTTTTCTCCTGTTCCTAATCGCCGTCTTCTAACCAAGAAACCAGATGATTTGAAGCCATTGTCCTTCCCTGTGATCTCAGTTGTCTTTTTATTTAAGACACCTCAGCCCAGTATCACGAAGGGCACACGGGGTCAGATGGGTCTGGGTGCTCTGGCATAAAAGTACCAGGAGGAAAGTATAATCTCTCCTCAGCTGCTTGGAGCTCAGTTCTGTGTCCACCAACTCCACTGGCTTCCTTCACTCTCTTGCAAGTCCTGGGGTACACGGCAGCCTTAGGTGTCTCTTGGTCCCTTGCAGCAAGCTGGCAGGACCCTGCTTTCTCTAGAAGGAAGTTTCTTTCCAAAAAGCTCAATATGGATCACCTCACCCATGCATCACCCAGAGTACTACTGTTGGAGGACCTTGCTCTGTTGGTAGAGTGCAAGCCACATGTTCCTTTGTGCTTTCCCCAACACCACGCGGTCCACTGGGAAAGGTGAGCTTTCTTCTTATTGAAGAGTGCCAGCACAAACTCCAATATGCTCTGGAGTTCCAGGCAGAGAAGAACTGTGCCAGATGCACTCAGGTTCAATTCACTCACACTTCTGACAGTGTAAGGAAAGAAATCCTGGTAACCTACTTGCTGGCAAGTTACTTGCCTCACCTGTCCTGCTGCCGGATGAATATAGTGCACCCAGAAACAGGCAGGCTGTGGGAACTTCTCCTGATCAGCATTTCTCCTTAGAGAACTTGGACCTGTGCTGAACATGATTGATTCTCCATACCACTCACACTTCAGCATCATTCTGCTTGTCTACATGTGGAGACAGGTCAGTAGGAAGACAGGAGTTCCTCAAATGCTGCTAATGCACAAAGACCAATTATCCTTTCTGTGTGCATTGTTTTTGTCCTTTTATCATGTCTCTAGCTTCTCTTCATACACTTTAGAAACGGGCTGATCTGCCTGGAGAGAGACTTTGCAACAACATAACTGCCTTGGACAAGCAAGACTGAAGCATCTTCACTTTGGATGGGAAGAATTGTCTGTTTATAGAAGGAGAGTTTGAACAAGAGAGTATATAAGCAGATGGGGATCACTCCCCCTAGCAGCAAGGACCCAGAAGGTAATCAGAGAGTCTCCAAAGCTGACCTCCATGTGTCTTGCATCGCCTCGTCTTCTTTCATGCCACTTCCATGTGACAGACCCCACGAAGAATGCCTGCAGGCTGCACTGTACCACATTTATTATTTTGTCAGAGCTGCTGTGTCTGCCAAATGGTGGCTAGACACTCCGACAGACTTTCCCAATTAGCAGTCCTGCAGCTGATGTCTGGGGCTTGCATATGTGTTCCCTGTGTGTACCACAGCCGAGACGCTGGCCAGGTCCTCATGGCCTGGGGTAGGTATCTGCCTGGGCTCCTGGGCTTTCTTGACAGTTGTGGTTTCCCTCGGCTCCTCTTGTTTGGCTGTGAAAGGCTCCTGTTTGGGTGTTTCATCCTTTCATCCCTCTGGCCTGGGTGGAGCTGGAGCCTCCAGTGTGACTTGTCTGGGTCATGTCACAGGCCTTGGCATCCCCCTCGACCTTGGGAGAGAGTAGCTCTGCGTGCTTGCCATGGTGGAGCCCACAGGACATCGGTGTGTGGGGCTGGCTCCTGGCACAGTTCAGTCTCCAGGTGAGCCCTTGCATCCTTGGTATCTCCAGCCTCTCCTGAGCCTCAGGGCAGTCTCAGTGGTAACTCCAGAGATGCTTTCCCTGTCTTTCCTCCTCTGTTTCCCACAGACACACTGTGTGGCCTGGCCCTCCCTGCATGATCAATGTGGCTTTCCCTTCCTGCTCTGCTTGCAGCTGCTTTGTCCCCCACAAACTTGCTTTGCACCCACCAGAAACTTGGCCATCTTTGCAGTTTGTACAAAATACCTTCCCTCATCTGCTCAAGTGCATTTAACCTCCTTCCTCAGCCCTCTGAAGAAAAACGTTTTTCTCATCATACTCCTGTAGTAGCCTTATGACTCCCCTCACTGTTGCTTTCTGGATGGATTTTGTTCTGAGGTCTTTTATTTTATTAATAATTATTTTATTATTCAATGTTCTTTGTGCAGTGATGCTTAGAATCGACACCCAGGCGTGTGGATCCTGGAAGGCTGTGCCCAAAGAAATGGTCCTTCTCAAGAGCTTGAAGACCACAGGTGGTCCTGGGGAAAAGGCAGATTCCTGAAGCAGCTTAGCTGGGTTTCTTGGCAGCAGCAGCAATCTGAGAAGGCCTGGAGATGAGCATAGCCCACTTCTGAACTGAGTGAGTGAGTCTGTACTGCGGTTACTGCACGGGCAGGGGAGGGAAAGGGATATTCCCCACTGGTTTTATATTCTCAGACACATTTTGTGTTATTGGAAGTAGCAAAGGGTAAAATTCACATCGCTCAGAGATGCCCCTTACAGAATCTGGGCTGCAAGATCCAGCCCTGAGCCTGAATACTGCTCAAAATGTGGGCTGGCAGGGAGGGAGACACTGGTTTGTTCAGCAGGAGAGCACTGGTAGCACGCCAGTCTGCATGGCTGCCTCCACTACCCCGAAAAGCATCAGCTGTTGAAAGATCACTGACAGTTTTCTCTAAGGTCACTGCATACTACAACATCATCCTGCAGCCATGCTGGAGGCAGGCAGGGAAACTGTTCAGACTGTCGATGAATCGGTGAAAAAGGGGTATCCTCTAACATGATGTTTAGGTTGCACAAAGATCAGTGCAACCACAGCCTGGCCATCAAAGCCAGACAAGCCATTCTTGGGGTTTTTTTTTCATTTTCTTGGAAAAGACATTATTTGAACATTTTGCAGCTTCCATTTATTTCCCCAGCTCTGTATTTTTCCCCTTGATTTTGTCTCTAATGGCAAAAAGACCCAACCAGACTGCAGCTTTGTTTGGCACCAAACTTTCCTCCTGAGATGATCGCACAAGAAGTCTTTTATCACTTCGGCGGCTCCGAGCCAGAGCTGCTTGTGGTGGAAGTTGCTGGGACTGTAACCCCGGGCTGTCGTGGGACGAGAGTCAAGCTCAGGCTGTCAGCAAGGCAAGCTGCAGCAGTCGAAGCCCCTGCCAGGACACGTCAGTACTTCTGAGCGTGCTTCCCCCCGTGCTGCTCTCATTAAGGCAAAGGTATGAAATCCACATCTAGATTGAGTTAGTCCTTTAAAAAAAATTAAGTGTTGTTTAAAATATAAATCCGGTCCAGAATCATGGTCTAATTCCTTAGGAAATCACTATAAATCGAACCTGCCCTGCTCCCCACTGCCTAATACCAGCATGTCACATCTTGGTTGTCTCACAGAGCTGATCCACCTCCTGTGCCACTCATGCTTCATTGGCATCAGCACCCTCACCTCTGCTTCATGCCCAGGTTTGTGTCGAGGGAGGACATCCCTGCTGAACTGCTGGACTCCTGCTCCCATCAGACATTGGCAAGCCCCCAGAGCTGCCAGCTGCTCTCACTCACAGCTTCTCCCCCCCACCGTTTCACAACGCTGGCCAACAATACCTTGAGGAGGGCACTGGGAATGTTGTCAGTCACATTTCCCACAGGGTAAGGACGATTCCGGCCATTTTTTTTTCCTAACCATGTTTTGCTGAAGAAACAGTTTTGAAGGGGAAAAAGAAAAACCACATTGTTGTGTAAGCAAGATGGAAAACAGCTTTCTGTGGGTTCCCAGGTATTTATGTGCCATTATCTCTGCAACAACATTGCCTGTGGCTGGCTGGCTGGCTATTAAGTATGGATGGTTTTGCAACAGCTGTGTGCACAGTACCTTCCTCCACAAGCAAGGCCTTTTCCCTGGCTGTCCTCATGGCTTGGTTTATTTGTATGCAAGGCAACTGCAAGGTTATCAAGGCTTTCCATCAGCTGTACAAACTCACAGCAGAATCAGCTCTGTGTGTGTGTCCCTTCCTGAGGATTAGTTTTTGGGTAGAAGGCTCTTGGGCAGCTCCTATGAGACATCTGGTCTTTCTTATGTATCCCTCTAGAGGAATTGCTGCCTACGCTTATGCTACAAGCTATGGAGTAGCTACAGCCATATGTGTAAGAAAGAAAAAGCATATTTGTTTGTTTGTTTTCCAATAGAATGGTTCTGAAAGCAGAAGTATCTTTCAATATGGAAAAAAGTGACAAAAAACATCCTCGTATTTGTCAAAATTGTTCTTACATGTTTTTCAGGGTGTCACTAAGACCTGCCAGGCTCCTCCCCTTTCCTCCCCTGCCTTACCCCAGATACTTCCATTTTTGGCTAAAAAATCTCAAGTTTGGGATTTTTTGGACCAACAATGTCAGCCAAAACCCAAGCTCTTCTCTCTATTTTTTTTTTCCACTTAATTTTTAAACTATCTTCTGGCAAAACAGAAATATTGTTTTGATGGAAGATTTTCAACCAGCTCTGCTCATCAGTCTCTGCCAACAGTCATACAGGGGAAAGAGTGCATCATCTTCCAAGAGAGGAGACTGTCCGAAGGGTCGAACACGAGGTGGGCGATGACTGATGCTTCTCTCCCCAGCTCTGTGCCCCAGCCAGCATTGTGCTCTTTTGCAGACCTCGGCCCTTAATGAGCCCCATCTTCCTAGAGATGTTTCCAGCCTTAATCTCTCTTGGCAAACCAGCTCAGTAATTAAGGTACTTTGCCAGGTTAAACGGAGATGTGGGTGGCACTGAAGGATCTCCTCTGACCCAAAGGACCACAGGACTCAGAGGAGCCATGCTGTGCATCTCTTATCTGCAGTGACCAATATTTGGACCCCTCCAGGCAAGTGCTAGTTGGCAGGGAAGGGTGGGGAGATGGGGCTGGTCCAGCTCACTTTCAAAGCAAGCATCAGTGTGCTGTTGTTTAATGGAGTTGTTTAGATACACCAGCAGCTAAGCCATACACAGCCATGAGCAGTCTTCATGTAACCCTGAGGACCTTTCACAGACAAGATCCTAAAGTGGCTGGGGGGCTAAAATGACACCAGTCACACCACTGCTGTGTGTCTATGACCCATCTGTCCATGAGGAAGGGGTTTTTCACAGTGAATCCAGAGCATAAATTCAAGGGGAGCCCAGCTACTCTTGTTTCCTGGATTCTTGTGATGAACTGGGAGACAAAGAAGGAAAATGTTCATGCAGAGGAGAGCAGAAGCCAAATTTCAGTGTTTGGCCTCTGCAGCCAAAGGAGCATCTGCTCATTGGCTACATAGGTAGTGTCCTCAGGGGTTAGCCATCTCTCAGCAGTCCCTAATATTTGTAAAGTGCTCTGAGATCTTTCAGTGAAAGGCGTTTTAGATGTGCAAAAGTTTATAGTCCTTCTCTGACCATTGCTGATTTTACAGGGTTAAGTTAGGAACAGGAAATGCAGTGACTAAAGGAAAGCCATTAATATTAAATTCTACCCTTTGCCAGATTGTCTTGTGTTATCTTTGCTCTTTCATGAAATATTTTCCAGTTTTCCTTGCAGGGCATTCTTTACAGGGGTAGCAACTGAGGAGCTGTAACTTGGCACATCTCCACCTGCTTTTCTGTAGCAGAGCACATTTGTGCTCTGGGATTTGAAGAATTTCCTTTGCCTCTAGAATTGATATGCAAACAGTCAGCTGTACAGGCATCAATCTGTTCAGTAGATGTGCCACATGACCTAAGAAATAATACAGGTGGTCAGCACCATGCTGGTGACTCCTGAATTTCTGGAGCAAACAGACTCATTTTACTACGTCTAGAAGACGGGAGGTCCTGTATACACCCTCCAATAATGTAATCTGCTGTGCTTGACCCATCACAAAACACCCACCAGGATTTCCCTAACAAAATTCTTGAGTTTTGCCAAGGAAAGCAAAGATTTGCAGGGAATGTGAGCCATGACCTTGCCACCTCACAAATAGCTCAGAGATCTCAAGATGCTCATCCCAGCAGAGAGATGCTTGTGTCAGCACAAACGTAGAGCCCTGTGTGGTCAGCACACAGCTCTTCCAGCATCCCTTTCTTTACCTTCCCCAGTAGGTCACCTCCCCAGTGACAAAAGATGGGCCAACCGAGTCTTCTCCTGTGTGCTGTGTTGCTGTAGGTCTCACTATGTGTAGGTACTGCTGTGTGAGCAGATATGGAATGAGGGGTGTTAAGACCAAGAGAGATGAGTGTTGCTGGCTGCATAACCCAGCCCATACCATGGCTCCCACTCATGATTCCATCACAGCCAAAAGCTGTGTGCTTGAGCTGCTCTGCACCCTGTGGGCAGCTAAAGCCTAAGGGGAAAATTTCAGAGAGAAAGAAATGGGGCTTCAGAGAGCCCCATAACCCTAAGCAAGTTGTTATCTGGGCCATTTCTGTTAAAAAGAAGTCTTTCATTTCCCATTGATACTTCTCAGGTTGCAAGGAGAGCCATTCTTCTGCTCCTGAAGGCCCTAGCTGCAGACACAGCTTGGAAGGGAAGCTTGCTCTCATGGCTACGGCAAAGGAACGGGAAGCACGAGATCTGGCATCAAGTCCTGCTCCCATTGAAGCCAGTGGGATGTTTGCCATTGGCTTCAGGGGAAGCCAAGATTTCAGTCTGCAGCCAGATTTGCTGGTGTGTTGAGCTGTGCTGAGAGCAGGACCAGAAAGGGCTCTTGGTTTCCTGATAAAGCTGTTACTGCCTCGGCTCCTCTGCTGCAGATTGCTGGTTTCTCACCTCACATTGCCCTCTGTTTGCTTTCATCTTTTCAAATCTTATTCTTAGGACAGCAACTCTTTGAGGAAGAGACTGGATGCCATAGTGTATGTCTGTTTTATTGTCCCATGACTGGAGCTTCTGGACATCCCCATCAGCAAAATCATCTCATCCATTGTGGATTCTGGACAGTGCAAGAAAATGGCATAAAGCAACAGCACAGGGCTGGGGTAAGTGGCTTAAAACATATGGGATTTGCTTCAGGTAACTAACTGTGCCTCTTCCTTCAGAAAGCAGCTTGAATCAGCTCTTGAATGATCTCTGGATGTTTCAAGAGAGCCTGAAGAGATTGTAAAGGTGGGCCAGGGATGAGCTTCCCTGCTTCACACCTTCACACTAGCATGAGCTGTTTGGAATCTTGATTTTTTTACAAGCACCCCTTGGTCTCTTGTCTCCTCCCTTTCACAGTTAGCTGGAAGCCAAACTGTGTTAGTGATGAGCAGTGGTATAGGTACCCATGAGCCTGATAGTAAACCTTTCCCAAATTATTATTGTGCCTCCTGCTAATAAGCCAACTCAAAGGTTGCCATGCTGCTGTAGTGACAAGCAGTGCATTATGTAGTGCTCCCCAGTGCATTACACACCTTTGTGCCAGCTCTTGCAGCCCATACAGCATCCACGTTTGAAACATGGGCAGGGTTAGTGCCCTCCTCTGAAAAGCAAGTGAATGAAGTGATCTCGGAGTGGATTGAGATTATTGTTTTACACCAAGCAGCCCCATTTTAGCCTGTACACGTCCCGTTGGTTTTATTTGAATGGACACATGGTGGAGCCTCTCAATGCCAAGGGGAAAAACCATTGCAAGTAATTCTTGCCCTTTATTTATATTTCTCCCTGATCAGGATGTTTCTTTCTATCCATCGTGTGGGTTTGGTCTCTACTGCCCCTTTCTGGGAACATCTGTAAACACATCACATCTATTAAAAAAGGCATGAAGCTTTATCTGATGGACCAAGAAGCTGCCCTGGCTTTCCTCACCTCTCCAGATGCCACATGTTTGACAGCATCTTTTCCTCCTGACTAGCCATCACCTGTCTTCTCTGGCCATCTGGGACTTGGTCCCATTCTTTTGACATTTCCACAAAGGGTAGCTGGTGGGAGCAACTTCCTGGTAAGTTGAAACCATTGTGATCTATTTTTTCCCTCACAAACACAGTTTGTAAGTGTAGATGCTTAAAGTCAAGGCTGATCATATAGAGATCCACGGCTAACAGTTTCACCATGAATTTCTTCAGCAAGTTGAAGCAAACCTACCCAGAAATTCAGCAGGAGCACACCCCAGTGTTGCCTCTTTAGGCACAGAGATTTTTACAGGCAAAAATACTCTTTCCCCTAGTAATAAGTGGGGAAGAATGGGAAGGAAAGCAAAGAAGAAACCCAAACGATGCTGCATTCTCTCCTGATTGCTTAGCTCAGCTCTGCAGCACCATTTCCCATCTGTCTTTCACATCATTCTGAGATTGTTCCCCAAGAGTATCTTATCAATAGATCCTTTTTCAACTTAGTCACTGCCTCTGAGCCAACTTTTTTTTCTGGTTCAGTGACTGGCACAATGTTTGGATGAACTCTATCAACTTGTTGCTCTTCTGTTTTCTTTGCTAGAATGATCCCCACCAGCTCTCGTGTTCCCTAGGGCAAGCACAATCAAACAAGATGAATCAGAATACACAGAGAGAATCAGTGCTCATTCTTTATTAACAACATGCCTGTATTTTTTTTCTCCATTAGCAAATTCAATCCAGCTACTTTTGCTCATGTTAATTCACTGTTGGCTTTGGGTTAAACGTGACAATGACATGAGGGGACAGTGCTTTGTTTTTAGCAAGACCTCAGCATTTATGTGGTTTGAACTTCGAGGAATGGGGGGTGGGGGGGGTGATTACCTGATCCACTGCCACCTGGCTCTCCATGGCATTCATTCTGCTGTTGGTAAGATCCCACCTGGGAGCACAAAGGAAAGACAACACCTTGCACCTCTCATCTGTTCATTTGTCACTTTAATTCTCATAATAATTCTTCTTCTCCCTTTTTTCCCTTTTTTTTTCTCTTGTATTTGCTCTAATTTCAGTACTCCAGGAGGTCCTGGCACAGCTTCTTCACAATCCTGGCAGATTTAAAAGCAAATATCATGGCAAACATACTCCTATGCATCCACGTACCACACTGACGGTCTCCTCGTGGCCATGACCCCAGACTCAACTTCTCTCCGACCTTCGTGGAGGAGATGATGGTGAAACTCTCTTCTTGCATCCAGGCCTTGGACCTACAAAGTCTTCCTTGTGAGGTTGATGTCTACATGGTGACACTGGACATGGTGACATGGTGATCCCCAGGCTGCCTGCCCACCCCCTGTGTGGACATGTGAAGCACAAGGGCTTCTGGAGCCACAGAGGGTCACCTCTGTCCTCAAGCCCTTTGTCCCAGCCTCCTGGCTTTGACTCATTCCCTGGACTGTTCCTTGAAGAGAAAGATCAGCATTTGGCGCTCGGCTTTTAGGAGGCTTTCCTAGCACTTACCTCAAAACAAGTAGTAATGCCACCCTCCTGCTTTGGACCAGAACCCTATGCCAGAACCAAGACATGGGGTGGGTTCTTTCTGTTATGGAGCTTTTGGTGTGACTTTTTTTAATCCTATCATCCAAGAAGGTCCCTGGCACTGTGATAATAGCCCCCACTGCCCACTGGGACCCCTCTCTTCATGGTGAATGTGGTCCAGAGGGAAGCTGAAGGTTTCCCTAGAAGCATGTACTCATTTCATGGCTCCTATTAGAGATTTGTCTGTTTATTGCTAACAATGTTCTTCCTTGCATTCAGCTTGTTTGGGAGCCTTGACACCCAAGGCCCACGTTTCTCTAATTTTGTCAATCTGTTGGATACTTGGGAAACAGCTGGGAATATTGTAAGCAGCTCCTGGAAGTAGAGAGTCCCAGCAAAAGATTGCACAGACTCCTGGTAATTATTCTCAGCCTGTCCATCTAAGGCCTGCCTGTGCAGGGAGCTGCTGCATTAACCAGCAGGGACACAGCCCACATTGTAAACGACATTGTTCTGCTCTTCTTTCTTTTCCTTACAAGAGCTGATTTGGCTTGTGCTTTGTTTGGTACCTGGTGATCATGCTGCTAGTGTTTGTGTTACTTTTCTACTGTTCACAGTTCACAGTTGCAGCTTTTCTAAGTCTTTATTGACATCCAGGCACATCTTTCATCACTTAATGCACCCAGAAAGCTGGGATCTGGGCTGTGCTGACATGCCAACACGTTGTGCAGCTTTGGGTGAATCAGTTCACTTCCCTGCAACTCAGGGAACCACTGTGCAATAGCAGAGGTACCGTTACAGCATTGCTTGGCTGTGGCTTTGTAAAGCACTCTGAGCTCCTTGGAAGAACAAGGTTAAGTGCAAAACTGTCCTGTTATTCCATGGTGAGAGGTTGCCTGAGATTATGGTTCGAAGTGAATAGAAAACAACAGCCAATAGAGCAGCGTGGATGTCCCTAGTGGTGGTCACTTGATGGCTTCGGGCATTTTCAGGGGCTACTTTACAGCCCAGTTACTGAAAGGGCAGAGCCAGCTTGGGGCTGGGACCCCTCTGTTGGGCTGTGTGCAGGACACAAGAGCTGTGTCAGGGCCATACTTAGCTTTGGCTTTTTCTGTAACAATTACAAGTGACACAAGTCAGTTTTCCCAATTCTTCTCCCCACAAGTTGGTTTAAAAGGAATGAAGGCAGATCCTGCTATAGCTGAGTACACTACTAGTCAGCTCAAATGACTCCCCGCTGTCTTTTCATCTACATGAGACTCTTAATGCCCTAAGTCTTTGCATGTCCTGGCAAGTAGCCCAATTGAAGCATGAGCTCCAACAGAAGTTTTAAATTTAAAGCTGTTCTTTTGGCTTCAGAAATTCACAGGCTGAAGTGGAGAGATGCGATTCGGCTGTTTACTTGCAGATCTGCAACAGCCCTGCTGTGCTCTTGCACTCGCCTTGCTCAGGCAGTTGTGTTAACAGCACTTTCCAATTAAAGTAGCAGCCTCAGTTACAGAAAATGCATTTCCTATCTGGGAATTTAGTTGATTTTTTTAATTATTATTTTTCTTTTAGTTACTCATTCTTTTCCTTTTAGCTACTTTAGTTACAACAGCACAGGGCTGTTTTGTTTCCCATCCCTTATTATAATTAATCTATCACAATTTCTGGTGACTGGGCTGGCTTTTGCTGTTTTTCTTTTTTTTTTTTATTTCTTGCCATTTCCAGCATCAGCTTTGGTCAGTACCACTCAGACACCACATCATTCACACTGGGGAGCACTGGTGTGAGCAGCTGGGCAACTGTCAGGTGCACAAGCAACTCGTGAAGTTCTGCTCACCCAGAGCAGGAAAAAAAACACCCTGCTCTGGAAACAGCCCTGCCAGAAAATCCCAGAGCCTTGCTGCGTAAATTATGGCCATTTCCCTGAATTAAATGTTCCTACTCTGAAACCTTGCCTTTTAAGACCTTGACAGCTGAGATCAAGCATTTTCCCCATTACCTGAACATTCAGATTCTCCAAGAGAATAAATGGTATCAGATGAACACTGCATCCTTCTTATCATTTCACCCCCCTGAAAGGGACGTGCTGGGCTCCATCCTGCCTGCAGTGCAGCAAGCTCAGCAAGGCTTGTCCAGTGGGATGCCGTGGAATCTGAACATAGACCTGGGATTTTCACTCCAGCCATATTTGCCATTGCACACAATGCTGTAACTGTCTGCTGGTTTAATGTTCTTTGTAACATGAGCACAGACCTGCTTAGGCTAGGGCTACAGGGACTGGAGAGGGACCAGAGGCAAAGACGAAAGCACAGGTTTCAGTGCTGACATCCTGTCCCATGAGGCCACAAAGCCCCTTTCTCCTCTGACATGCTTTGCCCAGAGTTTGATCAGCTGTAGCTGTCACTCCGGACCATTGCCCAGCACAGTGACCCTCAAATCTTGAAGCACCTCAGTTCTGCAAGACGCTTGCAAGGATGCTACAACCACAGACTCCCAGACTGACAAGAAAGCAAAGCCTGCTGCTGCCCCCATGTGTTACTTGCTCATTATTGTTGCCACGAACCAGTGAAGACTGGGAATCCTATTGGCAAACATGGAGAGCCAGGCTAAGCACAGCCTCTCAGCTACTGAGGTCAGAGATCTTGCTTTGGAAGGCTCTTCTGTTTCTTCTGTTCCTCACTCAAGCTCAGGGCCTTCCCTGGGGCACCTTAGATTCAAAAAATTGCAAAGTCAGATTGGACATGTTTGGAAGTAAGATGAGCTGGAGGCAGCATGGAGGCACGCGATCCGCAGCAAAGCACAGAGGTGTCATCATCTCGTTCTGAAAGGATGCATGTGGAACACTCAGGGGCTGCCATACAGTGCCAGATGATATCAGGTATCAGCACAGCTCGTTCAGGCTTGTTGGCTCAGACCACAAGGAGCGCAGAGTGAGAGACAGCTCTTGGCAGGCTGAGCTCACATGGTAAGGTCACTGGAAAGACAAGTGATGCTTTCATCAACCTGCCTTTCCCCAGTATCAGCACCAGCTTGAGCAAGGACTCACTTTGTGCTCCTGTAACACTCTGTGCTCTGCATGGTGCCAAGGACAAAAGCTTCCTCACAAATACATTGAAGCTGTGTTTTTCCAACCAGTGTCTCAGCCCCCAACTCCCATCCTTCTTGGCACCATTGGTTTCCAGTTTTGAACCATTAAATGGCACCTCTTGGAAGAGTTACCTTCCCTCTGGATCAGTGGCACATCTCAAGCAGAAGGGAGAGCAGGCTGTAGTTATTTGCTATCAACCTGCTGTTTGCCAACAGTTTTGGACATCCATTAGGGATCTCATGGTTTGGTTCTTCTCTGTTGAGCAGTACTTTGTTGGGGCTGCACATGCTAATTATTCTGGAACGCATCAATCCTGGAAGCTGCCTGAAGTCTGGGGTGATGGGCTGGTAGCAGCAGCCAAACTCTCACTGGCCCAAATGGAGCCAGTTTGTGGCTCAGAGGGGTCATGCAGACCAATGGTCCTGACTATCACTAACACAGCTTCTTGGAAAGGTAGGGTTGGCTGTTTGCCATCCTTTCACCCAGAGCCTTTTTTGGCCCTGGCACCATTAACAGATGGGCCAAGGAGCAATGCCTCAGCTAAACATTGTCCAAGGAGTGCCCTGGACACTGCCTAGAGCTCTCTGAGAACATCTGAAGGGAACAACATGCGCTGGCAGGGCTTACGTGCTCCGGCAGTCGGGGATTGCAAACACATGCTTCAGCTGTGCAAGAAATCTTTGACTTGTTCTGAATGCGATTCTGCCTGGGTTTCTTCCCAGGAACATTCCTGTTCGTCACAATTTACCAGTTGCAGGAAGGGAGAAGGGGGGAAGGGGGATTTTAAGAGCAAGGAAAGGAAAAGCAACAAATCTTACAGTGCTTTCCCTAGCCAGATTCCTCCGGAAGGACAGGGTGTGGAGTGTGGACTCCAGAATTTGGCACAATCCCAAGAAAATATGAACTGCAAAATTAAAACCACTTCTAATTAGTCATTTGTTTTTATATAAAGAATAAGTCTCTGTTTTTCTGAAGTAATTCAGTGCCTGCTATCACCTAAGCCAGGCATCCCCAGCCAAATGGTGCTGCGTGATAGAAGGCAAGCGCAGAACTAGGCCTCTAGGCAAAGACACATTATCTCCTCCAGGAGACAGCAGTGCTGCTTAGATCTGCGTTCTGGTCCCCGAGAAGAAAGTCTCATTTCTAAGAATCACAGTAGCAAATGTAGTCCTCATAGGTGGGAGTAATTTGATGTCTGAGCTTGGAGATGAATGATGAAGCTGGGTCTTTATTATAACACCTGCTGTGTTACAAAGAGGAGAAAAAGCTTGTGAGAGTGGAGGCAAGAGCTATGCTTCTGCCCTGGAAGAAGTCCAGATGCCACCACCTAAACCATAAGCCCATTGCTGAGAGTGTTAAGTTTCAGCCCAAGACCCTTCAAGAGCAGTCAAGGCAGGAGGAGCGCTCCTCTGCGGAATTGCCCATGACTACGTTTGGAACCTGCTGAGCCAGACAAGTGCTTCCAACAGGAGAAACCATTCAAGATGTAACCCAATGCTACCAGACATGCGCTCAGAGTCACCTCCATGCTCAATTAACTATATGAAGTGTATGCCTATAATTAATTTAATTTAACCAAGGTTTTCTTCCCTGTGTTGTGTGCCTGCCTCTTATTGCTATATATATAATTCAATCAAATGGACATACAGTATCCACATCAGCGTAGTCACTGCAGACACCAGGGAGAGTAATAATTTGTTGTATTTGGCTGATACTTCTGCCTTAACACAGGGGGTAACTTCATTGAAATCAGTTATGCTACATTAGTCAAAAACCAGAGCAATGCCCAGCATTTATAAATTATTTCCAATAGAGGCATCATAATTTCTATAATGCCATGTTCTGAACATGGATCTGGTTTGAAACAGCTGCCTCCACTAGGAAACAATGAAACAAAAATAGAAAGGAATACTCATCTGGTTTTTTTAATTTTTTTTAATACAATTCAGCAATATCAGAAATATCAGCAGGTTACTGTTGCCTCACGGTGCTGTATAGGAGCCTTTCCTTGTATATGCTAAGCTAAACAGGAATAACTGGTTGATATTAAGAAGCAGATGCTCAAGAAGATTTCTCTAACTTGTGCTGTACATAGCATCAGGACAGGAGTTTGCTACTTGTGAGGGTCCCCTCCTTCATCTTTTATTGACTCTACATTCTACATTTTTATTGTTAATAGCCCACATGGTGAAGGAAACAGGTGAATTATTTGACTCTCTCTTGCTTTTATTAATCCCAAATCATGGATCAAGTACAATTAATGATGGCCCTGGTGATTTATGAATTGCAATTTTTACTCCTAATAGTCCTGGACAGTTGGAAACCATCAGCTGCTGGAGCAGCTGTAGCCCGAGCATCAGTTAGCCCTGATGAGCAACATGTTCATGGTTAATTGAATACCAGTGCAAGAGAGAGTGGAGCTGCTTTCTGCTAGTTGCATATTAAGTTACTGGTTTCCCAAGGGTTGGAAAGCAGACTATCACTGAGTGATCTGAAATCCAAATAGTGGATTTTATTGCAGAGATTAGAAGGCGGCTTAAAGAGAAGCAAAGAAAGACACAAGGAATATGTGTCTGGCACTTCTGAAGTGAGCCTGAAAAAAAGAGACAAAACCAAAGTGATGGAGAGAACAGCAATTCTGGATTGGAGCAAGATCTTACAGGAATTGTGGGGACAAAAGAGGAGAGTCCTATTCTAGATTATGCACTCTTCAGAAAGCCTCAATGAAGACCTTCATTAAAGGTTTGGCTCTTTATCACAAAATAAATGTCTGCCAGCATTCACTTGTCTTTTTTGTCCAGCATCATGGACACATTGCTACTTTGGATTAAGCGAAAATGAGCAGACTTTCTCCGTTCTGTTGCCCTCTGCATTGACCTAAGTCAGGAGTAGGAGGATTTCTTCCTGAAATTGAGGGGACGTATGACCCTTATGTTGGTTGAATGAGTGTAATGACTGAACCATTCAGCTCTCAGACAGACTTCACTTTGTTTGTGGCTTTGCAACTCTCACAATCTATCTGCTAACAACAAAAATATTCCAATTATTTGGAATGATTACATCATCCATGCAAGTGGCCCAGAGCCAGCATCAGCTCTCCTACAAAACAGACAGTTATTTCTTGCTGAGAATGACCATATTCTTCATACTGACCACACTTTGCATCAATTGAGTTTCAGCATGGCGAGGCCACTGGGAAGCAAGTAACATTTGCAGTGACAAAGCTGCTGAGCAGATGAATTCCTCACTTCAGTTGTCGACCGGGTCTGAAATGATCTATCTGCTGATTGCTCACGTGCCACCACATCTCTGCTTACACAAAACGCCGTGGGGAGCAGTCAAGCTTGGAGGACCAGGAGGGATAAGCTGTTCTGAGGTGCAGAGTTGAGCTGTTGTGCTGCGATGTGAAATGGTTCAGGAAAGGCCAGGGAGTCAGCAAAAGTGCTGGGAAATGACCCAAGGCTGAACTTTGAAAGATCACCAGAGGATGATCATGCCAAAAAAGCAGACAGGTATCGAAAACATTTTGAAAAGCCTCCTGTTGTGGTGTTTTTTTCAGTGTAGTAGAACCTTGTTGGATTAACTACCTAACAGTGAAATTATCCCACTCTTCTAGAGGCAGATTTCTTGCTGAGGTGAGAATAATTATAATATTTTAAGGTAAAATATGATAGTTTGAAGGTCCCAGAGGGCAGAAGGGGCAGGGCTGCACTCAGCGAATGGACACTAGTTCCCTGTCCTTTCCCTGTTCAGGCCTGGTAAAATGGATCGCACCTGCCACTTGAATTTTAGGCCAAGATAAAAGGAATCTTGTAAAGCCCTATAGCTCAAGAATGCAACATATCTAAAGCACCAAATTCTGTGATACTTTTGCCACACAGATTTATCGCAGACAGACTTCTAGGAGGAAGAGCAGAGTCATTTCATGGGACCACAATGGCAGCAGGTACCTGGGGTCTTGCTGCTACAGGTAAACAAACAGTGCTGCCACAGTGCTGGGGTGGTTTGTGTCCATGTAGGCCTAGAAACCACCAGAAAAAGGACTGGGAGATTCTCCATGTCCTGCTCGAAGTGCATTTGTTAAGACCTATTCCAGGTCATATCACTAGAGTTGTATGTCAGGTTCCTGGAGATAAGAAAGGTTGAGGACCTTTCTGTGAACTACTGCAGAGCTGGTCCCTGCAGAATCGTCCATAGACACTTTTGGAAAAAAAATTCCTGAGCTGTTTTAATTTCCCATAAAAGGCAGGAAGCAAATTGGCAGTGGAAGTGCCCATGAAGGCAAAAAAAGAACTGAAACGGGCCTTTCTTCTGTCCTTCCCACATGAAGGCTGAAAGGCTCTAAATTGGCAGGTTTTCTTCTAAGGCTTTAACTCTTTCTCCATGAGGACCACTGGAAGCCTTCCTGGGCAGACAGAAAAGCGGTTGGCATGTACCAGAGACAGTAGAGAAGCCTGCAGGTTTGTCTGTGGGGGATGTTTAAATCTCAGTGACAGATTATCCACTTTGTTGTGTTGTCGGGCAGCCTGGACACTGCACACATTTCTTCCAGGACAGGGCAGCAAGCAAACATCCAGCTCAGCCTGGACAAATGCACAAATGAGCTTGAATTATTTGCAATCAGTTGATGCCAGTCGAGTACTTCTGTGCTTCCATGCTTATGATTTGTGTAGACCAATCTGAGGAGGGAAGTGATTTTGAGTCTGACTATTAAAAGCTTTTCTGCTCAGTTTTCTTAACAGCTGTTTTGTCCCAACAGCTGAGAGAAAAATTACCTTTTCATAAGGATTCTGTAAGGATCTTTCAGCTGGAGGATGAAGCAATTTCTCATCTACATTTCCTGGTGTCTTTCCGTGAGATCAATGACTAATTTTTCCTGATATTTTGGAAGTTAGAAAAATAATAAGCAGTAAATGACAGCTAAGGAGAAATAAGCCAACCCAGACCTAGCTCTGTCAGCAAAATCTGGTTGTTTCCCCCCCGTTTCCACATCACCTTAGCAGTTGTATTTTCCAGGTTGGAGCAGGTTACCCTGAGTAACCTGTATTTGTTTGGCAAAGCCTGATTATTACTCATAACTTTTGAACCTCAGCAGTCACTGAGAGATTAAAAGTGGCTCAGGGAAGGCATTTCGGCATGCCTCATCTAGTCCCCATTTTTGTAGAGCCTTCTCCAGCACACTGAGTCCATCATCTCTGTTGGGTCAGAAAACTACATGAGCTGGCTGAGCCCCCAGGTCATCTGGTCATGCCTCGGAAATGGTGTGCTCAGAGCTCAGCCACAGATCCTGCCTGGCCACTCTGCCCTCCCAGCCCTGCCGAAACCCCTCAGCCCCGGAGATGTGTGGAAAAGCTGTGAGGAAGCAATGGCTGTGGCTTAAAAAAATGGCATTGGTGCCTGGGGCTCCTTCCTGCCCCTCCAGTGTGTGACATTTGGCAACTGATGGTGTGTCTAACCTAGCAGGAGCAAGAGCTGAAGAGGAAATACTCTCCCCTCTTGCCTTCCCAGCCTCCAGCACCCAAATTCTGGGAGAGAAGGCAAAGAGGTGACCGGAGCCCCTGGGGTGAGTGGGACCTGGTCAACTCCTGCAGCCAGGGGGTATTTCTCCTCTCCCCTCCCCCCCAGAGAAGCTTCCCATGTGGAACTTGTTAAGATGTGTCCTGAGCTCGGTTTTTTAACCCTAATCTGGAGTCAGGGTGGGCTGAGGAAGGCACTGGTGTGGAACAAGGGCTCTGCTGTGGCCAAACGCCCGGGGTCAGCACCCACATGGCCTCGCCAAGCAAGAGAGGGCAGCCTGAAGTCCAGACCGTTCCCACCTGTCCCCCAAAATCAGGCCAGGTTTACTCTACAGGGTGTTTCAAAAAGAAGGACCCATTTGAAATGGACCTTCAGCTGAGATTGGGTCCGGCTTTTTGAAACACGCTGTAAATGGGGTTACGCGTGTGTGTGATCCATATACTGACAATGTCATCACTGAGGCTGCATTGTAACTGCATGTACAGTCGGTACAGTGTGCTTGACCGCAGTGACCCCACACGCAGGGCTGTACAGGGGTGCATTGCGACTGCCCCTCGCACAGCCCTGGCCCGCGCTGCCCGAGGGGCGCTGGCCCTTTAAGCGGGTCCCGCCCTCCCGCGAGGCGCTCGGCGCTGAGCGCTCAACCAACCCCGGCTCCGCCGCCTTTCCCCGCCGCCCATTGGTCAGGCGCGCGGAGGGTCCCGCCTTGCGGCGCTGCGAGCCAATGGGAGGGGAGCTGGGCGAAAGTCAGGGCTAGGGCGGTGCGTGTGGCCGATGGCCGGCGAGCGGCGGGTCAGTGCCGGGGGCTCGGGACAGGGGCGGCCACGGCGGCGGCGGGGGGGCACGGGGCGGGACCTGCGGGG
>VZRW01007566.1:191572-277670 GCA_013398125.1 Aegotheles bennettii | reverse complement strand
GCAGGAGCCAGGCCGGCACCCTGCCCGCCCCACCTAGGGTGCGGGGCTTTGGGGCAGCCAGAGCCCCGCTGGAGAAGAGTTTTGGGCCTCCCTGGGGAGAAACGAGGAGTGAAGTTTGTTGGGAGGGTACCCTCTGAGCAGGGCACTCGGCTTGTTACCAAAAGCATCCCACAGGAGTGTCCAGGGGGACCGTGGCCATGCTCAGTACAAGCATAAAACAGTAGTGGTTTCAACATAAGAATCCCTTAGGATTGAGAGTATTAAGGTCAATGGGGTTCCTGGAGAATGTGGGGTTTCTTACCTAACCCTCACAGCAAATTGTGGAGCTGAGGACTGAGGAAAAAAAAAGGTAGCTTCCTAATAACTTGCTGCTGGAGGCCTATTAGCAATAATTAAAGTGCTCATGCAGGTTCTTGTCCTACCTTGTCATCCAGGTTGAAGCTAATTGTAGCTTGAGCTGTCCTTACTTTAAAAAAATTGCACTTCCATGAAATTAAAATGTGGATTCTTAAAGTGCAGGGAACTAAGGACCTCTGGAAAGGGGACGTAAATAATTTTGGTCAATTTTTAATGTGTATGGATAGAAGATCTGATGTGGTTCTATGGATTTTTTTTTACCATAATTAAAGACACTTGACTCAAGGACAGCCTTTTTTATTAAATTATAGAAAGTAGTACTGAAGATGTGTAGCAGAGTAGTGTTGTGTAGTGGTTTGTCCACAGATAGACCATAAAAAAGGTTAGAATATAACCAACCTATTGCAGAAGTTTGTGTATGTAGTATCTGTGGTATTTCTGCTATTGCTGTTAGAGTGGCATCTTTTGGATTTGCCCCTGAGAAGATCTGGGTAGAAGGAAAGCTTTGTGTGTGTCTTTGTGTGCACACAAGCAACTGCTGTGCTTTTTGTTTGTTCTCCTGTATCTTACATGCTAAGCAATAAACACTGGTATTAAGGAAACTCAAAATGTCTGTGTTTTGTTCCAGGTTCTTGTGTAAAAAATGAGGCTGAATGAGAGCCGGACCAGATCCTTCCAGGCTCCTGTCACCATCCATAATTACCCGGGCAGGCAGGTGTATGTGTTTCCCAATGGCCGATCTGATTCAGAAGAGTCATCCGAGGAGGAGCTCAATGTCATGGAATTGCGACCGAGGGGCAAGGAGCAGCAGAGGTGCAGCACTTCACGGGGCAGAGTCGGAGACGTGGTGCTTCTGGAACGAGAGATTACGGAGGAGGATAATCTTAACAAGCTAGCCCTGCAGTACGGTTGTAAAGTAAGAGCCATCTCTCTTTGTTTGGTGTTAATTACTTTAGAGATATTTTACATGTAGTATCTGTGTAAAACTGAGCTGGAGAAAGGCAAAAAAAAATGAACAAAAAAAAGAGTTCTTCAGCTAACAGCCTGGGAAGATGTTGTCAGCCCCGTGCCCTGTGTGACCTGCTTTCCTGTTTAATTTGAGTGACTAAGTGCAGTGTGGCTGTTGTGCTTTGTACTTATTTGAGGGCAAAAGGTAGGAATCTGAGTACAGCAATGAAGTGAGAGCCCTGCTCTCAACCACACAGTTTTTGAAGCAAATGACACTTTGATGGGAAAGGCTTTGGGTTTGTTTTTTTTTTCTTTTTCTTTTATTTTATTTTTTTTTTAAAGGTGTGAGCTTCCACATTGCAAGGAAGGTCTAAATCTAACAGGGATGGACTTGGAGAAGGTACCAAAGTTCAGGTCACAGAGCCCAGGTGCTGTCTGTGTGTGTGGGTTTTGATTGTTTGCTGTTGTACACAGGTGTGTGCAGTTCAGCTGCCTGCAGGCAGGAGGGAGCATGTTTGCATGGTGAATTTTCTCTGGATTGGGACATACTACAAAATACATTTTCTTTGTTCCAAAGCAGAGCACTTTATAGAAAAACTGTTGAAAACTTTAATTACCTGATCTGAACATTAGAAGTAGCCCGTTGTTTAGCAGTTAAAGCTGTATTTTTAGAGCCTTTATCTGCAAGTTAGACTGTGATTAAAAAGTTCCATGATGCAAACAATTAGAGGGTGACCTGGATGGGGATAATGATACAGCACTGGCTCAACTGCTGCCATACTATTGCAGCCTGTCTTGCTTAACAACACAACAGCTGTGCGGTGCAGCTGAAGCAAGAGGGCTTAGAGGAATTGCAACGATTCCTCCCCTCTCATTCCCTTAGAAACAAAAACAAAACAGAAAGAAACCCTTCTGGGTTCTGCTGATGATCCTGATGCATGTGAAGAAGCAAGTCTGGCAGGACTTGAATAGGCCTTGATTGGCACCGGTGGAGCTGGAGAACTCTGAGCTGCAGTGGTTGTCTGTGTAGTTGTGACTGTGCTCATCTCGAAGCAGTAGCAATCACATCGTTACTGCCACCCTCCTATGCAGAATCACAGCAGTTCAGTGAACTTGGGGGAGAAAGATACTGAACAATTCTCTTGGTTTATGGTATGAAAAAGCCTGCTGTGCCCCCTGCACTAGAACTTGGGAGGGCTCAGTCCTGTCCCTGCCATCACTCATCTGCCTCCTCTGTGCCCTGCTCCCGCAACCTTTCAGGTGGATCTACTCTGCCCTGCTGATAGCTGCTGGGCTTGTCCTGTGAGGAAAGCAAGCTGATGGGGAGGAGCAGGTAGTCAGTGTTCTCCTCCCACGGGGAAAAAACTGTCCTACTGCCTCCCTCCCTTCCAGGAAGGGCAATTTTGACTTGTCCCAGTTAAACTGAAGAGGTACAGAAAATCCTTATTATTGAAGATTTGTGTGTTTCTATTTACAGACTGTCTCTGGTCAATTTTCATGTATTTTGTTTTAATTGCACAATTAAGCGGCTCCTGAAGGGGCTGCCAGGACATCAGCGAGGCAGATTTGTAGCCAAAAATATGTGTGGCTGTGTTTAAAAAATCCAGGATGAGCCTCTTGAAATCACTGAGAACTGTTCACTGGTTTCAGAATTGTCAGGGCCTGCTTGGGGTGGGGGTGTTAAGAAAGTTCAACAAATAGCTTTGTGTGTGCTACACGTAACTTGGCGGAGATGCAGAGCACTTCAAAATTCTCATTTTTACTCTTGACCATTTATAGTCCTGGCCTGCTTTTGGCATTGCTTTTAGCTGGGACAAGAGGAGCTCACTGCAGCCAAAAAATGAGTACGGAAAATAAGACTGAATGGCTTGTGCAGCCAAGTGCTCTCGCATGCTTCCCATCGGCTTTGTTTGTTGTTTCTGTGTGAGTGGTGGTCTGCTTTCTCTTTCAAGAGCCTCAGCACAACACTGCAGTGTTTGCTTGCAGACCCTGCAGAGGATATTTACTGTCCTAATAATTTGTTTTCATTGGAACAAACCTGAAAATTGAAGCAGCACCTCACGCAGGGCCCCTGACCCATGGGGACCCCCTGCAGGGAGGGAGGGCTGCCTTCCCCCGGCACCTCTTGTGCTTGGGGCTGGTACCACCTGCAAGTAGCCCTGAATGTTTGTGGTGATTGGAGATGTTAAGGCTCCCTTCTGGTGTATTTGAATGTTGTCTTTAAAAGGAGATCTTTGCCCTGAACTATCAATTATTTTGGTGCTGATGGCATTTACACGTGCCTAAGAAGTAAATTGCTTGGTTTTCGTTCCCCGGTTCCATTGGTACTTCAGTTCATGCAGTAATTGACAAGATTTCTGAAAGAACAAACCAAACTTTCTCTGCAAGTGCAGTCCTCATGCTGTGTCTCTTCTGTATGTTATATTAGACATGGTTAACCTGTCCATGTCACCTTTCTCTTTGGTTTGGGGTCGTGCTGTTTTATTTGTTCTGCGTCCTCCAGCTGTTCCCTCGAGGTTCTTCTATGTCTCCTTGCCTGCTCTGCAGAGCTCCTTGCACACATTGGCAGTCCTGTTTGGTTTTTTTGACAGAGGATTTAGGGCAGCCGAGAAGTTCACGTAGTTACTTATTAGGAGGTTGTGATTGCACACTGCATTAAGGTGTCTTGTCTTTCTTTAATATTAAATAAAGAAACACTGCTTTGCCTTTGTCTTTCTTTGACACTGGCTGTCCTTGTGGCTTGCTCTGTACGTGTGGTTTGTTCTTTCTTGCTCTTCTTACTGCTCTTTGCATCATCGAACTGGCTGGAAATACCGGTCACAGATGGAGACCCTACACATGAACCTCCAAAGATGATCCCAGGTGCACGAAGATCATTGCCTGAAGTATTCCTTCAGCAGGAGGAATGAGCTGGGTGGAGCTGTTGTCCTGCAGAAGAAGGGTGGTGCTTGGGAGCAGCAGCAAAGGGCACGTGTGTCTGTGTGGCAGAGATGCTTGCCTGCTCGCTTCCAGGCTGTGATCTTGCTTTCAAAACTGCAGTGTGCTCCAGAGATGGAGCTCTGTTCACTCTGAAATTGCTTTCTGAGCAGGAGGAGGGTTTTCCCTGCTCCTAGTGACATTGTCCTCTCACCTTAAACTCTCATGCATTGTTTAAGGTATGAAAACCATTTTTTAAAGGATCTGTGATGAAGACTCTTCTTGCCTCACCTTGGATTAGAAAGTGAAAAAAGGGAAAGAAAGCAAGAGGAAGGAAAAACAGTTTTAATCATTTGAGAGATACAGGAGCAGTAAAGGACATTGTAGACAGGTTTAGTACGGAACCACCTCTATCCTGCAGGACCTGGAGCATCCCTGGAACAGCTGGGAAATCTCTGCAAAATGCTAAGCCACTTGCATCCAGCGCATGCTTCTATTTTCTGGCTGCTGCTTCCACGCTGGTTTTGTAGCTGCTTCCTGCTTCAGTACTGGGTTGTCCTACACTAATATTTGTGTCCTTTTTGGGTTCTGTAGGTTGCGGATATCAAACGGGTCAACAACTTCATCCGGGAGCAGGACTTGTATGCACTGAAGTCCATCAAGATCCCTGTGAAGACCCACGGGCTGCTAACGGAGAATGGCAGAGATCTGCGGCCGCTCCCGCCTGCGCCCTCCCAGGGCGGTGTGACGCTCGTGGACGTTCCGGAGCCCGAGGATGGTGGAATTGGCTCTGCTGATGGCTCACACCTGAGTGACTACTTCAAGGGGATTGACAAGAACATTCAGGATGTGGTGCAGGCGGAGGTCCAGCTAAACGCAGAGTATTGCGTGGAAGCACTGGAGAGGCCGCTGCCCGAGTCAGGGAAGCAGGAGAGGAGTAATGGTGCGGACTGTGGGATCCAGTGGTGGAACGCAGTTTTTATTATGCTCCTGATAGGAATTGTCCTGCCAGTATTTTATATCATCTATTTTAAAACACAAGGCCTGGTGGCCCATACCTCCAACACAACACTAACCTCAAATATTTCATCAGAGGGACTGGAAGGGAAATTACCACAAAGCTCAGTTGTAGACAAAAAATCCTAAGGAGGGGAGAAGGCAGCCAAGCACAGGCTCTGCTCCGGCACTGCAGCCCCTGCACCAGGACACTGCCTCGTGTGCATTCAGGGGGAGACCAATACAGATTATTTTTATTTTTTTAAGTAGTGCTGTCATAGTCCTGAACTTGACTGAACATGAGGTGATGTGATTTTATGGAAGAAAAAGGATGCTTTGTTAATTACAGAAATCATCAGGCAGCCGGCATAACGTTCGTGAACGCTGTTGAGGGAAAGTGTTTTGTAGCCATTTGCTCATCTTTGGTTGCTTCAGGTATTCCATAATGCCTTGTCTGAGAAGCCAGGCTTTGCTGCTGAGACAGAGCGTGCTGTGGTAATGTGAGTGGAAAGTCTGGGGGTTGTTTGCTTTTTAGGAAAACACTTTTTACTTAGAGTAGAAGCAGCAACTCCTCTTTTTCTCTGAACTGTCACTTTTCTCCCCAGCAGCCCATGGCAGTGCTTCATCCCTGAGCGATGACTCCTGGTGCATTAAGCCAGGCGTGCCACAGCACAGGGACACTGGCAGCACCTCACTGGGTCAGCTGCTGAGCAAGTGTTTAAGCTGAGCTTGTTAGGATGTGTCACGCTCATCTCAGGAAGGGTGAGCCTGGAGCTGCTCTTCTCGATGAAATCCTTCAGAGACTTTTCTTGAAACCCGGTGTCTCTGCAGGCAGAGCTCATCGCAGAGTTGGTGCTTTCGCCGGGGTGCTGGTTGTCCAGAGCATGGCTGCTGGTGGCCAAGGAGTACCGGAGGAGTAGGAGAGTAGTGCAAGGTCTGTGGTATGTAGCACGGGCTCCTCAAAGGCTCGTTTGTTGGGGGCGGGGTGTCTAGTTAGTATTACTT
The DNA here is from genome assembly GCA_013398125.1 of Aegotheles bennettii. NCBI lineage: Eukaryota > Metazoa > Chordata > Aves > Caprimulgiformes > Aegothelidae > Aegotheles > Aegotheles bennettii. The sequence continues at coordinate 271,448 of VZRW01007566.1, read as the reverse complement.
TTTCTAAAAAATAATAATAATAACCCATAATGTTGCGAACACCCAATTTCAGTCATGGACTCTACTTTCCTTGTTTGTATTCTTCACGTGAGAGAGCGTTGCCAAGTCACATTTAATTTGCAAGGTCCAGGGAAGAAGCCTTGCGTTACCTTGACAGTCGTGGAATGAAGTGTAAAGCCTTTATAGGATGGGGACGGTGACAGTGCTGCAGGTTAAGTGGTTCTGTGGAGTGCTGCAGATTGCATTAAAAAGCTTCTGAGTGCATAGGAAAGAGCAGTGCAGCTGCAGAGGCCTGTGGTGTCCCGAGATGTCGGTGCTGTTCAGGACAAGTCAGTGAACACTACGCGCTGGAGGTGAGCAGAAAATGAGGTGCTGGGGAATTTTGCTGCAGAGAAGAATTTGCTTCAAAAATTTAATTCAGCAAAATCAGGGACTGCTGGCAAATGCTCTCCTAGAACCAAACACTAAGGTATTTTGCAGCAGAGTTGTATGAAACCTGCCCAGGGATAGGGTAAGGCATGCTGGAGGCAGTGGCTTGCTCTGCCCAGCGTGTCAGGTTTTGGTGTGGGTCCCAGCCTTTTCCTGGGCTGCTTGGATGGCGCTTGGCTCCTCTCCTGCTGCTGAGCTGGCAGCTGCTGCCATTCCTGAGGGCGAGGGCAGAGCGGGTGGGCAGGCGGATAAAGCTGTTGGTTGTCCTCCCCGCCTGCCTGCAGAAAGGGGCGCAGGCACCTTCCTGCAGAGCCCAGCCCTGAGCAAGTGCTGCTGCCACCAACCTGGTGAGGCTCAGAGCAAGTGCAGCATCTTTTGCTGCCGTGGAACTTGCGTGGTGCTGGTTTGGGTTCTGGGTTTTGGTTTGGTTTTTGGGTTCTTTTTGTTACTTATGACCCTGTGAGGGACAGCGAAGCAGGGTGAGGGCTGTGGTACAGGCTCCTGGTGTACAGGTGCTGTCTCTTCCCTGCCTGAGGAACAGCAGACTGACAGCTGGGCAGGGGAGGGGGTGACAGGATTGAGGCTTCTCCAGCAACATGAGGAACCCCACACCAAGAAAGCAGAACCACCTGATGTTATAACCTGTGTTTTCTGCAACCATCAAAAAAAAGTGCTCAGGAAAGCCTGAGGGACCCTAATTTTGTAAACAAGGACTCTAAAGTATCTTATATGGAAAAAACAAAACAACCAAAAAAAACAACTCACCTTGTATTTTTCTTCTGTGAAGGAACTGTCTTGCTCTTTGTTCTAGGGGGGATCATTACATTTTTAAATAAAGCACAAGGGGCATCACCCACCCCCAGAAGGTTGCAGTTTTTTTTGCCAGGACAACTCTGCAGCGGTGTGGCCCAGCTGAGCAGGTCCTGCAGGCAGACAAGTGCTGTGCAGCACCTCCACCTGATGCTGGGAAGAGTAAGAATGCAGGAAAAAAAACCCTCTGGCAGGTTTTTTTTTTTCTCATGCAGGTGATGTTTGTTTCACAGAATCCCCACAGGGGATGGCACGGTTCCTGCCTTGCTGATTTCAAAATGCAGAACTGTGGCTGCGGCAGCAGAGCAGCAATGGGAACAGGACAGTGCTGTGGGGTGCAACTGGGCTCACAGCAGCAATTTTTACAGCAAAAAAAAAGATGGCAGCAGCAAAGGGAGATGTGAGCACCTGGAGAGGGGCAGGAGAAAACCCACCCAGGGTTGTTGCAGGCTTCTGTAAGTAAGCATTTTGTAATATGGTTCTTACAGCGCATCTGTTTTTAATGTGAATGCAGTAAGCACCCAGATCCCCTTAATGCCATATTGGTTAAAAGAATCATCAATGCAGTTTAAAAACAAGAGGTCAAAACCAACCCAGATGAGTGCTTCAGATTTTTGGGGAGGGGGCAAAGCTGTGCCGCACAGGAATGTGCTGTGCAAATATGACAGAGGCGGGAGTACACAGTAAAAGCCAGAATCTTTACTTTAGTGAATGCAGGATACAAATATTTTACAACAACCTCTAGCATTTTCTTAACCATTTGATAAAAAGTTCACTAGAATATTTATTGTATATTGAAGAAAAAACAACACATTCAGGGAAAAAAATTGAGATTAACTTATTTTTTTCTTAAAAGATTCGTCTCAAGGATGGCAACAAAGTCCAGCTTGTGCCGCCAAACGGCTTATCAGCATTAAACCGTGAACAGCTTCTTTGTGAACTGTTGACTACAAACATTTACCAAATACATAAATCTCTTTTAAAAAAGCCATTTTAAATATAGCAAAGCAGTGTTCTCTTGCACAGCAAAGTGAAAGTTTCTACTAAGATTTTTTTAAATGTTTACATTTGTTAAGTCTTTCTTTCACATTCTAATTTCACTTCTTCCCATGATCAATTGTTAGGAGTTATTTTGTTCCTTATTTACTATGTATTTCTTGTGCGCACAGTAATTCACAAGTTTCTGATGCATTAGTGTCCTTTGAGTGAAAGGAAAGGCTGAAGCGATTTGCTCTGACGAATCCCTGATAACGTGCATTTTTAAACACTCTGGTGAGAGCTTACGGATGGAGAGGTGATTTGTCACAACAGCAGATAAAAATCTGAAATCATTCAGACTTGAATGGGTTCAGACTAGGATTGGATCCACTTACAATTCAGTCAGTAGAGTTAATTAAAAAAAGTATTTTTTTAACCTGTTGAAATATCTGTGCTATGACTTTTTTTTTTCTATATATATAAAACATTTTTACAATTCCTAAAAAAGTATGTTCCAAAGTCAGTTACTTGTTATTAAAAATCAGGATTCCCATTTATTCAACTGCCCCCCGACAGGGGAGGGCTGTGCAGACTTGTTCTGCCGAGTCTGGTGGAGGGTTTGGGGCAACACATGAACAGTCCCAGTTGCAGTTCTTAAGAACCGATTACTATTATTTTTTTTAATTCATTGGTGCAATTTCAATACAAACTCTAACCCTTATGTAGCTTTTTTTTTCTTTAAGAAAACAGTAATAGTACTGTTTAAAAACCTGCATAGAAATAAAGACTATTGAGATACAGTCAGCAAAGCCATCTTATAAGGCACACAAGAAAATAGACAGTAAATGTGAATGCAGAACTCCCACTCGGATGTACAGCAAAGTTCATATGTGTGCATAAATAATGAAAAAAATCACATAACATTTCAGAGCATGAAAAGGTTCTCTGAAGTGGTAAGCCAGTTCAGTCACTTCGGAAACAAGAGTTGCCCTTAAAGTCTCATTTCCCTCTATGCTTCTGTAAACCGGTACCAAACTACAAGAAATGGAGAACAATTTCCAGGGGTAAGTGGGTGACAGGGATTGAAACCTGGGCGTTTCCTGAAGTTCCCGTGACAACAACAGATCAGGTTTGGTAGCTGCATGGACTGACTTTGTTCTTCAATCACACATCAAAGCAAGCAGCCGAGGAAATTCCCCACACTTCTTAGTTAGAATATCCAACAAGGGATGTGTTTGGTTTTAAATTACAAAAAAAATTAAAACCCAAGCTAAAATTTAGTAAAGACCAGGGATAACTTACTTTAAAGGAGTTTGGATAAGGAAACAGCACTGTCGTCTCTTCCCCATAACTAGACCTACCAGCACTTTTATCTCTTCAGTTGGGTTCCCAGAACAACCACAGGTGTCCCAGGGCCTGGGCACAGACTGGACTTCAAAACCCAAGAACCCCTGTAATACAACATTGGCCCAGGCTGTGCACCCAGCTCTTGGCCCTTCAGCCCTCTCGGGTTGCTGGGTCTGAGCAGGGCCAAGATGGCAGCAGAAGAGAGGACAGGGCCCTGGCTGTGCTTGTCACGCCACAGCCGGACTGTGCACGTACCAAACAACACTTCCTCCACAGCAGCTGTGCCATCCTCACTCTAGTTCATGGAAGCAGCACAGAAGAACAGCAAATTTATTTCTGAGGCTTCATTTCAAACCACTTACCAACTTAAGAAACCTTTTGTGCTCATCTGATATGTGTTAGTTCCCTATCAGGAGAAATTAGGTCAAGTTTTTCCACTGTTTGGTTTTTTTTTTTTCCCTCCTCAGAAGAGGCAGCTTTAAAACGATGCCTTAAAATGTGTTGTAACAGATTTTTTTATATTTATGCAGGATGAACTTAACACCGGATTTTTTTTTTTGCCACTTTGCTATTTATATACATATATATAAAATGTATAATGAAGCTTAACCATACAGCACAGAGATTACAATTTAACGGCACACATTCACCACCAGTGAGGGGGACAACCCCTTTATACACCCTCTGAAAAATCTGGATAATAATATTAATAATAATTAAAATCCAAAGAAAGTACAGTATATTTAACAAAATAGTAAATATTAAACAGTGAATACTCTACTTAATAAGGACCTCGCCTTTTTTCAAGTTGGCGTCAATCCACAAAAATATACTTTTTAATCTGGTGAACGTACAATACATAGGTACTTACACCAAAGGTGATAATATATTTAGGATGCTATATACACAAAGAGTTTGGCTCAAATTTAAATTTACATATAAGTGTTCATGGCTTATTTTTCCCCCAAGGTTCCGCCTGCAAGTTTTTCCTTTTCATCTTTGAAAGCAAAAACTAGAAAGTCAAAATAAGATAAAACTATACTCTACAAAAAAGCTACAACATACAGCTTTGGCTTATATAAATAATTCATAGCAGAATGTGTTCAAAAGTACTGTATATAACTTTATATATAGTCTTCAATTCATTAGGGTATTGTTTTCTTTAATATAAAATATACATGAGCTAAAATCCGTTTCTATATTTTTCAAAGGTATGAACGTAAAAACAATTTTGTCAAACATATTCCAATTATAACTTAATATATTAATTTTACTTTGTTAATGTTCTATTTTCTAGGCTAATATTTTCTGAATATTTCATGCGAGTTCTCTATGTCTCTCTTTCACTCATTAAAAAAATCACTTCTTTGACCCAATACACTATTTTTTTTTTGCACGTGCAAAACAGGGTTTCTGTTTTTTTATTTTATTTCTTATAGCATCAGCCCTTCTCCATGCACCCTCTGCAATAGAGACCCATGCCAGGTTGGGTAATATAAAGGTCATTTTATGTACAGTATTGCTTTCTTCTTCCTGCTTTTCTACTGCTCTGCTGCTACAAAGCATTATTTCTTAACTACAAGTAACCATACAGCTTGAATAAAACACACAGGGACATTACTACAGGCGAGCCCTCTTGGTTTCTGCAATCTAGTGTGGTAGGATTATAATGCGGGTACAATGTTTCTCTGCAAAACAGGTTATATTATTAAAACAACAAGTCCAGGTAAGTGCCAGACTAGATCAATACCTACAGGATTGTTCTGTTACATTTTACCATGGGACATCTGCAGCTATACAAGAAGTTTGTCGTAAGTGCCTGATGATTCTGTGTATGCTACACACACTAGCACATATATATGCATGTGAAGATATATATATGCATGTATGTATATACATATAAATATACTTATGTCCTTATTTATAAATTTAGATATGTCAGGACAGTTCATTTTGAGAACACAAAACTGAAGGGGCAACACTGCCCGTTTATGTCACCCATGTGTCCATCCTCATTCGTTTTACCGATGGACTCTCTCGATCTTCGGAGTTCGGGGGCCTTCCCAGCACGACGGGCGAATGGAAATCACTCCTTGGTTCTTCCCGGTCGCTGCCATCGTAGGAGCTGCTGGAGCTGCTGAGACTGTCGACAGGAGAGCGCCCCATCTCCTGCCGTGACTGCTGCTGCTGCTGCTGCTGTTGTTGCTGCTGCTGCTGCGGTTGTGGCTGCTGCTGCTGCGGGAACCCAGAGGGAGTTACACGGTCCCGTGGAGGTGAAATTGGTTCAGACTTTATGTTGATGTTTTGGTTGGTATTAATGGATAAATTTGAACCCTGAGATAGCTGGCTGCCAGTACTGGGGGAGAGAAAACCAAAAGGCAGAAATAAGAAAACACAAAAAAGGAAAAGAAAGGGACAATTCATGTGTCTGCGTGATGGTGTGAGCTCGTGGTTCAGCACCCTCAGAATGAGTACGTAAAGAAACAACTTACTGAAGAGAAGCAGCAAAGCTGAAAATAGCATTAATTAATGAATGCATTTATAGAAGATAAACAGAAACATTTCCTGTTCCCACACATTTCAGCTCATCACGCAGGTGACTCCTCTGTAAGAAGCCAGGCCTGCAGGGACACAGCGCGTCTGCCCGAGCACTGAGCTGACAAAAGGACAGACAACATGAAACATGAACGCTTCTCAGCCAAGGAGCAAACCTGAAAGGCTCTGCACCATCACCGGCAGACAAGAAATTAAACTGTTATTCAGCTTGAAGTGGCACAGGACCATAACGCTGCCGGGGGTACTTACACGAGAGAGCTGAGGGCGGCTGGACCCAGATGGTGCTGTTGCCAGGCAGATACCTGCCCCAGGGACAGCATTCCCGGGGAGTTAAATCCCTGCAGGGCAGACAGGTCTGCACTAGTCAAGGAGTAATCTGAGAGGGAAAAACAAACAAGAAAGTAGTTCATATATTTTTAAAATATATACACACACATATATATATAAAAAAATACATGAGAATATATGAGAGACACACACAAATATAAAGGTTTTCTGCCCAAAACAAAGGCAAGTGACCCCAAGGAGTCCAAACTTGAAAACTCTGTAGTCTGGGAGTAAGCCTCCTAACTTTACAAGGAGCTTAACAGCATTCTGCTTTCAATTGCTACGAGCTGCTGGCTCATATAGCTTCTGCTAAACCCACAGGTACAACGTATTTATGTGTATATATACATATATGTATGTGTACCTTGCAGTAAGACAAGTATTTGCATTTTTGAAGATTTTAATTTGCAGAGAAATCAGTTTCACTCGTTACTTTACGTCTGATTAAACTATCACCCCTCTCAAATAAACAAAAGAAACCTATTTATTTAGAACAAAAAATGTAATTATTTAGCAATACAACTTGCACAGATGACAAAAAATAGGATATATTACTAATCAACAGCCAGTGCCTGCCTGTTAGCACTGGCTGGGCCATAATGCTTACACAGTTCTCACTTCAGTCACACAGGAGAAGTTGTTTTCACTTCATCATTATCACTCCTGCTTCCTTTCAGGTTTTAAAGCAAAGCAGCAAACAGTTCTCTGCTTTTAATTAATTTGTAATATAGCTTCCTCAAAATAATTTCCAGTCTCTTGAGAATGTGACAAAATGCTTGCAGCCAAACGTGTTTCATACTGCCATTGTCACAATGAACTAAAACCTCTGCTTAAGTAGGGCTTGTGTTTTGCTTTGCTTTGTGTTTGCTTTTAGGTTTTTAGGTTTGTTTTTTGGTTGTTTGTTTGTTTTTAGCATTGTCCCAAAATGACAACACCATGATGATTTATCTGCCTCGAGATAAGCTTTCTTGAACAATTTCCCCATTCCCATCCACTAATTTGTTTGTGGTGGACAATTCCTAGGCTTCCCAGTAACAGCCTCCCAAGGAAGGGCACTGTGCTGTTCAGAGGTGTGTGAGCATCACTGTCAGAATCCTCCTGAAGCCCTTGGGAAGCCCAGCTGCACACCAGCACGTGAAGATACTTCAGCTGCCTTTTGGTTTCGTTTCTTCTCAGCTGACATTTTGATTGGAACTCTGGGAAACCCTCAAGTATTTATGCACAGATTCAGAAAGATTTTTCCCAAGCCAATCGATCCAAAGCCCTTTTGCAAGACTAAAACAAAAACTGAAGTAAATAAATAAACCAACCCAACCCTTCAATGCCCAGGACATGCACTCAACCTTCAGAGCAGCCAGACCTGTGGCAACGTGTGGGTGCAGTGAATGTAAATGCTTGAGATGGACACACTGTTCTGTGCCCGTGGGACTCCTGCAGGAGCAGACCTGAAGAAGATGCTTATAGGAATTCCATTTCCATGCATTTTTTTCTTTGAAATTATAGCTTTTATGATAATGGACAATTAACTTTTGGTACTTTAGACAGTGTCTGATGACAGGGGGTGCTTTTCCAAAGTATACGTACAAAGATATGTATCCAAAGATACTTTTCCAAAGAATATGTGTGCAACTACACAATATGCTGCATTAGCATTTCCCTGCATAATCACGTGTCTGCTGGCAGCAAAGGCAGGGCACCAGTGTCCATACACGAGTGGGTTGATGCAAGATGGCAAAGTCACCCAGACAGGAGTGCCTTCTGCGTGACAGGAACCATTGCTGCAGTGACCCTAACAAGAAGATACCACTGAAGTTTGTGCAAAATACCTGACCTAAAGCCAGTAATATAATTTATGGCTAAATACGTGTCAGTTACTATTTAACTGATCTCTGGGAATTTTGAGTATTTGTTAAAAATATGTGGACTGCCTCAAAAGTAACTCGGGTCCTTCTGGCCCTTCTTCCAGTAATCTGCAGAAAGACATCATCTAGCAAAACAAGTTACATAGAACAGCGTATTTGTGCAGAACTGATATCCCAATGTTTTAATTAAGGATCTAAGAGCTGAATCTACCCCTTCCAGCTCTGAAAAACCCTGTCAACCCAGAAGAACAATTTAGGTATCTAAATTTTATCTTAGTCCTTGAACTGTAAAACTGAAACTGCTGTCTAAGTGGTGACTGCCCTGACAATACCCAGATGACGATTTGGTTTCAACATCAAATTTCTTTTTGCAAATCCCCTGAAAGACTCAATTCAATAGAAACGGTTTTAAAGTGTCTGAAAAACACTAAAGGCTAAAAGCTTTTCACAAATTATTGCATTATCAAAAGAAATGGGCTGGGTTTTAAAATCCTATCCGAGTGATAGCAGCACTTATCCACTGCATAGGACACCAGTTTCAATTCTCTTGCTGCTTCGTGATGTCGAGACTACAGCCCCTCTCATCTCTTTGATGTCTGAGCCTGTTTTGGCCATCAGCTGATGGGTTATTTGGGATGAGGGATGCACAGAGCACTGCTTCCCAAAATAACATCAGACTGCACGAGAGATGAAGGGATTTGTTAAGTCACAAGTAAAACTCAACATGGGTCTTCTGAGCAGGGACTATTGGTTTACTTTGAACAGCCATTAAATGCAAGATATGAACAATCTTTGTGGCAAGTCTCAAACCCAGATCTGTATGTCCAGCAAATTCGTGCCTAAATTTATAATCCAGAACAAGTCACCAAGCACAGTTCTTCACCCTGCTCATTATAGTGTTATTGCAGCCCCATCTTCATTTCTTCAGACTTTTACCCTCCTCGGGGCAGCGATTATTTGTGTAAATGTTCAGCAATTTGGTTGGGTGCTACCACAGTGTGAATATTTACTGTTGCTGATGACTCAGCAGTCCCTCTCCAGCTGCAAACCTCGAGCACCCAGCACCTGCCTGGGGGCAGCACCCCTGGGGCAAACTCAGGCAGAAAGGGGCTGAAGGGCACGAGATGTCAGCTACTGAGCACGCTCGTACAGAAAGATACAAAAAGATGTGAGTTGTTTGGCTGCAAGATGGGTACAAGCCTACACTGAGAACTGCAGTGCAGACATTTAATGCTAAAAAAAAAAGAAGTGGAGAAAATGTATAAAATCCCACCTTTTTTCTCAGGAAATTCATTATGAAGGGATGGCTGCTCTGTCTATTCCAACATCACAGACTCCTGACTGTGCCTCTCCTTGCAGAAAATGAAGAAAGCTACAAAACCTCTGTCTATCATTCAGGTTTTGGCCATTTCCTACAAACCTTGAAGATTTTTTTGGATTTGTCCTGACCTTTGCACAAGGGTAAGAACACCAGGTCACTGCCGATACACCAGGTCAGCACTTTTTACCCCTTTTTACAGATATTATCACAGAGGTGCCACCCGTGTTCCTGAGGGGCTCAGCCCCGAGCAGCAGCAGGTACATTTTGAAGGTGGTTGAAGTGCGCTTGCCATGTAAAACCAACACAGTTGCTCCTTAAGGAGAAGCAATTTATCTCTTCCTAGTACGCCCTCCACTGCCTCCCAGGCTCCTAAGCAAACTGGGGAATTATTTCCTTTGTTTTCCTTTTTAGCTGTAAGTCAGAGTTAAAATACCTATTGGTTAAAAATGTATTGACACTCATGTGCAACGTCATTTCTCTGCGGGTACATTTGAAAACTGAAACTATAAAACCAAACCATTACAATGGTTAGCAACCTGATGCCATCAAGGCTGCAGCATTTCAAGGAAATGATTACAAAAATTCCTTCACTGATTACATGCAGGGTCTGTAACAAATAAAGAACCTTGAGATTGAAGTCAAAATTATCTCTGTTGGTATGGAGACAAAGTAGGAGGCACTACATCATGAACCACTTTCCAAAGCAGCAAACCAGTTATCACTTACATTACCAAACTCCTCACATCACACCCCGCCTGGATAAAAAGTAGTTTTGAGGTTCTTGAGATAACAGAGACCGGGGTGGTGAAACACTCCCAATAAAGCTACTGAAGAGGAGAAGGCCCTGTCTGTTCTGTACATCCAGGTTCTTCTGTAAACTGAAATCCCTACAGAATCCAATTCCCTCCCACCGTGGGACTGAGTGGAGCAGAACGAACGGGACAGGACGCTTGGAAGTATCAACTCCTGCTGAAACGTGAGGAATTTCAGCTCTCGGATAGAAAGCTGGAATGCTGCTGCTATAAGCAACCCATTTTATTGTGTCTCTCTCTGTGCTCAGCTGGGTGCAGCCTGACTGACTGCAAGCTTCTCCCTGATGTCTCAACATTTACAGATTTTACAGCTAAAGGCTCGTTTTTGATGAGTAAGAGCCTTCATTTGAACTGAACAGGAAAATAAAGTGAAGTGTCACAGAAATGCAAATTTTCTGGGCTTGTGAATCAGAAAAGCCTCGTACATCTGACAAATGAAGCCACTTACTAAAACCAAGGCTTACCAGTGTTGTAGGCAGTAGGCATGGCCGAGTACACCAGTCCCTGCGGAGGCAAGCTCGGAGTTGTCACAGACACCACAGGGGTAGCAAGAGGCTGTGTAGACTGAGAACTACTTATCCTTTGGGTATTCTATAAACGATTAAAAATAACAACATGTCTTGTGATATCAGCTAGAACAATGGAAAATCAAGTGCTAATGTAAAAATAGCATTCAATTAAACTGTCTCTTTGCTTTATTTTTTAGTTACAAATGCATCCTTTTTTGTCGGGGCAGATTTTCTAAACAAGCCAAAACATTTCAAGACAACCAAAACGATCTGGAATGAAAAATTAATTAAGACTCACTGGTCTCCTTCCCGTGCATGCAGATTTCAACAGTGTTAAGAGTTGCAGGACATAAAAATAAATGCAATTTCTTAGGGATATACACAACAATTCTCAGAAGTTCTTAAGTGATTTAAGAGTTTTTAGTCTCATTATTTAAAGAGGTTTTAGCACAGATGGTGAGCTGCAGCTCCACCAGAAAAGAGTCTTCCACTTCCCAGTTGTTTATCCAATTTTCCAAATTTTAGCTGCCAGTTTTGACACTGTGCTGACTACACCTGTCCTGAAAGGAACACAGAGATCTTCTGAATTTGTGTTGGTAAGACCTCAGCGATAAAATAATCTCGCTGTTCCCATGGTTCCTGAGAAACTGAGAGAGTACTTGTTATAATGCAGATATGCTTCAGAGCAAATGACATTTGAGTTCACACAGAGCAACTGTGCTTTTTGACAGGAAAAACAGCTAAATGAGATTGCCTCAGATTATCTGTTCTGACTGCAGGCACAACGTGGCTTTTTAACAACAGCCTGTCCTTCCCATATACTGGAATGGACACCTGTAGCAGAATTATCACTCAAATCAAGCTCTTTAACCAAATTTGCTGTTTAATAAACCTTGTATCAAACACTGGTGAACAGCAAAGCTGCTCTGTCACAGAACATATTACTCTTCATCTTTCTTTAAATCTTTCTTCAAAATACGCAGCTCAACAGCATTTAGCCCTGCCAGAACAGGAAATACTATGTGTTGGGTTTTTTTTATATTTTTAAACAACAGACACTTAGTTTTACCTACAGCAGTCTCAGAAATCCTAGAAGCAGTAGCAGTCTTTGCATTCTAGAGAATCAATCCCAATGAAGGGAGCTGGATCTCAAACTGCTGAAAATGTGCTTTTAAAGCAAGGCTCTATCTCTGCAAAAACATTTGCTACAAAAGCTGCAGTTTTTCACCTCTCTGGTAAAGGCTCATTTCCTACCTTTAAAAGATTGAAACTACTACTACTTCTCCATCCTTTTGGATAGCTATACAAGTGTCTCAGTAGCTGCAGCACTTCCATTGTTTTGTCCACTCTGATCTCGAGGCAGTGAGCAGCATTAAAAATGCACGAGTCCCTTTATAATCACAGAACAGGCAGGTACAGAAACACGGCTTTAGTAAATTTTAAGCTTAAACTTGTGAAAATTAATTGTTGATTCTTAGCTTGTCTCTTCCCAATTTAAAGACAAAAGTATACCACAGCTACTAGATTGGAATTAGCTGCAGTCTTCCGCTGGCTACCAGCTTCTGCTCTCTGCTGTTCAGAGCCTACCTCCGAGGCCGGTGAGAACTTGGAGGTTCTTTGGTGTTTGTCCAGCAGCTGTACACAGCTCTGCTTCAGAGCTCCCACATTTCACAGCCCTAAATCCCAGAGAAAGCCCCGCTGATTTTCTGTGTAATTTATCCCTTTAAATCACTTATGTACTTCTGAAAATCTCCGCTAGACCAAGTTTATCTGGCATAAGGATATGTTATTAGAGCAGATTTTTGTGTCTGTCAGGAATTGACCTTTTTCCAAAGCTTTCTTGGATAGCAGCCTATAAAGTTGGGATTACTGTATAATGGAAAAGTTAGAGGAGTATACTGGGAAACAATCCAGGCCAAAGGATTTCCCCGTGGGATTTTATTTATTTATTTATTTATCTTTTTTGAGTGGCTAGTATAGGTGCTTTTCCGAGGTGATTTATTTCTGAACATAATCCTGAGCACTCAGCCATACAGAGACACTGAGGAATACTCACACGTGTCTGATCTTTGCTGTACTCAGAGATTCAGCCAGATCACGACAACTTTCAGGAATTTCTTTATTATTTTTTAAACTGGTGCAAATGACAGCAGTAACTGGAAGAACTGGGTATCTTTATTTCATGCTGCGCTACCGTTCCTGTCTGCTTTTCACATCCAGGGCTTTGTTCCAAGCACACAGAACAAACGTTCGCAGGCAGGACTTGGAACTGGTTTGTAGCACTGGGATCAGCCCAGTAACAGACGGAACTTGCAGGTGTGCTCCGTGTTTCTTTACGGTTGAGGAAGTCACTGCTGCATTTCCTTTGTGTGAGCTCTCCTCCCCTAGCAGATGAGCCCGGTTTTCAAAGCCACTAGATGGCCCACGCTCCACAGTGTCTGCAGCCCAAGCCGCCTGCAGCAAGTGGCGTTACTCATTTCACACTGCAAGGAGCACAGTGATTTTTAGCAGGTAGGAGCACTTTAACACAAGTGCTTCTGCATTAATTCCAGTCGCAGTGATATTTTGATTAGGAGTTTTTACATTGAATTAAAGCTCTATTTCTTGCCCTGGAAACCAGACACTCCTCTATAAAGGTGAGTAGAACATGCGTGACAGCTGTTTATAACCACAAGTCATTCCAATAAACCTTAAAAACTTCAATACTGACTTTCAAAATTCATTTCCCCCTTACTTTTGCAAATCATCTGCTCACGTTTAAGGTATAAAAATCAACCAACAGCATGCATTCACCAAGAAATTTATCTAAGTCACTACATTTTCCATGCTTTCATGCAATTAGAGCCTCATCTTAGCAACAGGTCCATGTTCAAAAACAAATCAAGGTACATCATAGGCAGACTTTGTGCATCTTTACAATCACACTCTGATGCAGCATCTTCTGCATGGTTTGTGCTACAGCAGCGACACCATTTGCAAATTGCTCTAAAAATAAGTTACGAATTATTTTAGTCTTACGTTATTTTCCAGAGAGAATGCCAAATGTTAAAACCTTTTGGAAAAAAAAAATAGAAAAAAACCCACAAATCCCAAGGGTTTCCTTTCAAAAGCAGAATCTCTTTCCACTGGAAAAAGGTAGAATTATTCATTTGCAATTCTCTATCCCTTTTGGTAAACAGGGAACACCCCTGTGGTTTGATAATCTCACGCAGGATGAAATAATTCTAAACTCCAAAAAGGTGACCTCACCAGCAATGATGTAATGGCCTTGAAAATAAGAGGAGTAACACAGGGCTTGTGTTACAATCTGAAGAACTTCTTCAGTGAAGCCACTTTCTAAAAATATGCCAGTAATTTAGATGATAATAAGTGGTTACTTGTGTTTTACAGAAAAGACAGTAAATAGCCTATACACATGGACAGTTACTCTGTAGGGCTCTGTTCCAATGTTCCCTCCAAGAAAAGCAGAAATATTTTCAGGAAAAAAAAATACAGAAGTTTACAAATGGAAAGTGCTGGACTTTGGATGCGTTTTCAGCTTGAATTCATTGGGTTTTGAGTTTGATAAAACAAATTATTTTTGTTTGCTAACAAGGGAACACTGGAATTACTTAAAATATGTAATCAAACTACAGTTAAAAAGCTGTAGTAGAAGACATTTTCAGCATCTTGCTCTCTCTCAAACAGTAGCCCAAACTCACCAACTCCAATTCATCCTCCTCCGACTGTACTCAGCAAACAAGAGGGATAACACAGTTACTAAAAATAGCAATGCTTTCAAAAATTAAAGTCACCTTTGTGCTTCAGAATTTTTATTGATTTTAATTAATAATGTGAACTGGCCACCTGATTTTGTAAATAACACTACTACTCCAGTACATAATCTGGGTCAATTAAAAAACACCACACTGAAAGGACACACACTTTGGCAAAATTAGTGCAGAAAGAGCTTAGTAAAAACAAGGACACAGCTACACATTGACGAGACACACAGATAGGGAGCAGAGCAGCTTCTGGCTGGACTGATCCAATAAACACCCAGCTCAGTAACAAAGTATTTTTCACATACGAGCATCATACACCATCGAGCATCTCTACTCTGAAATCTCTTTCCTATTTCCTCAAAAAGACAGACAAAACCTAAATGGAATAGTACATTGTTCTTAACAACACGCCAGTGAACAGGTGCTGTCCACTGCTAACATGAGAAAAACTGCATTAAAGATTCTCTTCTTGTATCTATTTCTAATCAATTTAAAAGTGTAATTCCCACTTTAATTATCAGCCAGTGTATTTCCTACATCTTCTACACCTCAGCATTCCTAGAAAAACCTAAAAGTTCAAGAATCATTACTCTGAGGATAATTATAGCTTTTGTTACTTGGATTAATTTTGTATGATTCATAGCGAGCACCAGCAACAAATGCAAGCACCCGTGGCATCTTAAAAACAAGTAAGAATTACGCAGAGAGTACTTGCATTGTTTATATCCTGCTCCTCTTGGTTATGGCTCATTATTCCATACACAGGGAACAAAAAATGTACACATAGGTCTTCAAAACTTCTACATGACAGTGAAAGACTGAGACCAAAGGATCTGGCCGACCAAATTAAAGGAAAAATTGAGTTACTCTTCCTGAAAGACCTGTTCTGGTTTCAATGCTGTGGTTGCCTCATGCCTGACACGAAACTTGTGTGCTATTCCACATCTAGGCTGAACAAACATTGCTACCAGCATGCCAAACTGCACAGTAGTACTGAAAAGTACACAAATAGGGACTGAGCCTGATTCTCATTACTCTTTACACCTTCCTTGAAGACATGACGTCCACCCTAGGACACCCAAGGTTGCACTCCAGCACACCACATCAAACAAGCATTTCACTCAGACCATCATTACCACAAAGCTACTTTTTACATCCCACAACCATTACGACCCAGGAAAAACAGGTACAAAGTGTGCTTTAGGGCACGTTAATACATTTCACATCACCAATGAGATCATCCATTCCTTCACAGAATAATGCATAACCCTTTTTAAAACCCACATCCTCCAAACCAACAAAGTTCTCAGTACTGAGCCAGGGAGATGTCAAATCAAAACAACAAAATCCCAATCTGTGTCTCTAGGATTGTGCTCTAACCAGTTAGGTCAGGCTGCCATTTTATACGTTTTTAAAAGAAATTCCTTACAAATTTAACATCTCCCAAGGTAACAATAACTTAGATTTTCATTAGTGAAAGTTCAGCATGCAAAAACCTTTCCATTGCTGTAGCCTATGGTAAGCAAATGAGTTTCTCCCTGTGCACCTGGACAGAACACTTAATTTTTACAAAGCTGGCCACAGAACAAATGTTTGAACTTACCAGTGGTGGCATCATCCCCTTGCTGGAGGGTGGGATGACAACACGGAGGTCAGGTTTGCGATTGTTCATTCCAAGATTACCTCCTCCAGGTGGAGGTGGAGACTTTGTAGGCATGACCTTGCCTAAGCCATTCCCACCACCAGTAGTTCCGAGTACACTTGGTGAAGCTCGAGAATTCACAAACCCATTTCCTAAGAGAAGAAAAAGTACTGTAAGACTGAAGGGGAGCTGCAATACAAAATTCTGGTGCACATGTACAAATCAGAGAATATTTATTTTGTAAAACTTCCAATAACAAACTTCTCACCAGAGGTGCAGTATTGAATAATCGAACAAACAAAACCACTTTCACCAGCAGATCAATATGTAAAGGTAACATCACCTCAAGGGCACACCACGGCAGCTTAAATGCTGAGAAGAGCATATTGCCAAAGAACTATTCCTAATAACATCTATTGTGTTTTTTTACTTTGCCCTTTTAAGTATATCCAGGCTGAGCTTGCAAGTAAGTGTGTGCTTTTGCACAACCCCCCTTCATCCCCACCCCCACAGAACATGAACTACACTGACCTGTTGCCTGCAAGGGTAAAAAAAAAAATCAGTTCTTAAAATCTCTATTTCTAAATTGTATTCTTCAAATATCTTCCAGGTCTGCAGGATCTAGCTATTCTCTAATAAAATTAATTTCACTCTCAAAAATTTCTACTGTCTGATTATATTTAGTCACAATGAGAGGAACAAATCCTTTCCCTTCAAATCCATTCCAAGCTCACAGTTACACACATAACTTATAGCCATTGGTTTATTTTACTTGTCTTTCTCTACCTTGCTCCTGATACTCGTGCTAAGAATTAGAGGAGCCAAAGCCTACAGGTCCTGGCTTCAGCACTGAAATCTCCAAAAGCTGAACGTGCTCAAGGTACAGGCCTTGGCTTACACACAAAACAGATCAGAAAACAAGTAACCATGGTAGAACAGTTAAGTGCCTGGGATTCTGTGTTCCTGTACTGACAAAAGCACCAATCGTGTTAACCAAAATATATTTCTCAGAAAAAAAATTAAAGCCACATTCCAATGATTTTCCATATTTATAGCAACAATTCCCAAAATACACACACCTCATTCTGCTGCAAATGAAAAAAAAACTTGTTAAGCAAGGGCAGTTTCCTAACAGGGAACCCTATAGTTCACACTGCAGAACTGGTGTACAAGTGTATAAATAAATACAATGCATAGTAAGATCATGTTTACACTAACACTGCAGTTCTGAAAGCAGCCTTTATAGCCACAATTCAGGGAAAAGTCTATCACACAAAGTTCACTGTGTGGCAAATTCTCTTCTAATAGCCTGTAGCGCCATACTGGCACGAACTTTGTATTATTCTAATTTGAATAGGCCCCTATGCCCAATCCAATTTATTACATTAAGTACATATTAATCTAAAAGCAATTAAAATAAGAAAGCTGTCAGTGTCACGTTCTACATTCTTTAGCAATAATTTTATTGCTTTTAAAAGCTTAGCAAGAATGAAGAACAGTAATGTGTGTCAGTAACAGCACAACACTTCATGAAGGTGACTGGTAGTGCTGAGATACTGCACTGGTGTATGTTGAGAACTTAACTGGGAGCCACCAGGATGCCAATGAGGGAGCCTCCTCCATGGCTACTGATCCTTGTTACCCGATGGGGGAACTGCCAAGTGCAGTTCTCCCTTTTTCCCCTGTCCACCATAAATGGAACCCTACATCCTGCTTTGTCAGTTCACAAATGGAAAAAGCAAAGATGTGTCAGAATTATAACAAAGCTCTTGTGCTGACCTGAAGATATTCTACTGTTTTATACAGGCCTTTTGGAAACAGAGTTACTACCAAAGATTTGTAAAGGAAAAAATTGTAAGTAGGTAGAAGTTACTGGAATTTGCAACCACAGTGTTCTTGATGAGCAGTAAACTCACAACTTTAAAGCTAGGATTTCAAATTCTGGATTCACTTTCTTTGTGGATTGCCTACTGTGCCAAAAGCCCGACCATACATGGATGATCTGATATGTCCCTTGAGGTTAACAGAGCAAGGAGGAATAATTCTAAATTAGTCCTTTCCTGAAGCGTTTGCATGGAAGGCTTGGAAGGGAATACGATTTCTGAGAATTCTACCATTTAACTCAAAAGTTATGGGGGAAAGAAGGAACACAGCAGAAAGAAGAAAAAGCTTTTTATGCTGGCATTCTTCCTTCTCCATTAAAAACCACAGTAAAAGCTCATTTTGTGATTAAAGTATTTACATTCCTCAGCAGAAAATAGCAGAATTTATCAGGATGCTTCTAGGTTAGTGATAAAATTCAGCTAAAGTGGCTGGAAAGTTTGGCTGGGGCTGAGAAAACATACTAGAGCTAAATATACTCCTGACTGCTAGGAGAAAACTAACCACAGGCAGGTCACACAGAAAAACTGACCAACCAAGAGAGAGAAATTCAGCTCTGTGCTACTCCAAGGTTCCTGAGACTGTGAAACAGTTTTCATAGAATCATGGCTTTGTTAAGTAGAGTCGTGCATCAATACCTATCCATTATAAATGAGGGCAAACATTAGCTACAGAGAGCAGACATAGCATCAGACTGCAAGAAACATCCTGCACAATGGACAGAGTGAAAATTAAGTAGATTTGGAAACAGATGTGAGGGAGGAAAAGTTATTAGAAAATAGCACAGTTTTCACCAAGTAATACCTATAAATTTGTTACAGGATCTTCCATTCACATCAAAAATGCCCGAATATTTAAAGAACTTACTGCTATCAAAACAGTAAAGCCTGGGCATTAATCTAGTAATAAATAGCATTTTACCACTCACTAGGCTGTCAGTGTTACCTTTTCTGTGCTAAAGCTGAAGTGTTGAGTTGGATGTGAACTTCAGCACAGTAACCCTGGGTGTAAACAATGGAGTCCTGTACAGCATTTCAGGCTCTCCTGTGATACCATTTCCTGTCCTCTGTTTTCCAGCATTTCAGTAGCTCATGTGTTAAATCTGGACAGTGTCTTTCTTCCACACCCAACACAGTCATTTCCTGCAGCCCTTATTACACGGCTCTGCCAATCCTTCAGACATTTCATGCTTTCAGAGGTGCTGTCAAAAACAACAAAGTCCTTGCCATTGCCTCCTCTGGGCAGTATCATCCAGCAGCAGGGGAGAGTCAGAGCTCTGCTCTGACAAAAGGCTGAGCACTCCTTAAAATGAGTGTTTAGAAAAATCAAATTAAGAACGGGAGAAGCAAAAAATGTCCTAAGTGTGCAGCACCAGGGATACTAATGCAGTAACAGCCCTTTTTTATAAATAAGCAGCATTGAACGTTTAGCAAACACTGAAGCATAGATATTGATTATTCAAAGAATCATGTGCTGTGGCTGCAATAAGACTGCAGAATATTCATTTTTAATATGAAACTTAGCCTTTTTTCCTGTTAATAATCTAATAAGAAAATCAGATTACAAGTTAAGAGTGAAAGGATAACTAAAAGCATGATATTTCTTAGAGTAAGGTCAGGAGCCAGAAAAAGATAATGATTACAGGATGATGCAACTACACGGCAGTTTGCCAAACTCAGGCTTTAATAAGCCCATAAATTCTACTTACAATTTCTGTATTATAGAAAATAGTATCTACCCCACCACTATAGATCTTCCCCTACGACAATTACTTTACATTTAAAAATACCATCAAATAGAAAAATGGAAGCAGAACGTAAAATCCTGTGCAAGTGCAAAGTAAGACTGTGCTTACTTCCATTGGAGGAGTTTTATTTAACTCTAATTCTTTAAAACTGACTATGAAAGCATTTTCGAAACACTTACTTGGAAAACAGACATCAATGCAAAGATGATAAGCTCTCACTTATATGAATCATTTTAAACACGGATTAAAATTATAATTTAATTAGATTTAGGATAACAAACATTGCCTGTGTACACTGGACTACTACTGGTTTGGTCAGAAAATATTTACCTTTGAAATAACCTCTTTTCTGAAGCTAAATGTTAAAACTCAGCCATTTTAACAACTGTATATTCTGCCTTAGAAATACAGCTTAATCTCATTTATTGTCCTGCAGCCCAACATGTAGCATTCAATTACATGAGCCAGACTCATTTTTCACTGTATAAATCACATCAGCTGAAACAATGCACACACGTGGCTGGAAAGTACTCCATGTACTTATTACTACTCAAGGAATAAATTATAGTCATTGATGCCATTAATCTTTTTTTTGTGGTTCACCTTTGGAGAAACTGAACAGTTATACAGAGTTTTGGAAAATAATTGTGGGCATGCAGCTAAACAATACAAGATTAAGCAAAGTAGTAAATAAATATTTATGCCTCAAATGCCATCATACAACCCAACAAATGTCACGGAATTAGAAGTGAACAGAAAATTGTGTTTGCAATAAGCCATCGATTCACTATACATCTAGGAGACCAGATAAAATCTATTGAATAAAATCATTTACATGTAGGACCTTGGGCAGGAGGGGGAAGAAAGTATTGCAAATAAATACAACAGCATTTATACGTGCATTCATTGCTCAAAATTAGTTATTTTTCTTTTTTTTAGAGTATGACAGCTTTAAGTGGAAATTTAAAAAAAGGAAAACAAACCAGTATATGCCATTCATACCATTTTCACCTTGCACAGAAATCCCTGCTGATTCTACCATCATTTTATAAGACCTAAGTTCTCTGCTTTGGAAAGATATTTATTATCTATCTTTACTATAACAGCTCAAGGAAGCTGAAATAAACGTAATTCCACTGATCGTTATAAATAAATACTCCAGATAATACTATGATAAGAATTAAAATGTACCTTTGATAGTAACATAAGACTTTGAAACATGTCTAACATGTAAGATTTATACTTTTAGGGCAGTACCTTAGATATTTAAAAAGCAGCAAAAAGAAATACACATGACTAAGTGTCAAGGCAATGCTTACTCGTGTTATAAAACTAAAAAAACCCGCTCATTTCCCAGGTTGCTGGAAATGGTTTTTTTGCCTAAAGCTGCATGTATAAAAGGAGAGAAAATTTTCTAGGATATTTAGAATTTAACTGGGCCTTCTTGAAGACCAGGGTTATTCAGAATGCAACAGCAAACCTAAAACAAAGGCATAATGCTTTTATATCTAAATGTTATTCAACTTCGTGTGAAACATCAGCAGTGGCAATCGGACGCCTTTTATGTCTTTTGTCAATTAAAGAGTTTACAGTTAATGAAATCAGAGTTCTACTTCTGGAACTTGAACTTTTAGGTATCTAGAGAAAGTCAGTGTAAAGTATGGTAAAGAATGGACGACAGAACTGATCTGTGCAGAACATCTGAGGATGTGTGGTGGTGTCTCCTGGGCAAGGCGACACCATGTAAACGTTGAAAGTGCACACACATATACACTGTGATACTTTAACCCAAATGAAACATGGATTAACACTGACCATAAGCAACAGTGTCAGGAAAATTCTACCTCCAAAACATTTGATCTAATTAATGTAAAAAATAAACTAGCTCAAAAGCAAACACTGTTAAAACGCTGGACGTTTTTCCCCTCTCAAAACCGATATATTTGGCAAGTAAAAATTTTCTGCAAATGTTCATGTGGTGGGTAAAGTTTTAAAATAATACAAAATAAAAATGCTTTTTCAGGGTTATGACAGCTGCATATGAAATGGGTTCTCAGTATTATAAAATAATCACAGAATTTTCTGTTCTAGACATAAAAAACCACCTACCAATCTTTGCTACAACACACAGATATTTTTACTCAAGTTATTTTCCACAGAAAAACTGTTAAGCTGGCAGATTGACTGCTAAAGCAAATTGTACCTATTCCAATCAAGTTACACAGCACTTGAGAAAAAGACTCATGAACTAAATATGAGCCATTTTATGCAACATCTTTCTTTGAACTGGGTCTCACCTATGCAAGAGAACCATTACTTGCTTTTTACTCAGAGATAAAGGTGTACATTTCAATGAAAAGACAGCAAAACCTCAAATGCTCAAAACTTCATAATGCTAAGTAAGATTTGGGTTTTTCCTTCATCTGTAAGAGAATATGTGTAAATTATGGTATGCCAGTACTCCCATCTTTGTCATCTCTCCTATAAATTGAGAGCTGCAAATTTGACACAACCTTTCATAACTATATCCATAGAATTCCCCATTCCCGAGAGGTTCAAAACAAAAGATTTAAAGCTAAAAGAAAAAGTAAAGAAAAAATGTATTTTAAAAAGTTAATTCTACAATAAATGTAGTAAGAAGCTAAACCCATTGTTCTCTGCAGACATAATTAACTTGATATATCCACTTCAATGGCAGCTGTCAAGCTCAAACTGACAAGTTAGCAGATTTCCTCAATCTGGTTATGTATGGTTTCTTGAGTTTGGTTGCAACTGAGAAGGTTGCTGTGCACCTGACAGTATTCAAAAGAAGCTCTGCCTTATCCTAGTAGAAGGTGGAGCTCTGAGAGCTTAGGGTGCTCCGTGGCTTAGCATTGTGGTGTTAACTAGGTATTTTAGTAGAGGTACTTCTAGAAATTCCACTGTTCTTGTATAGCCACAACTCTCACTTCTACAAAAAACCCTTCTAGAAACGAGTGGGTTTATGTAGAACATTCTGGGTGCGATGTTCTGGAAAGTAAGAGATAAGTGATGCATTTTGACTTTCACATAAACTATTAATACATGCATGAAGTAAAACATTTTACTGCATTAAATATGTTCACCAAGCTGCTGTAACTGGGCATTTCCACAGTTTAATATTCTATAGCAAGTGCTGTAAACAACTGTTTCACTTGCTTATTGAAAGAAGCAGTTTTGCATTCAAGGCTGCTGTTTCTAAAGCCTGATTTTGGAAAAGGGGCCTGAAACAGCTTGATAATAAACTTATTTAGACTGACGTGAGAAATACTATGGAAATCAACATCTGACCTCCACGGTTTCTAAAAACAGTAATCTTTTTACAACTGAGCAAGTTTCCTTCTCTTAAAATCTTGCTTACCTGATGGAAACCACACGTTAATATTTCATATCTCTGCTGCACACAGCGAAAGAATGGATGAAAAGTGGGAAGTCAGTCCTGTGCTTTCAGCCTTGTATTCACAGCATTTCTTATTCATAACTCCAATTGCCTAACTTTGACTTCAAAGAACTTCTTCCCAGTTGCCACACGAAGTAGCCAGTGGGCAAATATTGAAAGGTCAAGAGTTGCTTCTCTGATTTCTCACTTTGAACACATACCCAGGAGAGTTATGTGTATTTCCAAAACTGACCTTCATTTACCAAGACATGTCAAGGACTGAAAGGAACATGAAGGAAGTGGGTGAAGTGTCATCTAGCATGTCTTTTTGTGGTGTGATAAATTTCAATAGCTGCCTACCCCCTATCAGAGTACTAAATTTTGTTTAGGGAAGACAAAAAAAATTAAATCATATCTTTTTGTTGAAGACTAGAAAATACCATTAATTTTATTTTTGGCAGGGTCTCTAATTTGTTTTTGAAAGAAATTCTGACTGTCTTCCAAATTAAGACAGAACCTAGCTATCAGCTTCCAAGATTTATTGCTTTCTTTGTATAACTGCTAGAAAATAATTAGCAAGATACACATGGTAATACAAACAATACAGTCTGTATTTTATTCATTCTGATTGGCACCACAACCACTATCAAACATCCCAGTCTTGTGAATACTAAAGTTGAGAACACAAGTGAGTTTTCTTTAGTGTAGTAGTTTAATAAGCACAGTGAATTTCACACAAAGTAAGAAATTTGGCAAATCTAAGATACCTTCAGAGTGCTGTAATTACACCTGTAGAGAAACACAAAAGCAAGAGCAGCACACTACTGCTGAAAACCACTCAAATTAAAAATGCAAAGTGGAAAGGGCATAGCAGTAAAAAGTTAAATGCCTGATAAGAATTTACAAGACTTGACAATTATAAGGCAGCTAAGAAAATTACAACCTTTGTTCTTCCACAACAACTTTTTCAAGAGTCAAAATTAAAAACTGCTTTTGAGTAACTGTGAAACTAAAACCATAATACTATTTTTCAACAAAGACATGGTAACTGTACTTACCAACTGGACTGGTACCAGCTCCATTTGGCACTGTGAGGTCAGTCGTCCCCAACATTCCACCTAATAAAAATAAGCCCGGGCATTAAATTAACTTGCTGTCATCATAGTATCCTATCATTCTGTACTTCAAAAGAGGCTGTGAAACAAAAGAAAATGCACTGATACCATTAAGAGATTGTTAATTTTTTCTTTTTTTTTTTGTTTATTTGTTGAGGGGGTGTATTAAAAAAACAAAAGAGGATATAAAAGGGAAGCACAACAGTACTGAAATCTTACCTGCATTGCCAGTACTTGGTGGTCTCTGAGGGGCCCCAGGTGATACGTTCCGATGCAGGGTGGTCTGAGGTGGGGAGAGCATGGTCGTGTCCGTTAACGATGAACTGGCTGCCAGTGATGGGGACACAAGGGAACTCCCTGGGTTACTGTAGGTTAAAGTGTTGGGATTGGACACTGGAACTGTAACCGACATCGAGAAGTTCTGAGCAGGCAAGCCAGGCTGGAGGAAAGACCACAAGGAATACACACAACAACGTTAGCATGAACTATGTTTGCAGAAAGAGCACATTAAAAAAATATACATTAATGTTTGCAAAGAATTATTCAGGTGGTTTTGTTGTATATTTTTTTTTTAAAGTTAATTGTTAGTTTTTAATATTAAGCATACAATTTTAAAACATCCACGTGTTGTAAAGTATGGTGTTAAACTCTTATACATCATATAAATACAGTTCCAAAAGAACTACTCAAACTTCTAAAATACTTAAAAGTTCAAATACAAAAAACTGAAGATATTAAAATGAATTCGCAAGCTCAGAAATACAACAAATTTATCAGTTAATTTGGATTATTACAAAGCAATGACAAGTTAACACATCTACACATCAATGAACTGTCGCACCTTCAAAATGTAAGCATAAACATGCACATTATAAAATCAACAGTTATTACACAAAAAAGAGAAAGTTAGTGAAAACATTTTCTTTCAACAGTCTTGCCAAAATACTGCCACTAATCTCCAAAGCTTTCTTCTTCAATAGACTAAAAAAAGTAAACAGATCTTTAGAAAGTCACCAAGTTCAGTAGCTTGAATGTAAACATTTTATTTTTCATTATTCTGAGCTGTGTTCCACAAAACCCTGCTGCAAAAACCACTCCATCTTGCTTTTTTGCAAATCTCATTTTTCTTTAATTCTAATTTTTACAGCATTATTTAAAAGGCAACTATTTTTCTGAAGCATATATGTTTGTTATTCAACAACTATTTGAATCAAAAGCTCAGATGCATGCCCATCTATGGTACTCATCTGGCTATGACTAACTTCTTTGGCCTTTGTCTCATTCCTATTGTTTGACAGTGATGAGTTTCTGCAACAAAAGGGACTATTTTCTTTCACAACCCTCATAATTACTGGAAACAAAACTATGAAAGGTACAATTTAAGAGTAAAAATTCAGTAGTATTTATTGACAGAATAGAGAGATAATAGTTTTTATTTTCCGGTCAAATGCAGATGATAAACATTCATGGCCCAGGAAGTACACTTAAAAAGATTCACTTTTGTCATGTGCAGCTTAAAATTTACTCAGAATTATACTTCTGTTTGACTATTTTGATAATATTAGAAATACAACAGCAACTATACTAATTAAAAGAGCATAATACATTTTCTACAAGAAACAAACTCTCTTACTAGTGAGAGCCAATGCCACTGTCCCTACTGAAGCATTCCTAAGAATAATTATCAGGTTTTGGCACAGATGAAAGGAAAAAGTAATGAAGCATAGCGACACAATGCTAGCGAATCATTCACAGTACCTAACTAATGACAAGTTGTACTGGTATTTGCACGAGAAATTACTTCAAGAAACTATTTAATATCTACCAAGAAAAAGGTTGTTTTTAAACAGCATGCTCTCAAGTAAGTCAAACTAAACTTGAAATACCTGAAGTGTTGCTTAAAACAATGCTAGAAGCAGTTGGAACATTTTTTCTGTAGGTTTCTCAATATTGAAGTAATAAATGACAGCTTCCCCCCACACCTTACAATAAAGGCTGCCTCTGCCCATTTACAGTGCTCATTTACTATGACTGAAGTCTTCACACTTTACCTCTCTCCTATCCTTTGACAGCAGTAAGTGCAAAAGAAACCATCTGATACAGACTCGTAAGTACTAGAAATAGAACCATAACAGGTCCAGTGTAATCTATAAATACAGAAGGTACAGAGCTAAAAAATAATGTTGCCCTTTTTGTTTAGACTGATGACCACACAGCCTATTCAAGCTGTTCATGAAGACCACAGAAAAATCAAGGGAAAGCAATTTAGCTGCATTATACAGATGAGGTCTGAAGATGTCTCAGCACAGAGAAGCTGGATATCAAAAGCTTCAAAACAAAGCAGGAACAAGAGATACTGGCTTCATTCGAGTATAAGGAACTTGCTAAAAGAAGTGATGCTAGGTGTCATGACTGTCAATTTGCTCTTAAGTCCGTGGAGATGGCCTCATTGCTCTGAACAATGAAATAATTTCTAGTTATTGGCAAGTCATTCGGGGACACACTACTCAATTACCCCAGGGTCTGTGCTGATTAACAGAGCCAGTCCATTTACTTTAATTGCTACAAGATTGGCCACGTTGAAAAATTCAAAGGCTGTGGCAGAGCTCTGTATTAGTTTTCTTAGAAAATACTTCCCCTGTAATACTCCACACTAATTGGTTTTTGCAGATGGAAATCAAATGTCATCATGTACACCTCCACGGAAAACATGCAGAATTTACACTACTGTTATCCCCAAACTTCTTGAGTTCTGGAGCCCAATAATTCTCTAAGAGTCCTCCTCCACTAAATCTTTTTTTTTTTGCTTTAGACCCCAAAATTAAAGTGGATATATGAAACTGAGGAGCACGTGAATAATCTGCCCAGTAAGTATGTGGGGTTCAGACAATAACAATTTAATTTCTTAGTTAGATAGCAGTAAAATGAAAAATGATCTTCTGATCCCACTATGAGATAGGTCGTATCATTCTAAAGCAATTAGGTGACTTGCAGCTGCAAATAGGTTAGGCCCTTGGGACAAAGTTTTCAGACACCTTTCAGTGTCCACGGAAGTATCTGTTAGAATTTCAACGGGACACTGATCTTTTGAGGCTCCCATCATCTTCAGCAAAATAAAATTCCACTGATTTGATAATAAAATTAAACCAATTCTATTTGCCTGCTTGTAACATACTGCACAATCTGGATCAACAGATAGATAAAGAGCTACAAGATGTATATAAACTATCCTACATCCCAAGACAAAACCTTTCAATCTTTACAAATATATCTTAGGTAGGATTAGGCAATACAGCCAGGCTCCTGAAATTCACCTCATGTTTACAAGGTATGAAAAACTGAGAGCAAAAGAGAAGTTCGAGATAAATCTTCTTATTCTTTAAGATAAAATGTATTTTAACAAGATCAAGTAGTCAGCACCTCACTTTTCCTCAAAATTGTATGTTCCCTACTCAAACAGTTACATCCTCTTGTCTTTGCAGTGGTATTCATTGGTAAGCAAACACTGAAAATTCTCATGCATGTAATAGAAGCACAAACCATACTTTAGTACTCACTGCGATTTTATGATTCCGCATCATATTATCAAACTCTTCATTAATTTTTTTATATTTTTCTTCTGTATGTGGCGTGAGCACATATGAAGTGTCAGGGTCCGGGCTGTCGCACCCTCTGTGTTCCTTCTTGTTCAGAGCCTAAATAATGAAGTTAATAAAAAGGATCAACAAATAAAAAGTAGAGATAAAATAAAAGTACTTACAGGGCCTCGCTTGAAAATAAAATCACTATCTTCATTTAGTTTGCTGAATCTGTCCTCCGATAGTGGACTGTGCTCAAAGTAATCGTCAGCATCAGGGCTCTCACAACCATTAAGGCCTTTCTTTCTTAAGGTCTGAAATACAATTGGAAAATTCACATACAAATCATACTAACTTGCCAAGAAGTTTTGTATACTACCAAATCATTCAGAGCCACTGAAACTACATGAAACTTTCACAGACAAAACTCACTGTTCAACAGACAGGCTTAGTCTTTCAAATAGTGGCATAGTACACAAACAGAAAAGGTTCATTCAGAGGCACAGACTCTCCCAGGTGCCATCTCACAGGTGACTTTAACCTACACCCACCTCATCTCCCCAGTGTTCCATACAAAACTGTTCTTAGGTACTAGCTGATAGAGTGAGGCTGCCTGACATACAACATCCAAGCCTATGGCAAAGGAGTTAATGTCATCACTGGTAATTAAAAGCCAGTTTACTGATCTTTATTAAATTGCTTTTAGCATCCCAATTTTAATATTCACATTTTGAAGAGCATACAGTTAAATTCTTCATCATATTCAACAACTGCAGTAGATTAATACACGTAGCACCTGGTCTCAGGAGTTTATAAAGGCAGGATTTTCCTGCACTTCTCTCATCCTGCATAACAAGGACTGCAAAAAAGTATAAAAAGAAATTACATAATCTCTCTCTAAAGTGACTTTGTTTGCTAAATACATGGGGTTTTTTTCAGACTCGTTTCCACTAACTTGCTGCAACTGCTTTATTGGGCTCCTTCCTGTTTTCTGATGGAGAACTCACATCAACATCCCCTGGAAAAAAACCAAACCTGTCTCCAGTCTAGGCAGTACAAATAAACCACTGGGAGAAGGGATGTGAAACTGCAGGTCTCGTGACCAAGTTTTAAGAGATATTTGTATTCCGTGTTGTTTTCCTTCTTCACCCTATTACACAATCAGAACTCTTTCTCTGCAAGTTCTCATTTATAACAACCCCAGATTTGAAATGCTACCTATGGAAAAGTCTTTAACGTCTTTAAAAAGTTTCAAAAGGAAAGCAATATAAATTTTTAAACACAAACACCTTAGCAGTTCATAAGACAGCAACAGGATTATACAGGCACAAAGGGAGCTGTGTGTTTTCTTTTTGTGAGAAATTATTTATATTTTATGAATTTTACACTAAAAACCCCAAAGATGGGAAATCTGCATGCTGACATTCTCAGCACCGGAGAGAAATTGCATTTGTTTTCCTACAGAAGCTACATGTTTCCATAGCACACCGAATTTCTGATTAAAAAAACAAACTGTGTTTTAGCTTAGACTACATTATTCACCAGCATTTTTTCTTACAGTGCTATCTACTCATTTTTAGTACAATAAAGAGCTCGTGACCAAGTCCCACTGTTCACATACGAGGAAAATCCTGACTGTTTCTACTTCAGCTTTAAAGCAGTCCTTTGAAAATTCAATTACACTCGCTGAAATTCTTGAATATCACAGGTCACCAGGAGCTGCAATTCCTTCTCAAGTTTCTTGGCTCGCTCCGTGTATCCCATACAGTATCTGGAACTCCCACAAAAATGTAATCCCTAACCCAGCATATGGGGAAAACAGGTGGAGGTTCCTCCAGCACCTGTCACGGCCCCTCTCCAGCTCCCCGAACCAATCAGCTGGACACGTGGATGGACTTGGCCATACAAGGCCCGGCTCGGCGGCCTCTCAAGGTCGGAGGCTGTCATCCCTCTCCCAGCCCTTCCTAACAAGTCAGCCTGACAGCCTTCTACACTTTGATATCAGCAGGGAAAATGCTGGATAATCTGGATTACACTTAACCCCCGCGACCCGCGGAATTCCATAAATAGAATTCCAATGTCTTTACATGGTGCTCGTGTGCGGTGCCGACACGGTTGGAAGCTGCATCCAGGTACTATAAAAAAAGATCTTGCAAGAAATACACATACTGTCTGCTTCACCTTCTCTGAGAAAAATATCAGAGCAGTTTTCAGTATTGCAGCGTGGGGGTTTCAGCAGGGCCTCTTTAAATATCCTAAAACAACCAAGTGAAAGCTTTTCAGCATAAAGCTGAAATTCCTCCTCCTGGATCTGCCTGAAAAATCACACTCAGAAGTTTCAAAATAAAGCAAGCTTGAGTTAAATATAAAAATGCATCCTTCCTCCCAGCGACCGGTTATTTTTGTTTTTGATAACAATGGGGTTAACTCCGCTTTGACTCATGAGGAAGGAAAATGCCTCAGTATCTCCCATTTGTGATTCTGGAAACCTTCACTCCAGCTGGGGTTCCTGTCATTGTGGAAGGATTTGAGCCACGGTTCACTGTTGCAGATAATAAGTCTGGGTCTGATATGCAAAGCTCTGTCTCCTTATCACCGAAATGAACTGCCACTTTGAGGACCTAACCATAAAAAGCCTGCCAGCTTTATCATTGCCCAGGAACATAATAGTAAAACATCTCTGCTCCGTGGCTCATACTGAGGAGTGGAATGCTGTAATCTGTTCACACGGCCGGGCGAAGTCTGCGCCAGACAGCCCAGCCTCAGCTTTCTCACCGGCCACGGGTGAGACATGATAAGGGCCCCTGCTCATGGGAAGGGCCCCGGCTACTGGGAATTGCTCTGCCAAGAGCCAAACTCCATAAACAAGTGCTGGCTCCACCCTTGAGATTCTCTACAACTAGAATTTGTTATTTCTCCAATTAATGTCAATAACTTGCCCTCCCCGAGCTATTTCCTAGGTATTATCATGGAGACTAAAATTTTATTATTTATAAATTAGAGGGGAAAAATGCCAGTTAGTGGGACCAAATTATATTTGTGTAAGATTTAGAGAGTTTTATTTCCCTGCTGTGATACAAAGGTTGTTTGGAATAAAATCAGAGTTTTTGCAGCCGAGGCTAATAAATATAAAACAAATTTTCTTACTATAGGAAGAAAAAAAAGCATTACATTTCACGCTTTGCTACTAGATGCTTGCTGCAATTACCTTCTGGCATTAAGTGTTGTTTTCCAGATCATCTAAGAGAATGTGTCACCTTTTGTGTTAATCTGTATTACTTTCCACTTCCTCTAAGGTTTAGACAAAATTACTGGAAACTGTTCCAACGTGTTTGCCAAGGCACTGTATTGTGCCTTCAGTAACTGATATTGTGGAGTTTCGATATTAAACTGGATTAACCAACCGATGAGAGAGAAGCACTGATTTTTCTCAGAAAATAATGCAAAGCATTTATTATTATTATTTTAAATATTTTTAATGGCAGACCTTAGAAAACATTGTATGAGAACAGCTGGACTAGCTATGACAGGTTTAAATATTACATTCAAGCACATGGTACAAGAGCCCCAATATTTTCCTGAACTTCCCCACACATATGCAAAGTACTTTTTAATTGCACTGCATTTTGCTAATTTAAGAAAAGAATCATGTCTTGGCAAGAAACGTTTAAGGAACAGAAGAAAGGCTTCTTGCAAAACAACAACAAAAAATAATTAGCTTCTCTCCACAACTCAACATAAATTTTACTGAAAGCAGTAATACAGAGAGTAGAAAAATACAATCAAGTTATTTATTGCATGATCCACGAGGAAACGAAGATGATATTCAGCATCAGCATAATTATCTCGGCATAAGCTTTCTTCCACAAAATCCAACAGAGACACATGAAACGAAGGAGCTTTAAGTCTGCTGAGTCCCCACAGCGTGAAGTCAAGTCACCACCTTCTCCAAGGTTTACCCCAGGCCAGCTGCACACAGCTTCTCTCACACAAACTTACACTGGGTCAACGTGCTGGTCAGCAGCAGCTCTGGAAACCAGAAACGCCGAACTAATAAACACAGATTACTGTTACCAGAGATGAAGTTAAGTGACAACCCCCAACTGTCCTCCTCCCCATGGAAGATCCTGCTTTTCTATCCAGCTCCAAGAGGACATGTTGCTAATGGCTAAAGGAGTACTGTCAGCATGTTCTGTGCTCCGATTCAGTGAGTCTGGTTAAAAAGCCAAGACTTCTGATTTTAGTAATCTGGGCTCCTTACCAGCTCTGGCAAAAGTGTAGAGAACTTGATTAAGTTCATTGTCACCTCAGGAAATAATATTTTTCTGCCTTAAAGCAAAAAAAAAAAATAAAAAGGAGGATGACCTCATATGTAAAAAGTGTTCTGAAGTGCAAAAAAGTGTCAGTTCATTCAGAACATACTCAGTGTCAGGTTTCTTGTAATATTACACAAAAAGGAAATGGTTGTTGCTATCACTGCTGCTATGGATCATGTTAACAGCTCTATTTTTGCACTTACTATTGAAGCTGGCCAAACAGGATTTTTGCTGGTGTTTCATCACAAATCACAAGGAAAAACATCTCCAAAATTTGACTAAGATTGAAATAAAAAGTTATTTCCCCTGGAAAAGACAAAGCTTTCACTTGAAGCCTGTGGCTAGTTCTGCTTCTGCAGCTGCAGTCAGAGCACGGAAAAGCTGTGAAACAGCACAAATCTGGAGTAAATACTTTTATTATCATTTTAAAAAGTGTAAGTGTTCCTCAGACCTGAAGTGGTGGAAAAGCTTCACTAGTGCTGCCAAATATTGCTGCTGCTTCAGAGGCGTGTACACCATGGCTATCGAAAGGGTAACCAATTAAACAGTCTCCTGATGCTCTAGAGAGCTGCCATGCAGTAGTGCAGAGGGAGAGGACACTGCTGGCATTTGCACCACATTCCAAAGGCTCCTCACCCACAAACACAGTCACCAAGCACTCACAGAGCTCTGTGCAGGAGGATGGGACTGAGCATCGCTCCGGCACCCGTGATGGGAATAACGATACGATCACCAAGGCAAGAGATTGTCAAGTTGGAGTCACACTGATGAAATGCAAAAGCCAGTGCCATTAGCCCAGATTGCAACAGTGCCTTTCCTATCAGTGTTCAGGAAAAAGGAAAATAATTCCTAGATTAGAGATACAAGGATAACCAAGAGGCATTCAGCCTTCAGGACCAGTCCCACACTCACTCCCGGCAGATGATTACAGAGGTCAGTGCTCCAGGGTTATCTCCCCATGCTGAAATCTCTATGGGAGTAGTTTGACAAGTGAACTGACAGCAACAACTTGCTGCCACAGAAAGTGCATGATCCTAGCGACCACCCTCACGCCAGCTCTGATGTCTCCTCAAGCCTGCAATAAGTCATTTTTTCTTCACTAAAACGACAGAAAATTCTCCTTGGCCATTCTATATTTAACCTATTTTTGCTGGGTTTGTCTTCAGTTGTAGCAGGAACAAGGTGGTTCTCCAACATGTGGGCTGAGCAGCACAGATACAACGCAGGCAGAAGACATGGCCTGTCCTTCCTGGCAGCAGCAAACCATCAGCCACCACTGACAGCCACATCCTACTCAGAGAGCTGCACCTTTTTTCTGAGATATTCACAAAAACAACCCAGATATTCACACTCTCCCAACCCAGTTCTCATTCTTATTATGTGAAACATCAGTGAGAAAAAACAGGGCATGCTCCTTTAATGCAGTACATATAGCAAGTCCTGCTGAAAGCATGACAGTTGCTTTATTATTTGCCTCCTGTTACACACGATTGCCAAGCAGCTGAGCCTAAAACCAGGCTGCATTTTTCTTCTCTTACAACAAAACATTTCACTTTCTTCACCCAGAACAATACCACGGCGTAACATCCTCTGCATACAGCCATTCCTCCCCTATTATATATAAAACACAGTCGAGTATCTGAGGGGTATTCTTAGGCACTGAAAGCTATTTACAGTTGTTGAACTTCCTGCAGGTCAGTTTGGCTTCAAATGTACCAGTTCTGTTTCTTTCCTCTAACATAACAACATGGTTCCGCAAAGTCACAGCTTGCACCCTGCAGTGCTGGGTATACAGATTTTACCACTGTCTAAAGCACAAGTGGGAGTGAACCCTGACTGCAGGGTGGCCATCAACAGTGAACAGCCAGAGAAAAACCTGACCATTCAACTCAGTAACATATTTTGTGTCTGAAGCTCATTAACATCATTTCTGCAGGCCTCTGTTTTTTTTTCCCATAGTTAGATGTATTGGATTATTTTATGTAATGTTTACAAATGTTGTAAATTTTCCTCAGGTTCTATTAATATTCTCAACTTCAACCACTGAACCATCTACAAACTTCATTACGAAGCTGTTTTCTTTCTTTGAATTAGGAGGCAACTTAAGCTTAGCCCTGATACTATTCCCTTCAGTACCCCCAATGCCTTTTCAATTACATTTTGCTACGCTGTCACTTAGAATTTCACATTCTCATTATAGCCATAAATACACACATCCCAAACCAGCACAGTAAAGCAGAGTGGTGCCCAGCCTTCACAACTCCAGTGGTGCACAGGAGGTCAAATTAGATCATGACGGATATTTCCACAAGCTAAGCAACTTGGAGAGCTTAACTTCTTAGAGAAGAAGGGCTCACCAGTCTTTCTGGCAGGCTCCCCAACCAAAATAATGCATACCAAGTAAAATCTGAAAAAATTATATACTCTGACTTTTAGCTTAAATAGTATTTTCCACACTTGTGCTCCATTAGTACAGGGTGTTTCAAAAAGATGGACCTAATTTCATCATATTTTCAATTTAAAATCGGGTCCATCTTTTTGAAACACCCTGTAGCATTATTTCAAAAGCAAATAAATTATATTGTGCAGAAATCTCTAGACGACAAAAATTCTGAGTACAGTACTTCAACCAAGTTTGCTACAATGATCATATTTCTTGGCCAAATATTACAGGATGTTAGGCAAAAAGAAGGAGGTTTAAGATTAATTACTTATTCCAGGGTTTTACAAACCAAAAAAATACCAGTGTGCCTAGCAACAGGCCATAAAATCCAAGGAAGAGCCCTTCAGGCAATGCTCCACTACGTTCAGTTTTAGACAAAGGTATTTGTCATTTACAGATGAAAAATGTTCATCATTTGAAGTTTTATCAGTGTCCCTGTTACATACCACTCTAAGAAAAGGCACAGTCTTGTTTCAGATGTTGGAGCACTTCCAGTATCTGGCAAATTTTAACATGTGTCCCTAGCCTGCCAAACACGAGAGCGAGCTGTCAAATTCCTCCCAGATACGATAAAGATGGCACTCAGGATTCAAACTCTCCTTTATATAAAATAACACATACAAAAGGTTTTTAGATGTGATATGGTATGAAGCTTAAATTCTAGCTCGAAGCAGCTTTGCTGTGAAACTTTATTTTAAATAGACAAACCACAAGCAATTACTAAAGAATAACAATTTTATGGGCTATAAAATCCTCTCCTCACCTCCAGAATATTACACAACGTGCTGAACTAAAAGATATAGGAAGAAAAGCTCCTTACTTATATTTGTGATTTTTGAGAAAGACTATGTCTAAACTGTGAACTTCATAATGCAGCTGCTGACCTACAAACAAGCTGGATTGCTCATTCCTAAATCAGCTTCTTGAGACTTACAATGATTAGTAATTCATTAGCACTGCTAATACTGTTTCCAGTATTCTAAGTCAAGCTCTCAAAGCCTGGTTTTTGATGCATTCGTCTTTGTTTCACTTCTATAAAACTTACTAGAGAATTAAATTTTATACCACTGATCAGGTTTTCATTTTACTTGTTTTACAGAAAGAACCACCGACTAGATTTTTCCACTAAAGAGTACTAAATTGCCAGTCTAAGTCAATATTATTCAAACTTTTTGTTAAAAACTAAAGACAAAGTAGATCCATGTCCATCTTCAGGAAGCAGAAACTATTCTTTAGCATGTAAATTAACTGTATTTTATAGTCCTTTCAGGGAATGCAGTCTGCAACTTGAAAAATTAATGGTAAAACCATTAAAAAGCAAAACACAGTTCTGTGTTAGAATGTTCAAAGAGATTTTATGGTACATAAATACTTTTTTCAATCCTTAGTCAAGTGACAACATACATATGTACATAACAATCCTTCATACGTACCTCTTCACATACTTGCAATGGTTAAAATATAAATCAGCAACAGCAGTAGCCAACTGAATGCCTCCTTTCACAACAGTACATTGCAGATAAGCACATGGAACATGAAAAGTTTCAGTGTAGCAACCCATCTGCATAATATCCTTCATAATATTTTAGAAGTTCTTTAGTAAAAATATTATCTCCTACTCATAGTTTGCCAAGAAAAAATTTCTAAACTCCAGCTACAATTCCATGATATAAAAAGAATGGGTTTCTTTTGGTCTACCTACCTACACAGTATTGCTATTTCAAACATTTCTTGTCCTGAATGTCTTCTTACAGCTTGAAGATTGGAAAGAATAACAAACTATTTCAAAGTCTTGCTACTCAAGATAACTCAGTATTATCAGAACAGCAATAACAACACAATCAGCAGCTACTCTCAACATGTTTAGTGAATTCTAAGGATTTATATGATTTTTAAAATACCATTCACACGTAAGACTATGGGAGCTGGCTACACTAACACCTACCTGAGCTTCAATTACTTTTAATTCTGGTATGGAACTGCCATTTTGTTTTACCTAAAACCATGTCCAACTGCACAGACAAATAGCTAAAAGTATGCGTAGGCACATGTGTGAGCTCTAAACAGCTGTGGTGTGTGCACACACACACAAGCACTATCCCAGTTCATAACATTACTGCAGAATATTTCCTGAAGAAAACTTCCAAAATCAGCAAGTTTAAGGCAACAACTGAAAGCAGGTACTTGAAAATGCCAACTGAGATGTAAGTATGTACAAGGAGAAGCAGCAAGCCTCCCCAGAAGTAAATTAGCAGGGTACAAGCAGATACATCTCTTTTTACTGAACTAAAATAATTAGAATGTAGCACTTCAAGACACAAAGCTGTAATAAGTATGTCACAACTCATGTTTTGAATACTGAACTTCTCAGTTATGTGTCAAAGAAAAATACTTACTATGTTTTCCCTTGCATAACCTTCACTTAGGGTGAATTATTCAAAAGCCAAAGCACTTCTTTGAAGACTGTCCTTAACTAACCTGAAAAAGGGATGGGAAATCAAAGGTGGGGGGAAATCAAAGGTGGAACCCATAGAGAAAAGACTGTATGGGAATCAGTGACTGTGAAATAGGAGTAAAATTTCCTCTGTCACGTGTAATTCATGCCAATGTTGGATAAAGAATGGCTCTGGCATGCCTGATTTTTTTTCTTTAATTAATAATACATTATTCACTTCCTATTGAAAGTAACTGATAAGTAATTCCGGTAAAACACATAAATATTAAAATTCACACTACTGCCAATTTAACTAACTTAAGCAGCATAGTCTATACTATAAATTACAGGCATGTAATCTCCCATGTGAAATATTACATCACTGAAATGACATTAACAAGATGTAATAACTATCAGGGGTAAGTCACGAAGACATTAATACTGTATCTGCACTGATTTGTAAGTATCATGAAGAACAAGAATGATATGATATAATAAGGGCTGTTAGGAGATTCGTAGGTCTGTATCACAATAAGTGCCACCATAAATACTTCCTCTATTCAGGTGATAAAACACTTCATGCCAGACAAACCAGGTGAAAGGATCAGCATGAAGTCCTTTGTTCAGATGAGTACTGAGAACGTTACAGCCTAGACAGGCACACTACTTGCAGTAAAACACTGGAATGAACAAACCACAACCTCGATCATATGATGGTAAGTATCTCATCGCACGCACATGCCAGCTCCATGACTGGGAGGTTTTATGGCAGTACGAAGATCTAGGCCAATTCTTCTTGGAGGCTAGAGACTCTTCTCCAGAAGCACCATCAGTTTGAGGTCCAAAAGATTATTCAAACACAAAATATCAGAAACTTCTCAACAGAAATACAGCATGTAAGTGTGCTGAGGTCCAAAAGGCCACTAGGAGTGAAGCATCCTGTAGTTGATGCTGTCCCTCCTTTTTGACACTGGTTGATGAACAGCAATGATCAAGAAGCTAGAGCTTCTCCTGTCCCTTCCTCAACGTGGTTAATCACTGGCAGATTGGCAGGGTTGACAGCTGAAGAGACTGCCAAACCCATGAGCCTGAAAGTCAAAAGCTGTGGTCACATTGACTCTCCACCGAAATCAAGAGTGTCATCAGAAACAAGTTCTTTATCTTACTGTAGTTCCAGGAGATGCATTGTTCTGGGGTCTATTCCTTCCATGCACAGCTCGTGTAAAATCACTCACTCCTGATTAACAGATGCCATGGTCCTTGCTTTGAAACTGCAGAGTCAAAATACACTCTTCAAACTATCAATACAGAATTTCAAAGGCACCAAATTCTGCAGCAACACAGGGACTGCAGAGCACCTGAGAACAGCACAGCTTGAAGAACTTGTTAATGCAAACAAATAATTATGTCTTTGTGTGACTGCCTGCATGAACCCCAGCATTAAGCAGCAGCGAGCTGTTACAGAATTTCTTGGAGTCAATTTTCATTCCTCCTTAACACAACATCTCCAGAACAACTAAATCCAGAACCGGATCTTGGATATGCATTTCCCGAGCAGCGGGTGTGAGAACTGAACTTTGTGTGTCTGCCCTATAAGCTTCAAAAACATAAACATTCTCCAAACACACTGCAGAATCAGTTGGGAAAACACCACTTGCACAGCTGGGAAACAAATACAAGAGTTCCTAACAGGGGGGAATCACCAATTTTATGTAGCCGACCAGCAGCACCTATGTAAATAAATACTAAAAACATTCTCCAAAGAAAATGAGAGGTATGTATTATTCACCAAGAATAGAAGCTATATGCAACATTAAAAAAAAATAGCTGCTTTCATTAAGTTTTGATTCTTTGCAATGTGTTATCCAAGTCTGTACTACAAACAAATACATAAACATGGAGCCTTAATCACCCTTTGCTTCTAAAGGGTGATGGCAAGTAAGAGGAATAGGATGTAGGAATCACTCCAACAAGCCCTCATGGGCCAAACAACCCCAGCTGCAAGATGGAATCTTGAAGAATCTCTCAAAACACTTAGTTACTCCACTTTTAAGTGCATCTTTATTTTCCAAATGTCTAAAACATTTGACATATTTTAGCTTCTACGTTTCAAAGTTTATATTTTAATAGAGATTTGTGGGGAAGGGTGAAGTAAATATGGTACTACTATCTGCTAATTTGCAATATAAACAAAGTCAAGGGTAGTTTTCATAGGAAACACATGAGAAATATTTACAATAGCCATAACCTAAAAAAACGACACAGATTCCACCTAATGGAAAGTTCTACATCATAAAGCCTCATTCAAAGGCACAACAGCCTAAGTTTTCTCCAGTAAAATAAGCAAAAGTTCTCTTTACTCAAGCCTGATCCTAATAAGTTACACATGTACAGAGAAAATAAGTTTTGCTCTCACTGCTTTGGGCTGTTGAATATTTTGATTCATTCCAATTACATCTAGATACTGCACACAGCAAAGGAAAGCACAGAAATCAAGAAAGCCCTTTCTTCCCAAATGGGAAATAAAACCCCAAAGTACAGCTTGTTTAGAAGCCAGGTTTGCAGTAAACACTTTTACTAGAAAAAAAACAGATTTGAGCTACATATATGTATAAATATAATTTTAATGTACATATATATGTATTTTTATATATCTGGTTTTGATTAATCATATTCCAGACCACTTCAGTTTTTGTGCATTTTCTCTCTTTTTAAGGTAAACAAAGTGAGATTTTAGTTCTCAACCAACAAAAATCCTCCTCAATCATCTCCATAAAATGTCTCAAAGGCATTTGTAAGCAGTCTCAAATTATTTGAAATGTTATATGCAGTATAATTACATTTACATAATCACTTAGCAAATCAAGTCCAATAATGCCTACATTTTCTCAGTATCATGAGCAGATTACAAAGTCATTTCTTTACTCCACTGAAATAATTTTTCACCTTCTTCCTTCTTTTAAATGTATACCACTTACTTCCATGGTGTGGTCCATGCTATCTGGAGACCAAAGCAAGCGGTCCAAACAACAAAAGCACATGATAATACTATTCCTAGTACTCATATGTATCCTTCTGTCAGCCCAAAGCTTTTTGCTTTTTTTCCTCCTCCATAAATCTAGCCCACTTCTGGCAATCAAATATGAAGGAATGCAAAACAACATTAATTAATCAGCATTGTCAACCTTCCTACAATCTCTAGTGTGTGTCTCACCATCAACATTCATGGCATCACTTTCCCAGCCTGATCTCAGTTCTATAAAACTAAGACAGTGATATTGATATTTCATGTAAATCTGGAGATAAGTTTTCATTTTCAACTGATGTTGGTTGTAGAGCATTCTCTTCCTTTTTAAAAATACGTTTAAAATCTTATCATGCAACTTCTCTTATGAAACATTTCAAATTTATTTTTGAAGGTTGTGCTCCAATTTCCACAATCTTACTTTTTAGCTTTGAATAGCAAAATATGGAAGCCCAAATTTCTTGCCAAGTGTGTATCTGGATTGGATACTCCAGGTATCGACCAAAGAAAGAAATAGGATCAATTACCTGAATGTCTTATCTAATTTTGTACATGTGCATCCATGTATCTTGAGATACAATTCCCAGTTCTTTAATTTCAGATGAAGTTCACCCAAATTTTTTAAAAAAGAAGCTATGAACCAATTCAAGGACTACCAAAATACCCTAACGTCCCATCGTTAACAAACCACTGTACTGCAGGACACATCAATAACAGTTCAAAATACACACTGGTGATCCACAGCCTGGGAAAGAAGCAATGCTGGGAATGTGGAGAAAGCAAGATAAAAAACAAAACCAAAAAAGCTTTTGATTTATAAACACAGTGTTTCAACACCAACTTTTCTGTTTATGCTCCCCACACTGCTACACTTGTCTCTTGGCATATGCTCCATCTGGCTGTGGAGATGCATCTGCTTCTTTATGCTGCAGGCTCTGCACGTGCAGATGAGCTCCACATGCTTACTCAAAGCTATGATCTGGCATATTTGGTACTATATACATCTATGACTAAAGAACATGCATTGCTCTTCTACCAGCTCTTCATTAAGGCTTTGTGAAAAGGCGGAGAAACAGAGTTTGGTATTTTGATGCAGGATGATGCACTGAACAGAGCTTCTGCAGGATTAAACTGGCTTGCTTAGACTGCTGTGGGTAGCAACAGTCTTTCTGTTTCTTTTCTGTCAAAACTACAACTTGACCAAGCCATCACAAACATCATGTCCTGTTAGAGTCAGCATTTCCCATGTTATGAGATTTAATACAAACATCCAAATCACTTGCTGTAACTTACACCAAGGAACAATGATGATTGTTCCAGTACAGCAGTCTCTTCCCAAGGATGACTCTGGTTACAGCAATTACATTACATAGTTTAGGATCAGTTTTTTAAAACTTTTCCGTTACAATTTTTATTACAGATCACTGCATATTTCAAGGGCAGCTGTCAGTATTTGGGGTATAACCTAAGCCTTACACAGCACATTATACCATACTGAAAACAGCATTAAACTATACAGCACAGTAGAGGCTCATTAACAGACACCTACCCGAAATTCTCACGGGTACAGGTGCCAACCAGCAAAGTAGGTCACATTTTAGACAGGCTCCTAAAAATCACCTCAGTTTGATGAGGTGGTACGATGGAACATGCACAACCCACCCACTGCCAAGCGTAGGTAAAACAAACCCCGTTTTGCTGTCTCACTCAAGGAACATCAAAATGTGGGAGAGAGAGAAAAAGTCGAGCTAAGCAGGCACAAAGACCTGCCTTCAGCCCTTGACTCCCAAAAAAAGTGAGGCTGGAAAAGAGGGAACAACTCAACAACTGCTGCTTTCTGAGGCTCTTGAGGGACAGAAGGACCCACCAATGGACGTGTTACCTTGCAGATAATCTCCAATAATCCTAACTCCCCCTACGCTAAAGAAGATTGAGTACAAGTGCCTGTTCACTTCCCTTCTCCTTTGGATCAAAAAAGGGTCTCAAATTGTCTTTTATACATTAAAACATTCTGTCGACCATATGGATACAGAATCCTGATAAAACCTGAAATTCTTCCCATTTTACTCTGCAGAAGTACTCTACTTCTTTCTTCAGGAAAACTAATTACTTGCCAAGAATAATGTGTTACAGAAAAAAAGTCCATGAACATTTAAGCATCAAATGCTCTAACACCTACAGCAAGTCCTTCAAATCACAGACAGTACTTTGGTGTAACAGCCTTTAACTGTGCCATTATAGCTTTGCAAAACTAAATACATTATCTTAATATTTCAAGAATTCAAAGCACACACTGAATGAAAATGTCACTTTTTTCAATATCCCTGTATAGTCCATCTAACCTGTGCAAGAGCACAGCTTTCACTCAAGTAGCTACAAAAAAGTATGTTGAATGAAAGCTTATTGTACAACAGACAAAACCTCTCTCATCTGATGTGAAAAGGACCAAATTCTTCAAGAGCAAGAAACAAAGTAATTTTTTGAATGATAGTTTATATTTCTGAAATCCTATGAAAAGGTTATTTTGGAATTTCAGCAGAAGATACATTTTTCCTTTCATAAGGCTTAAAGGAAACATTATACTCACCACCTCTTGAGCAAATGCCTTTTACTAAAGGTCAGATCAGCAACTGTAAGCAGAGTTTCACTGTCCTCACCAGCATCAGCTGTGTTCACCTCCGTATTTCAGAGAGGTGCAGAAATTTATTTTAAAAACCCATTAGACCAATTGTGCCTGATAATCAAGGCAGTTTTTTTGCAGAATTGTGTATGTTTAGAAGATTGTTTCAAATCATAGTTTTTCCTATTCATGTCTTTTTTTTTCCCATGCTGTAAAACAGATTCAAACAGCAAACAAGTTGAAGATCACAGAGGTTGAGTCCCAGCTCAAAAACGCTACACATCATCCTTTAAAACCAGTTACAGGCTGTTACAAGATCTTCTCCCTTAAATTTAGAAGTACCAAGTGGCAGGTAATGGACCACCCCAAGTATGCTTCTGATAGAAAACCAAGCTTACATGAAAACAAAATTTTGTAACTTCCACAGTTCCA
This sequence comes from Aegotheles bennettii, assembly GCA_013398125.1. NCBI lineage: Eukaryota > Metazoa > Chordata > Aves > Caprimulgiformes > Aegothelidae > Aegotheles > Aegotheles bennettii. The sequence continues at coordinate 228,103 of VZRW01007566.1, read as the reverse complement.
GCTATTCAGAAGTCTGTGGTTCTGTCAAGATGGTTAAAAACCTTATTCATTACACCCACACCTGTTACTAGTTACCAAGCAGCTACCAAAGAAAAAAATTACAATGACAAAAACTCATGGCAAGCATGTAAAGGAGTCAACAATTAATTAATTGATAGATAGACTGTTTAGAAATTGAATGGAGAAAAAAAAGAGAAGGGAGGGACAAGGAAATCAAAAAGAAAAATGGGACTAATGAAAATGCATAAAAGGAACAGAAAATATTAGAAAAGAACAGGTACAGGACAGCAACAGAGCATTCACACCTACAATAACATGTACAGTGGAAGACATAAGGGCACATATAAAAAAATTCTAGTATTCATTTAAGATGCCAGTGCTCTCCCTCCTACTATGTTTTCACACGAACGTTCCAGCAGCAACAGAAGACACCAAGCTCTGGGCGTATGAAAGCAATTCCTATGCCAAAACTGAGCAGGAGGCAACTATAAGGGGAAGATGGCTCATCAATTTCACTTAATCATTTACAACATTGCCATCTACCCAGTACTGAGAACAAGTAACAGTAGATTTGTTTCTTCCCTTACACAGCTTCTGAGTTATGTAGAATTAGCTTTCCTTCTAGCACAGCAAAAAAAACCACCCCACCTCCTGTCATGTGTATCAGTGGGTCAAGACTGGTTTCATGGTGAGCCTACATCACAATAAATGCCATCTGTCATACTCAAGGAGGCAAGTGAATTACTAAAATGTTAACTAAGATACATACATCAGCTGTAACTCCATAAAAATGAATTATTTGTTCCAAATTGGTTTATATATAATTTGACAGATTTGTAGGGGGTTTTTTTGTAATTTTTGTTTGTTAAATTTCTACAAAGGCACAATAAAGAGAAGCTGGTTTATGTTGTTCTTTCAGAACGTTTCCAAAAAGCTGGTTCTGTAACTTCACCTCTCTCATGCCATAAGCATCCATCAGTGATGAAATCAGCAGTGAGCTTTTGGGAACTCGCTGCTGCTTAAATACAGGAGTCTTCCCCCATCTCATCTCTTTTCCAAGGTTCCTCCCTACTTATACTGTACCCATCACTGCATCTGCTCTAAAGCACATCATATTCTCATCTGAACCAATGCAGCTCTGTTGTAAAGCAAAAAAGTAGATAATTTTCCACTGAAAATGAACATTTTTCTAAATCAAAGACATGATTTACTTACAGTGGGAAGCAAACCATCTGAACCCAACCATGAATGGTAGCTCTCAATGGCCTAAAGAATAATAGCTAACAGACAAAAAAGTTACCATAAAGGCAGTGCAATTCTGAAATGCAATCAGCTGCAAAAAATGAAACTGCAAAGCATCTCTCTGAAATACTGTACACACTGTTATTTTTTTTCTGGAATACAACAGAGAGAAAACATCACTCTACCTTACATATATTGAGCTTGTAAATATTTCACCCTACTGGTTTAACTTTCCCATCCAGAAGACAGTCATAAACTTAAAAGAACATATTTTCCCTGCAAAAAGGTATACAGTCCCCTCTCTGGTTAAATATCTTTTTCCTAAGAAAGAAAAAAAGAAAACCAACCAAACATTTCAAGCACACCAAAGAGCACCCAGAACTAATCTGAAGAGACTGGGAGATGTACTCCTAAATTATACTATGTTGAAAAATGAGAGTTAAAGTCCCAAATCTCACACTAGTATAATACAGTAAACTTACAGAGGAAAATTAGAAAGAATCTGCAGATAAGTCCTTGCATGTTTCCCCAGAATAGAAACCATACATGCACTTGGGTACCAACCACACTTCTTTAATGTAGTTGCCAGGGGTCAAATGCTTCACACACTGCTGAAAAAAACAAACACCAACAACAAGCCCCCCAAAAACTACACGCAGCCTTGCACAGAAATTATTTTCAAAGAGGTTCTCACTCCTCAGGATGTGAAGAAGCACTACTGCCACGAGTCATAACACAAAGAGGCCTCAAATGCAGAACCAGAACCAGCCTGGCTGACTTGCACCCCTATCTCAAATTCATGCCTGTTACTATCAAAAGCTCATCTTGAAAGAATTAGGTTTACCCTTCCTCCACAGTGGCTATCCCTTATTTATACTAATCCAGTGACTAAGTAATACTCTTTCAACTCTTCAAAGCTTGTATTATCCCTCTCGTTAGTACTCAATACTGAAGACAGAAGTTGGGGAGGTTTTCTTTCAGATCATAAAAGGCAGTTGACAAATTAGAAGAGAATCTTCTCAGAAATCCAAGGCATTTGTCTCTCTCAGTTTTGTTAATCTGATTTTTGCTTGAAAACTTCTTTACAAGACCAGCTAGTATCCTCCTTGTACTCTGTGATCCCCTTGGCAATACTCTTCAGCTACACAAGGCTAATCACTATTCCTAAATCATTCCTAAAAAGCAAGGCATTTGTTCGGAAGACAACTTCAGAATTTAAATTAAGCACTTAAGACAGCCACCTGTTTTGGTCTATTTACAGGACTACTGGAGACATGGCTCTTATCTGAAATGCAGTTACAGTACATAAAGGCTCCAATTGCCAAGAAAATCCTTGATTTCTACTGCACCTAATTTAGAAAATATGTACTGGAAAGAGCTTCTATTTAAAGTACAAGCATAATAAAAAGTAGATGAAACCAATACCTCTGAGTGATTATATTCATGCTATTCTATTACTGCAGAAACTGCAGTTGTTTACTGCTATGATTTAACTGACATACAGTGACTGGACAACAAATTTATTAAGTTCATTTACTCCACAGATTCACTTTTTTTAGATTTTTGGCTGAACCAGGGGCAGTACAGGCTGATTTGAGCCACGTGCAATGTTTGACTGGTAAAGTGGCTACTACCTCAGAAGAGAAAAGGGGCCAGACATAATGGTCTGTTAGGCTGAGGGCAATCTTTGGAACTTATTCTCCATCCAATTGATTTGTTTCCATGAAAACCTTGAGCGCTTCCCCCCTCCCTCCCCCAGAAAAGCACCCATCTTTCACACCTCTAGTTCCATTGCCAAATGCAGTTGAAATCAAACACGTTTCCCAGAAACTAGCAGGGGGTGGAGGGCAGATGGGAAAGTAACATGGCTATAAAGACAACTTACTGCCTTGGAGAAACCAGATTAAAAACAGTAGTTTACATTTTATGACCAGGTTTTCAAGTTATTAAATACATTTGATTAAAATATCTTAAAATACTCTATATTGCTCTATATTTAAAGTAATAAGGAGATAAGAAAACTGATGTGTCTTTTCAAATTGTTACCTCAACGATATCTGAGTTGGTTCTGCTTTCGTGCGGCTCGTTGTATTCTGTGTATTTAAGTAGAACTTTGTCCATATCAGTGCTGGCATACTGAAAGAGTTTGTTAGAGCTGTTAAAAATGATGAGTGCTATTTCACAGTCACAGAGTACACTCAACTCATATGCCTTCTTCATTAATCCAAACTTCCTCTTTGTAAAGGTGACCTAGAGAAGAAAGAATAATGATTATTTTTTAACACATGTGGAGGACTATAATCAAGCATTCAAGGAATACACCAATTGCACCTACACTATTTATTCCTACTAACAAGTGACATAACTGAATAGATGTACGAGCTTGAAAGAACTGCCTGTCATATCTGGGTGTCATTATTAGGGCCAATGCTCTATATTAGACTAAGCTACACAATTACACCCCTCCAACTCTTCCACTGGTATATAGCTACCAAGAAGTGTTAAAGTTTGTACAATAATTGTATTTCCTTCTGTTCAACCAACATTTACATTCCAGGTATCACAACATTTTCTTCTTTGAGGCTGTTATTCTGTAACTGGTTTACTCAAGTTATTCACAACCCCAATTCTAATAAAATCGAAGAAAACAGCAATACCAATGGAAGCAACACTGTTATTATCTAATATGATTTTTTATTATGCAAAGTTAAGAAATATGGGGGGGGTTTTTTGCTATTAAAGCATCTAATCAGATCACTTTTAAGCTGTTTTCTGCCACTTGGGAACATCATGAAACAACCATTCTGTCCAATTAGAACTGCTGTTAGGAAATCCATTACAGACCATCACAAAGGAGCATTTGCCCATCGGGGAAGCAGGAAAGACAGTTATAGAAATCACCATCAATTATGAAAAAAAGTTTTAAAAATTTATTCCTTTCACAAGATTGCAGTTAGTTAAGGATATAAAAGTATCAATGCATTTGACATCAAGCTGAATCAAACGCAGGTCTGATGCTAAGGCCAACTTTTCTTAATGGACAGTATTTGTACTGAATGTCCTCTTAAGTATCTCAAAAGGCACTTAATCTACTACTACAAAGTCATTGTTCTGAGACCTTTTAAATGAAGATGCTATTTTCGGATCTAACCTCTCAATCTGAGCTTCAGTGTTGAATGGAACACCTCTGTCTATGGCCATATTCACACCCTCATACTACAACTCAGAGTATACGCCTCTGACAGGTGAGTGACCCACACACCCTACACATTTAACAGACAATACTAAGAATACCTTTGTATGATAGGAATGAAGTAAAACACAAGAAACAATCAAACCTGTTTTATGGGTTTCTATGTTAACTACCTATGTGTACATAAAGCTTTTGGAAGATGAATGGGAAAATTGTGCGTATACACACCTCAAGGCATTCACAGAGATGAGTATCTCACACATATTACTTTTATTAATACTATCCATAATACAAAATATATACTATCCTTCCCACCACATAAATAGTCTCAGAGGGATGCAGACAGATGTATGTACATAGCACACTGGCAATAACTGTATTAATAAAACACTATATACATTGCTCTTCCACCACAAACATTTGCAAAGATATTGCAGACCTGAGATTTCTCTCCAGCTATAAAACGGTATCCATGTCCATAAAAAAAAACTATTAAAAAAAAGAGTCTGTTTTAAGATGTGTCCCCTCCTCCTAAAAATGCACTCTGCCTATGATATTTGAAAATCGAGATTGTTAACAGCCACAGCAGGAATGGAGGCAATAAACAGAATACCTTAAAAGATGAGAATACAGAATGTCAGACATATTATGATAACCACAGTTTCATGTAGGTTCCTGTGCAGTGTTTCTAACTCAGAAACTTCTTGGTGTTTAAGGAACACTAATCCCAGAGCCTTTTGTAAGGCCTGAATAATCTGTATTCAGACGAAAAGTGAACACTTACCGTAACTTTTTTGTTCAACCCTTCTAAAGCACATTTGCTGAGAACCTCCATTAAGAGACAGCACTATCTCTCAAACAATTTGATGTAAGAGTGCTGTAACTCATTCAAGGCTCAACTAGGGTAAGCAGATCTTTTTACCTTCTTGTTGTTTAACAATTGCAATATATTAGTCAGACAAGAGGCCTGAAAAAAACCTGACAAATTTTGCCTTAATGCATCTTCTGTTAGACCAAGTACAAAGTTAGGTTTTACCAGGCTGTGCTTTTCCCAAATGAAGGTGGAAACTTTATTATCCACACATAATAAAACACAGCCACTTTTTAAAACCAGATCTTATGTAAGTCTAGCAAAAACAGGCGAAAAGGAGAGAGCAAAGGCAGCAAGACTGAGCTCCTTTGATATCTAATTTACTGTACTTTATTCTCTTCAGCTTAATGAAGATAAATGTCCTACAGCCCATTCAAGCAGATAAGACTGCTTAATTAATAATACAATGACAGTCTCATGACAATTGTAATCCCCCCTAGTAATGGTCTATATATTCTGTTTTGAGCTCAAATACAATCCCATCAGAAATAAGATGCTTCTGATAAAACAATAGCTTTTCTTCCCACATAAGTTATATGAACTTGCTCTGCAGGCAAAGCTCTATCCCATTCCATTCATCTTTTCAAACAAAAAAACAACATCACACTAAACATCTAAACAGGACATCACATGCATGTTTTATAAGTGACCTGCTACCCAGCTACATATGCCCTAGGAAAACTGACAGAACACAACTGAACTATACTTTCTGTTCAACAAAACCACCCCTAAACGCCCTCCTTATCTGGGTCAATGAAAACAATTCTCAGAAGTAATTAATAACTAATCATCATCCTGTGCATCACAGCATTTTACTATGTTAAAACTCTGTATACTAGCTACCAAAACCACAGGCCATCAGTGGAGTTAAAGAACATTATCAATACCTCCACACATAAAAAATTTGGTTCCGCTAATAAAAGCTATTTAATATCTTTAAAACCTTTTAAAAACAAGATGCAGTATGTTATTGTCTCTGATTTTCCACATAAAAAGGGTAAGCCAAGCCTAATTCCATTTTTAAGGTATAGCTTAAAGCCTCTTCCTAGTCATTAAAGAGCCAAAAAAAAGTGCTACCCAAAAACCAGCCAGAAACAAAACTTAAAAGTTTAATCCCCATGTTTTGCTTCATTCACAGCAATGGTACAAGTGGGCTAAAATTTGATACAACCACACTAATTCTCCTCTCCACTGTTTCAATCTGAACAGTAAGATGGAGATCAAAAAAAAGGAAAAAACACAACTCCCAAAACAAACACCACACCACCAAAGTCAGGGTACAGTATAACGATATTTGTGTTTTAAACAGAATAAAACCACAGTTGTCTTACTCCAAATAACTTAAAAAAGAGGACAAGGATCTATTACCACCTCTTCAACATGCCTCAAGTTCTAGAGCAAGATCCAAAAGAACTGAAGTTATTAATTCATCTGCTTTTACTACGTGTACTTAAGACATTTATCTACATCAAACATACAGTCACTGTGTGATTAAAGCTGTTCAAACACAATACTTGGCTTTGTTCCAAACTCCAATAATACTTTTCTTGCTATATATAGTCTTCTCAGAGTTTACATTGCTTTAAAGGGATACAAGGGAGAAAAACAATCCTGATTTCACAAACGAGACAATTGGCTCTGAGCTGATGTGTCAGCTGCAAGAGTCCCGTGGAATCCTGACACTACCCCAACATCAAGTTGGTGCTCAGAAGTTAAAAAAACAAATCAAATACCAGGAAGGAAACAGAGACCAAACCTCAGCACACCACTATATAAGTCCATGTTTTGCAGGCATCTTGAACTCTGTGCAGTTCTAGGTCCCTTTGCCACTGAAAATAATGCAGCAGCACTCAAGAAGCTTTAGGGAAAATTAGTGACAATAGTCAAAAGTGTGGAATAAGAAATAAAAGGTTTTAATGCAGATTAAAACTGCTAAGCAAGCTAGGGTGCTTCAGCCTGAAAAAGTTATTTTAAGAGAAAATAAGGCAGAGGTCCACAGAATAACAAACAAGATGGACACACTAGAGAGGGAGTGACTGCTGCCTCTTCCATACAGGAGCTAAATAACTAGCAGAACCATGACCAAGCATAAATGAAAAGGTGTTTCTTGAAACAACAGGTAACAGACCTATAGGAAATCATAGCCAAAAGATGTCGTAAATGCTGCAACTTTATAAAGACCTAAAGGAAAACTGACCAAGTTCAGGCATGGGGGGCGGGGAAAAGAAGCAAAAAAAAAAAATCCATTAATGGTTACTAAATCTGCGGAAACCACATCCAGCTCAGGAAATCCCTGAGCTAAGAATAGTCAGAAGCTGGAAGAGGATTAGAGAGCAGCGTAACATGTGCATCTCTATCCTACACTTATTTGCTCATGATCAACACTGGACAAAAGATACCAGGCCTGGCAGCATCTTTGGTCTGACCCACTATGACTGCTCTTAAAAATCTTAAGTCTTTGCTGCAATACTCTTCATTAAAAACAGCAGCTTCCAGATACCCCACTAGAAATTTCAATATCTTATTAAATTTTTATTTCAGAATCATCAACTTTGGGTTCCTTTCAAGTCCACAGGACAGCTCTTTATCAGGGCAAAAGCAACCAAGTAAGCAGCTTTCCCTAAGCCAGCGCACTTTTGAGTTCTCTTTCGACTGACAAATTTTAAAGACTGTTGTAGTAAACAACTCCTAGAAGGAATATAAATCAATGCTTTTAAAGAGAATCATGTTTAAAAAATTAATTATTGTATCCTAACCACTGTAGATCATTTGTCCACTGCTGTGATACTGCTCTGTCTAAGAGGCTGCAGCAAATACTTTTACTACACCCCTTCTGAATTTCTCATTCTTTCTCCATCTTCATTACTAAGTGTTCCTAGTAGGTATCAGATAAAGTGTCTTGTTTCAACACAATCCTCCAGTCAGTCAACTACAAGTACAGACTAGGGTACCATTTAAATAAGAATAGCTGTTTTACAGTTAATTTGATTTAAAGTAGTAATTAATATTACTCATAAGTAACAATTCCCCCTAAAACAGTAGTAAAACCATTGAGACACCTTGCTTATTTGTATTCTGGGAATGCCATATGTAGATAGATGAAGACAAAGCTTGTCTTTACAAGACCAAATTAAAATGAATGTATTCAAAGTTTCCATTAATTTTTAAGATTACTGATGAACCTGTTCATGCAGCCACCTTGTTTCTCACCTGTCTGTTCCGTTCATCCATTATTCTCGTGATCTGTATTTTCTTTCTCCCCATTTTCAGTCTCTTCTTTCTTTTGCTTTGCAATCCAGAAATACACTAATCCAAGAAATTTCACTCTTCAGTATTCTAACACATGATACAGTTTTCTTTTACTTTGCCTTCAGCTTGAGAAAAGGTTCCTATTTCTTCTTATAAAACCCTAAAAGATAAAATTTTGGAAAACATTAATTTACAGATTAATAAAGAGGAAGCATAATTAAATACTTGTATAGCCATAAAACACATGCATGTGTAAAACAATTTCAGTGAAAAAATTAGTATTTTCATTAGAAAATATTATACTACATACTTTGTTCCAATTAAATAGACTCCAACTAGTTTGGTAGGTTCTAAATCTGTAGTTTGTAGGTAAATAACCAGTGTTTCACAAACTTTCCACTGGATGCCTTAAAAATGTACAGTTGTCAAAGGGGGTGGTGTTCACCACTAAGCTTTAGGCCTTGAGTGATCTGGGGTTTCAAAAACCTACCCACAAAGTTTTGGTAAACTCCATTCATTGTTTTAGTAAGCCTTATAGAGAAACCGCTTTGTGTTTCCCGTTTATCTCGTAAAATTATCATCACAATAATGAAACAAAGCCATGAGAATATCAAGGTTCTGTTCCTAAACCAAATTACCTTTCATTTCCTACGATGGTATCTGGAATTTCATTGGGAAGCAAGAGGGAGAAGGAAAGAGGGTGTACCTTAAAAAGGACAAACACGACACAATATTTTCCCAACAGAACTATTTCACAGCTACCAAGACACCAGTGAATAATTAAGACATTCACACAATTACTTTCACTACAGGAACCTGCAAGTTGCACATTTGCCAATAATCAATTACCAGCCCAGCAGCTGTTTCATTTTGGTAAATTGTTTAGAAAGATATGGGTGCATGCAACTTGAAAAGCCAGTGTGCCATCAGAGTATTTCAATCACAGAATCACAGTTCATTATTATTATTCTTAATCTAGTACTAATGCCCCAAACTGACCTGTAAAACACTGATATCTGACAAATTTATATGCATTTTTGGTTAAAAAAAAATGCTAAGCCATATTGCAAACATACTGCTTGAACTGTAGAGTAACATTCATTCACCAGAACTGGAGAACAGCTGAAAACAAATAGCCTCCGGAGCACCAACTGTAAACTAGAATGTATAAACATGAAACAGGTACACCTTATTCTATTACCACCTAATATATTCATTAAAATAAAAAGGGTAAAATCAGCCATGGTATTAGCTTATAACCTCTCTAACTTTCCAACCTAAAACGTCTTTTGAAGTCAAGCCTTGCATATTTTAATACGGGCGTCACAATACCATATCCTTGAGGCCATGTGTAGAAAGTGGTACAACCACATCACCATCAGCCAGCTAATACAGAGAGACAGCAAGAGGCAATTAGTCACAGGCTACACTTCACAATGCATTCAACATTCAATTTACACTGAGAAAACAACCATGACATTCTGACGCAGCTCAGGAGAAAGAAAAAATAAGAGGTGGAGGAACATCACAAAATGAAGGGATGTCATCTTCTATTTACCTGATACCAACAAAGCACTGCTTTGGGAAAACATCTTAAAATGTCCAACAGTATTTTGGAATACTATTCCATGGAATTTAAGATCAAATCAATAGTAAGATTATGTGATGTCCATTGGCCAAATAGCCACCACGTGCCAGACCAAAGACGCACCTGGATCAGCATTTTATCCGTTGCTATTAGCCAGTATCACTAGGATGTTAAAGGAGAGACATGGGAATAGAATAAGCATATATTACTTAAAAGCACCATTTATAAAACATTTTCTCCAGATATTCAGTGATTTTTGAGTCAGGAACTTCTGGAGTCACATATGGAATCATGGACTTGAAGCTGTCCATCAAATCACTTTTCATGAATATTGCTTTTGAATCTGGGTAAATTTTTAGCAACTAGAAGCAAGGAGTTCCACAGCTCAGTTATGTATGCATCAGAATATAACATACATCCTTTCATTTAAGCCTGATCCTGCTAATTACATTTGGTATCCACCGATTTTTAATTATATGAGGCAGTAAACAGTCTTCACCTTTTCACGTTAGTCCCAATTTTGATGCCTATATTGTATCTTAACCTTCAGTTACCTTTACTCAAAACTTAAGAATCCTACTCCAACCAACCCCTTCTTACACGAAAGCCACTCTCTGGCCAGCCATCCTGCCCTCCTCTACCCTTCCCAGTTACACACTGTTCTTTCTGAAACTGAACACCACACAGTGTGCACAGTATATAAGATATGAGGTATATCAAATTTTATTATAATCTACCATAAATTTATCCAGAGGCACTGCAATATTTTATGTTCTACTGCATTAGACATACACCTAGGCAAATTTACTGGTTCTCAAATTTTTCCTAAAAAAACAGACCTGTGCTCCAGAACACAATTTTAAAGCCCCTATGTGAGATCACACACACTTTCTCCATACAGTCCTACCTCATTCACTCAGCTCTTCCACCTTCTCCAAGAGATATTCAAAAGTAAGTCTATGCAGTGAATAAAATAAGGGGCTCATGGCAGAACAGGCCAGAGAAGAATGATGTGAGATTATCCAATATATATAAAGATACAAAATGAGAGATGCACAAAGGTTTTTCCGTGAGCTAATGGAAGAAACGGCAGCAAGGAAACACTACCATCTGCCCATCACCAAAAGGGAAATAGGAAAACCGACACTAATTTTCACCAACATTTTGTTATAGTTTTGAGGTGTTATTTATTTCGGGTCTTTTAAAATCAGTGTGCTCTGCTCTGTACAAACACATCAACCCATTTCCCATTTATGACCTCTGCTTCACCCTCTTTAATCAGACCACTGCTGCCTCTCAGCTCAGGTCTGCTACTTTCTTCAACCTCAAGTGCTTTTTCTCACTTAACAAATTCCAAATTCCCTTTTGCATGTCTGTCCCCATCTGGGTCCACCCAGCAACAGCCTCTCCTCCCTCTCCACAGGTTGCCATGGACACCAGAAACCTGGCTTAGAAACACATTTGCCAAAGGCAACCGAGCTCCGAAATGCAGCATCCCTTTCATTTGGAAGTCACATACAAGATGATTTTCAAAGCTAAGAATTGAAACACAAGTTCAGCACGAACTTAGGAGTAGAAAGGATCTTGACACTAACTGCAAAATCAGAGTAAATTGTGCAGTAAAAAGCCACTTTTCATGTGTGCTCAGATCATCCAAATTGGAAGTTACCACGAATGACAAATGCACCTTACATTTCTCAGGGGAGCAATGACTTCTCCTTTTGCTAACCCTTGATCACACCAGCGTTGCAGTTTTATTTTCCATTCCAATGAGCAACAAAACTATGCAAGATAAGATATAAGACTGTGTTGTTCACTATATGGTTACATCAAAAATGTAATTAGCAAGGTTTTAATTTTGCTAAATCACCATTGCATTGCAAAGGTACTTAGGTAAAATCCTTTAGGCTCAAAGCCATTTGATCAAACTTTCACCCAAATAAAGGAAAATTGGCAGACATATATGAAGATCAATGACCATTTATTTCTGAAAGTAAACATGAAACTAACGTGAAGTAACCTCGATGAGAGCAAGTTTCTGCTTCCTTAAGTGACAAAATCAAATTACAGCCACCAAAACTGTTTTAAATTACTTGCATGGGCACATGGAAGAAGTTTTTGTTTGTTTAGTTGGTTTTTTTAAATAACAATTTCAGGCATGTATTAAATGAAACAAGATTCAGCAGAGAAAAAGAAAAACACGTGCTTCATGATGAGCTTGAAACAAAAAATGTCAGCTTGCAATAATAGGAAGAAAATTATATTTCGTAGCTATCCAAGTAAAAGACTCCACTACTGTACAAAAGTAAACTTTAGTCCAAATTTTTGGGATTTATTTCCTTCCCCAACACATGTGAAAACACCATATGTAAAAATACATTCTCACGGCTGCGTATTTTCAGCAACTCAGATCAGTTTGTTTGTTGTCAAGGTTGCTTACAGTTTCATAAATAGCCTGAGATATACAACTTTAAAGCAAGGAAACTGTATTTGACCTACTTAAAAAGATGCTTTCAAGGGTTCAGTGGAAACAAATTATATTTGTGCAGAACTCCACAAGGTCCTGAAGCCTTCTTGCAGAACAGGTTAGGAAAAACCACGTCAGAATTACACTCCTCCCATTTATTTTCCTTTTACTTCCCTCTGTCTCTCGTTTTCTTGGAACTTCCATTTCACCATCATGGTTACAGGTTACGTTTGACAGTAACTATCTCATCACAGCTCATTTACTGCAATGCACACTAAGAAATGAGTGTCATGATGTTAGATAGTTTGCATGATAACTCAAAAGCCACAGCTGCATGAAAACACAGATCTGTACAGATCTCTCTTACACTGGTACGCCTTAGGTAAGGCTTAAACAGCAGACAGGATTTTTTACTAAATCAAGATAGTAGTCTTTGTCTAGTCTTACAAGAACCTAGCAGATATTTTTGTAGATTTAGCCCCTAAGCACGAACTGACAGGCACAGATCCCCCAACCAAATCACAGCTGAATTGCACAGTCACTGGTAATTTTAACTAACACTATGCATGCTTACCAAGGAGGTGACCAGGATACAAGTATTCCCATACATGTCAAGAAGGAGACTAAGACCATCACTAGGTACTGTTTTGTATTAATGAAGTTAGATAACACAGTACCTCATTTTTCCATGTGTCATCTCCCTTTCTGCTCCATAATTCTAAGTGGAATTAGCTCAAAAAAATTACAAGGTCAAATCACGTCTTCACCAAAATAATTAATCAAAATATTCTTAGACTCCATTTCACTGTCCAAAAGTGAGAGGTAAGAATATTTTATGTGTAAACTCACAGAGAATGCAAATCCATATAAAGCAAATATACAACTCCAGACACCTTTTCTTCTAAAACCCAAACTAACTACGCAAAATATATTCACTCAGATTTGGACCTGCACTGAAACCTGTTGAGAGCCATAGGATGTTATTACTGTGCTCCAGACATTCTACCAGCCCTGCTTCAAAATTCATTGCTATCACTTTTAAGCTAGATTTTAAAAGCAGTATTTGAAGCAAAGGGACTCCATCTACCTATATGTTTGCACTTAACAGAGATGACACTCAGATTCTTGCTGGGGTTTTTGCAGAGGTGTGCAAAACCAGTAACAAAACTGTTTCCTACAGCCACGTTTCTATAGCCCTGTTGTCATACATTGCTGTAAGCAATGTAAAATAGGAGTGTAAAACAATAGCATGGCCTACCCCTTCAAAACAAGACTACACATCGTCATTTATCTCGCTTCTTGTGCCACAATATTAGGAAATAAATCTTTTTTCCATCCTCAGTTTAGAAGCCATTCTTCTACACCCAAGTAGATGCCTTACAGTACATGAGACTGGCCTTAGAGCTCCAAGGTCCTCAAGCTAGCAAGTGATACACAAGCATTGTTATAAAACAATAATACAAGCCTTAGCCAAAAGTGGGACAACATAAAAAACAGGAAGCCATAAACAATTCTTTATTGATGTTCTTTATGCATCATAAGCCACCGTTTCTTTCAGCTGGGAAGAACACCACACGTTCCTGGTACTACACCATTTAAGTAAACTGTACTTCTAAGGGTGGCTTTGTAGAGTTTGGAACCAAACAGGGTCCTCAGTTTCCACATTAAAATCAAATCTATACTTGAGCTTCTAATTTGAAAGTTACACAGTTTTTCAAGTTTTGAAAGCATGTTAGAAAAGATCTCCAAGTATTTTCAAAAAATATCACCTTACTGAAGGACTGTAACTCCCAAGTGCTATTTAAACACGCTGCTGCTCAAAATGGCCTTTTCTGTCATTCTCTTCCATGCTGTAAATCTTCTCTAGGATGAAGTTGATTAACAAGATTTTCTTGCAAACAGAACTACAGAAAACTAAGCTGTATGAAAAGTGAACTAAGGTTCAGATGCCTGTTTTTAAAACAAGTTTTGTTACTTGTAGAATGCAGTTTTATTTAAATAGATATTTTCCCAAGCTGATGAACCAAACGGTTTGAGAACTACCAGCACCACCTATGACAGTACATACACTCCTAAATAATATGACAAATGTGGCCTTGTCCAAGACCAGGGACAGCCAGGAGTTCTGCTCTAGTTAGCTATTTAAAGTTAAATGGGTTCACATTTCAACTAAACTCAACACCCAAATATTTTTCACACTGTTACACTGCTAAAAACTTTTTTTCCTGCTGTACTGCTTAAGACCCAAAAATATGCATCATCCTATTCTGAGCACTTATAGTCTCTAGAAGCAAAACAGCCATTATCAAGCTATCTGTAAAAGCATACATCTTCACTACATATTTTCAAGTGACATTAAATTCTATTTTATTATTCCCATCCATAAATCTCATCTTGGTATTTTCTAAAATAATTTATCTTTGCATTCTTAAAAACATGTTAGAACTCGGTTGGAAAAGAGGATCTGGACACTTGATGACCTAACAGTGGAGAAAGAAGACCACAGCAAGAGAACTAAAACTTCAATAGTGGATTAAAATCCAATTTTAGATAGAAGCCAAATTTAAAATATTAAGTAATCACAATTAATTCTGTTGCCAGGACAAGTGAAACCATGCTGCTATTCTCACCTGGAAAAATAATTTAATTTCTTTAAAGCTATCCTTCAGGAGCATTGGTAATTAACTAAATAACAAACTCTTAAGTGTGGACAATTAAAAGGTTCATTTTAATGTTTTTCTTCATCTTAAAAGAGAAGAGAATAAAATACATACACAGGAATGTTCTGTTTAGAATTGATATATTTGCCAACCGGAATGGAGATTTCTTCTGGTTTTGCAACATCTTAACACTTCATCAATCTTCTTCAGGCTCATCGATGCATCGTTAGATAACACTTAAAATGTGTTACATACCACTAAGTTAAGTCATGGCTTTAAGAAAAAGTATTATCATTGGGAAATCTATTTCCAGAAGTCTTCATATTTCATCAGTTACCACTGTGACACTCAAGCTTTAATTAATGCTATCTTGGCTCATTACTTTTCCCATCTCAACTTAAGTTTAACTGCACTCTTCTATCGATAATCTTATCTGGCAAAGGTACAGCTCACTGTCTCAGAGTTCTCCCGATACCTCTGCCCCACTCATCACATCTATATTTATCTCTACAGAAATCAGTAGAGCAAATTGGAGTATGTACAGTGAATGAGAGTGGGGACTGCAAGTGGACAAAAGATGGTTTCACCGTTAGGACAGCTGAGTGCTGTTCTGAAGTACTACAGTGATTTGATCAGATTTCTGTGAAATTCTAGATAAGCTGCATCAACTGGTTTTGGGGGTTTTTATGTATATATATGTGGTCACTCATTGTTTTAATCATGTTATAGATCATTAAATTGAAAGCTTTGCTCTGACTTTTTAACATGGCCATGCCAGGCTGAATTCAGTGGGAGCAGCACTTCAAATATAAACAACAACATGTCAGAGTAACCTTCGAAATTCATGTTCCAAACATTTCTGTTTGGACATCCTTGTTCATAAGGAGTATTGTTCTTCTTTTTGCCCCTGAGAACTAAGTAGATTGTCTTTTCTGAGGAATAATGTGAGCACTTTTTTTTTCCTAATTTTACAATCACTTTGAACCTCAACAAATAACCTGCATAAAAAGAACTGAACATTCGTACATTCATAAACCAAAAACTAGACAGGACTAAATCCTAATGTATCATAACCACATCTCATAGCTAGATTATATGGCAAAAAAACCAAACACCTGAAAGCAACATCACAAAATTACAACTTACTGCTTTTACACATAGTTCAAAATTAAACGAGATGCAGACTGAGCTAATTCAAACAGCATCCTGACACAAGAATTAAAATTTATAGAAATCCAGACAGGCAGAATAAAAATATTCAGAACACTGCAAATACTGTAGGGCAATGTTATGAGATTTATTACTCTTATCCTTCAAATACTCTCTCTTAAATTGTATTCAAATCTTGCAGGCTGCTCTTCAGTTTCCTTGTAGCAAATGCCAAATAAGCAATTCTCCAGTTAAGTAAAACAGTGTCTGTTCTCAGGATATTAAAACTGACTGGTGTGTAACTGGCAGTTTCCCAAGGCAAGACTAGAAACCACAGCAGATTTTTCCTTAGGAAGTATGTATATACAGGTCATTTGATTACCTCTGGTTTTTAGTTTCTTCTACTGGAAAAAAAAAAACAAAAATGATGAGATAATTTAATTATGAAGTTAATTATTTAACACTGGTTTTACCTGATGCAGAAAACTGTACTAGCTTGGTACTTCAGCAAACTGATTTTGTGATTTGCAGCAAGACTTCTAAAACTCAGTGAGGTTCTGAACACTTACCAGTGACTAATCTTCTAGTAATTCATTTTTGAAGAGGAAGACTGTCCACTCTGCCTACAAACTGTTGAGGTAATGCAACAAACAGCCGCATGACAGCAACTTCAACACACGTTACTGAACAAACATCACGGCAATCAAAAACATTTACAGCTGACTTCAGGAATGTAATGGGATACAAAGGCAGCCATAGCTTTCACATGGCTCTGCTTATACCTTCTCCTTCAAACTGAAAAATGCCAAATTTTATTCAAGTCTCTAGCAAGGGACAAATGTGAGTAGATGAGAAAATGGAAAGACCGAAGGATTATAAACAAGATTCTTCCTTGCACATTGTGCCCTTGCAAGATGGGTTTTCATTTCCAAGTTTGACTTCAGCCAACAGTGGCTTTGTGACACAGAGTATTGAAAACTCCCATTTTGTCCCTGGAAAAGTTATTCCCAAAATTTACCTCATTCTTAACTATCTGTTTCTTCCTGATCCTATGTATCAGCTTTCCTTAGTGCTCTGCAGAAGCTTCAGGCTCCAAGCTTCTTGTTTAACTCCCCTCCCCACTACTGCCTTTTTTTTTCCCTTTTTGTATTTTTAACCTGCTGTGACAGGTAGCCTCCACCACCATTTCCCTCCTAAGCATACTCTTTCTTACCAAACACACCCTTCCAGTCTTCCAGAGCACCCCTGCTTTGAAAGGGAACAGGACAGGAAAACTGAGAACAAACACAATAGATACCACACATCAAAGAATCTATAAGAAGCTCTAAATCGCTGAATAATTATCCAGAAAGCTTTCTTGATAATACATTTGATGTCTGATTAAATGACAGCATGCAGTCATATTGTTGAAGTGCAACAATTATAAACCAGACAGACACGACAACATAATGCTTCAAACAGCCTGCATGCCTCAATAAGACATTCAATAAGCCATAAAGACGCCTACATGTTTCAAACAAAGATTAGTGGTGAGATTCTTTCTCCGTGGCTGCCATAGGCTTTGTTCAAAACTCAATCTCTTCTTTTAAAATTCAGATACATCACCGCTTCAAACTTCTAAATGGAAAATAATAAAACAAAACAGGTCCTTCCCAAACATGCCTGGAGACTGTCTGATGCAAACAGGTGGCAAATAATAAAATAACATACAAGTGAGATGAATCCACTCAGCTACATCTCAGGAGTGATCCACTGGGGAAAGATTAAACAGAGGCAGGATACAAGCAACATCAATGAACTCAGGAAGATGGTGCTAGGCATCCACAGTCAAGAAACAGTCCGATTCCCACAAACTTTCTAATTTCAGTAGCCACTAAAAGCAGTCTAGAATGCAGTATCTTACAACATAAAATATTTCATTGGTCCAAGTACTTCATAATCCTCTTCCCCGCCTCCCCAAGGCCAGTGTTACTGCCCTGAACGTGGATGCCTACATTCTTAAAAGTAACTACAAGTTGAGATTATCCAAATCAGGCCATTAAAAACAGAACTACATTAAGATACATATCCCAACACCTAGACATACTGTTGTAAACTCAGTTTCTACTAAGAGAGAATATTATTCTGAATATTTTTACTCCTGCATCTAAATCTTTTACTGGCAGGTGGTGTTTGATAGTCTGGGGGCATTCATATGACATTGAATCAAAGTGGTTAGGTTAATGTTATTTGCAAAAATGTTACCCAAACTGAACTGATTAGAGTACACCGAATCTCCAGGTAAGAACTGTTCTCTGAATAGAAACCAAATTCTGAAACTATCAACTTTGAAACTGTTTTCTCCTTAGCAACAATAACAAGCCAGCATACCTAGTTAATATGGTTTAGTTGATAAGTGGAAATTCATGGTGCTACAGTAACTCCATTCCTTGCTATACCTGTAAGGCAGAGCAAATGATAAAATCTCATTATTTCATCTTTCTTGCAGATTGTTGCAAATAGAAAACTTAAGTCATTTGACCCTAACTAACATCACTGCTTCACAGCAAAGCTACATGATTCAAGTGCTGGGTAGCAAGATATATTGAAATATCTGTTTCAATAGCTTATGAAATGAAATACTCAATTACTATAAATAAAAGAGAGCAGTCTGACCCGTTTGTTCTCATTATTGTATTAAAAACAGAAATCCTCAAAACTTGGAAAATATCTCAATTTCTCTTCCTGTCAACAAACCCTGACAAACACCTCACATGAACAGAGCCACTGAAAAGATCTGAATGAGAAGATACAGCTGACAGAAGTGAAGGCACAGAGAAATTTAATGAGGTCCCAAGCAAGAATCAATTAAGCGATCCAAATGTAAATATACAAAGCCCTTCTGATAAACGACTACATGAATAAACTACATCACTGGTGAGTTAAACAAGAGCAAGAAATATTGAGAACACCAAGATCCAGCTTTTGTGGTATTTGAAAGGCAGCTGGACTACTTTCAATAACATTAAGTAGCCAGGATTCTGAAGCAGAAGCCCAGACAGGGCAGATTACTGTAGATTTTCCTTACTGAAAACCTCTTCCATTTAAACAAGTATATTAATTTAACTTGGACATGAAACATGAGATGCAATTGCAAGCTTTTTGACAGCTCTGCCTTTGCAAGTTACTCCGCCAAGTAGTATCTGATGCAATGACTGTCTGGACCTGACAATAACCAGTATCGGTCAGGAATCAGAGACTATAAATACAGCTGGCCATCCCCACCTGCAATTATGCATTAAAAACAAAATGAAAAAGAATACAGCCACACACAGCTTACTGTCCTGATTTTGGAAAAGGAAAAAACAATTATCTTCACTACCAAAGAAACTGCCAGAAATGCCAAGAAGCAGCTTTGAAACTACGTCAAGAGGGAAGACTGCAAGACCAGCCTCATTCTCTTGCATTATTAGATGGTCAAAGTGGACATCTCAGCATTTCATTATTGCATCAATGACTTAAACCTGCTAGGAAAATTACACAAAGCAGTGCCCACTTCACACACACTGCTGGATCCCTTCCATCCATGCTGTCTTCTTGTTCATGTCCAACAAGAACCTAGCTAAGAGACCTAGGGAGCATATTTGAGTTGTAAAGCAAATCCATAGCAGTTGGACGTGAATGACTTCTCCTTGAAGGTATTAGCTCTGACTGCTGCACTTAGGCTAAACAGCAACTGCTCTGATTTTGGTAAGAGCAGTTGCATCCCACTTTTAAACTCTGATACTGCCTGTAGCCCTGGTAGATGAAAGCGTGCAAGGTGCAAGTTGCAAGTTAAGAGATCTCAGCCAACCTTTGAGCTTGGAGAAACGAGTGGTTAAAGCCAGTGTTAAACTCCTGCATGTTGAATGATAGACTTATTCAGACACAGAGATTATTTTATTTATTCTAATAGAGTAGAATGTACTAGAGTAGTATGAGTATAGAGTAGAATGTACTAGAGTAAATGAGGAAGAATTTGCAATTTCTTCCATTCCTTTCTGGTATAACAATAAAGCATTTTGTCTCCATGAAAAACTGTGTATTTATCACCTAAGCAAATAAAAAAAATCTCACATAATAAATATTCATGAAAGCAGATTCTATATACTAGAATCAGATGCTAGCTTAACTGTTTTACAGCACCTCATTTTATTCATTCTAAATAAATAATCTGTGAACATGATTATATGGAGTATATGAACTTGGAAGCATTCTTGCACATGCAAGAAATCTTAACCCCTCTTGAAAAAAGTTATTGTTGAGTACTCCGGGGGCTTTCAGGACATTAAAACCATCTTTCTTTTCACATGCTGACTGAAAGCCTTGCAGCAGCTGAAGCAATAAATATTGACAGCTAGCTGGCAAACAGCAGAGATACCAGAGCTCGTAGCCTCCAATTTCACCTGCATCAGCAAAGCCAGAGCCTAGAAGGGACAGCATAACCAGGGCCTAATATGTTCATCTGCATTCCTGCTGCTTTTGCCTCTTCCCCTCAGTAAGACTGGTGTATCTTTGAACATATCCATTTCCTTATCCCACCCAAAATCTTCAATTATCCATTAAATCTCATTGCAACATACAGATAATACAGTAACAAAGCTCTAACTCCAGCTACAAATACTGCAAGGAACTTCCAGCATCCAGTTTCATGCTTTCATGCTCTTAATGCAGCTCAGCTCCTTCTCCCCTAACTGATGCTACACAAGTTTTGCACACATTGATCAAAAAAACTAAAAAGTCAACTTAGAGCAAACAGAGGAAAAGCTGCATGCCAAAATACTCCTGACTGCACATAAGAAACGGGAGAAAGAATTAGTGAAGTAGATTTGAATTAAGAAATTGTGTTGGTGACTGAGTTCTACTTTTCTGTCAGTTCTCAACTTACATCCTCTGTTTTGAGGCAGGATTACAGAAACTGTAAGGGAACACATTCAGACTTGCTTAAAGGAAAGAAAATTTAAAACAAAACGAAATACAAAGACTACAAAATTCTGTCTTCTGCTGGAAGAAAGGCATCTTTCCAGCAACTCACCCTGCAGTTCAGACAAACTTCAGACTGATAGTTGCCTTTTTTAGCAGATTTCATCCTGCTCCCAAGCTCAACAGATTTTTAAACCGAGATTTGACTTCTTAGTATCCTCCAAAATTCTGACCACCAAGTCAGACCCAGTTGTCAAAATTCCAGCTTATGATTTCATCTGGAGCTAACAGATTGTTACCCCTGCTCAGACACACCTCTGATTATGGTCTACGTTCTGATTTGTAAGAATTCACCAACATACAGTGTCATCATTTTCTCCAGCACACGGCTTCACTGGGGGAGGGGTGGAGACATCCTCTACACTGTAAACATTTGCCTGCTTTCAAAAGCAAGATATGAATCAAAACAAGCTTACCCTGTACTTCTAGCAGTCACAACTCTTAACATGTTACATAAACCAATATTTGTGGAGATTCTTCCTTCTAGCTTCTTGTAGATTTTCCCTCCTCTTTGTCTACCACCGAATATATTTAATTTTGACAGTAATATCTGATTAACAGCATTATAAAGCCTCTATAGATGGCAGGCACTCCCTTCCGTATGCATCACTTACTCAAAAAACACAAACCATTAGGACTCCACATCAGAAAAAGTACCACATAAAATCTTACGACTATCATAAATGCACATTTCAGTAACAAATAAGCATGCATGAGCCAGGTCGAGGTGTACAGCATCTAGAAAGCAGCAGTGCACTGAGCTTCAGTTCAAACAGAGCAAACTAAGATTTCTGCTCTTACATTTTAATGCTCTCAAGTCAGTCCATTTGCATTATTTGCAAGATGTCAGTTTGGACATGGAAAGGAAGAAGCACTGAGTCTATTTAGTGAATACTCAGACTCAACATCTCATTTTATTCAAATGGGTACCCTTGCCTAATTCTTTCAGTAGGTGGAACTGAAGCCAAAATATTCCTGAGGAGGATGGTGGTATTCCCTATAGTCTCCCCATATGGAGAGGAGATAGCTCTCAAGCCTCACTGCTCTTTTTTGGGAATGAGTCCAAGTTCTCTCACTCCACACAACTGGAAGAAAGGCATTAAAGAGAAGGAGAAGTCCCCCAAAGCAGTGGAAAAAGCATGGAGGACAGCAGCAGCAAGCATGAACAGTAAGTTTATCTGTAGGGAGCTTTATCTGTGGCGTTTTATCCAATTTGATGCCACGAACCATAGAACAAAGACACAGACATAGCTTTTTAAATTGAGTAGACTCAAACAGACATTAAAAACAAAATTGGTTCTCATTCACTTTTAAGGATTTCGCCTAAAGGGAAGGTCTTTCAAGGATGCACATGGTTCTTTGGCCTTCTGAAAGCAAAATCAATTAAGCACAAGACTCAGTTCTCATAAAGAAAACTTATTTAGAAGAGACATAAGAAAAAGCAAGTTAAATCATGAAACTGAAATCAGTAACTATTCACCAACAGCACTAACAAACCCACTACAAACAAGTGCCAGTTTTTGCTGGAGATCCGAGTTCTCACTGGTGGTTCTGTGGAAAAACAAAATGGGAAACCTAAAGGGACCTTGATGTTTTCATATACTACTAATTCAGGAGCTTGGGTGGGAGGATTGTTGGTATTTTGAAACACTTAAAAAGCCCAGCCACAACTTCCAACACAATTCTATTCTGCAGGGCTAGGAAACTGCATGCTAAGGTACATAACTGAGCACACAATATAACTTCAGTTCTCTCTTATGTTTAAGAGAATTTAATGCTGCTTTACTATGTGTGTTCTTAAAAGTACTAAAAAAAAATCCACTGGCTTTCCTTGTTATTTTTCTGCAACTGCAGTATCTAATAAAACTAAATAATTCAATAGAAAATATCTTCAATCTTTGAAGGAGCTTACTAGTCCATAATGACAGTGCGTCTAGAGAAATATCATCAGAAACCAGCCCATTGTCTGGAAGAAAGTGCCTACGTAGTCTTCTCAACAGGAAGGGGTGGAAAAAGTTACCAACTGGAAGATGTACAAGTTAAATCACAGCTGGGGAAGATGGAACCTTTTGTTCCTTTGCTTTTAGCCAAGCCTCATTGGCATGACGTGTGACCACTGGACCCAAAGAAGAAAGGAACTCCCAATGCATTCAGAACCCACTTGAATCTTCAAGCTTAAGGAATGCAATCATGCAAGTCTGAGACTAAGTAAATCCCTCAGCAATGGACTGTTAGAACTCTGTTGTCCCATATTCAGTATTAAAGCTGCACTCTGGCAGATCCAACCCAGCACATTTTTATTTATCTGGGCTCATAACTGCACTGCAAGAGGAATCCTGCTACCGCGCACTGAATGGTATCGTGCAAACAGGAGACAATGACCAAGCCATCTTGCTCTTTCTGCTCAGCACTAGACATCTAAAAACCTTAAACAGCAAACCAATGTCAACATCAAACTTTGAGCATCTAACAAGCAGAGAAAATTATATTAAACTTTATTATGATTTTGCACAAGAGAGATTATATTCCTTTAAGGAGATCATCCACCTTGTAATGTTGCCTTGATAGAGGACTCACATAGGCCACTCTTCCTGCATATCACCTCCCAAATGGTGACCCGTTCTATCTGCAGAAGGCACATAACTGACACGTTAGCTTTTAAGCACAGATAAGACCAAGAAATTCTGACAATATCACAGCACTGCCAAAATTTACATTTGTAGCTTTTCTTAAAGATTAAGTACCTGAGGATCAGATTGCTATTTCCAGATTTCATTTTAAAATTAAACTTCGGTCATCATGGCAGCAGCAAACTGAATCATAGCAGCTTGGAAAAAAAAATAAAATCAAAGAAAACACTCAAAAAATTATGATGGATTAAAAAAATCCAACTACTTTTGAATTCTCGTTCCTCTCTTACACCGATAGGCATTTCTAGTTCTGCAGCAGGTTACATCTCAGTTACAAACTGAGTCTCTTTAAATAGTTTGGTAACATTTTATTTATTTAACAGAACTCTGAAAACATTCAGAGAAATTGTAACTTTTAAGAGTTTGACTGTTTTCTTCACTTGCATAAGATCACATGGTTATTAGACTCATGCATGCTAAATATATTACTTGCTATCATGGCAGCAGGTCAGTTCTGTACAAGCTGCTTGTATTATATTTCTCCTATAAGTGACATTAGAGTTTAGCTCTGCTACAAGTATAGGAAGAGGCCCCACATTCCAAACAATCATCTGAAGGGAAAAACCATGCCAACAAAGTACTAAGTACACCAGTGCTACTTTAACCCATTTACTAATTTAAAAACACCCATGTAAAGCCTGGCGCTTACGTTATCTATATTATGAATGTTTTAGATTCAAAAGTTCCAAAGCTCATTGGTTTGCCTTAATCTCTTGCTATGAAAATTTAAGGAAAAGGTCACAAGATTGCATTCTGTAACTCGTGGCGTGTAAGGCTGATGAAATTCAAAACAGTTATTAACTGGGTAGGATGTTCAGCTACGTTTGAAATATTTTACTGATCTATTAAACCAACTGTGTGCATAGTAACTACTAAAACACAGCTTAAATAAGTATCATTGCATGCTGTGCTAACAATTTCATAGCAGATGTTCTCTATAAGAGATCCTGATATATAAAAAAACCACACACATTGTCTCTACATATACTGACACATACAGAAATACACACACTGGCATATAAAAAGTACAAACAAATCTGAGTTGTCAAAATTAATGGAGCACACGCTAGAAATATTTTACCCACCTCTGCCACAATGCTTTCCTATGTCATGCTACAAACCAGGATGCCACTATGGAGCCTAACAGGGAAGGGAAGACAATCTCTTCTCAAAGCTGCCTACAGACTAATACAGGGGGACACCTCAGATAATGTGTTTCATGGCCTCAGACTGCTGCCTTGGAGAATGCTAAAATAAAAGAGGAACAGATGATCACAGAGGTCAAGACAGATTAGAAAAGTATCTGCATTCTGCTGGAAGAATACCCATTAATCCTTCCTTTTCATAAGCATAGAGGAAAGCCTAACTCAAACACTTATCAGTAAGCGTGTAATGACAGTAAGCTTCAGCACTGAAGCTTGGAAACAGGGGAATCACACAGACCTTTGGTAAATATTTAGGCAGCTAGCCCACATAAAAATCTCAGACTGCTGCTACTCTAGTGAAACCATAACCACAGGGGCTAGTTTAAAGTTATCTCACATACATACTTAGGCTGCAAGTCCACGTTTGCTGCATACTATAATCACATCCTGACACTTGTTTCTCTTAAGCAGAAACTTCATAAGGTTGTTCATACATCACTGGTCCTCCCTTTCCACGAGGGGAGGGGACACCTTGAAACAAGACAGAACTATAAATGGGTAACTGAGTTATCCACCAGAAAGATATGCTATGGGCAAATCAAGAGATTAAAGAGAGGCAAAGGTACAGGTACATTGCAATAAATGGTTGGATTTTGAGTAGATGACACTTTAAACCAGCTAATTATCCAGAGTTATTCCTTAATTAATCTGCAGAGAACACTAGCATTTATCAAGTAATACACTGACAAAGAAACAGAATACAGAAGAAATTTATTACAACACTTGTAATTTTAGGCACTCAAAGGTTAAGCACCAAACTATCTGAAGTCTACTCCATGGTCCTGATATACTGACCAGGTTTCATTATGACATTAGAACTTCTGCAATATGGGACCCCACTATAGGCACTAAATCATCTCTAATATGGGAAATATTTTTTTAATGAACCAGGAGAAACACTTATATTAGTGACACACAGAATCTGCTTCATATAGTGTCACACAAAAGCACATGATTGAGATCTTTTATCTGGTCAAATAGCATCACATTGACTAAGTGCTGATACACAGCAGTACTCTGCCTGACAGCTTTAGCATCAAATCCGGGCCCTCTTTGCACTCACAGGTTTCTGTGCAGCTGCTGGTAAGAACTGCACACCCCCAACTCGTGGGAGCACAGGAGCTGTCGCTACGAAGTATAAAAAAACCCCAAAACATCAAACCCACCAAACCAACCATCCTCAAGAACCATGTCTCACCTCTGCATAACTGTCAAAAACGTGACCCTAGCTGAATTATAACATTCCAACCGTTTACCTCTGCTAAACCGTGCATTACACTTGTTACTGCTCAAGTATTTAAGCCATCACTTCCTTAGCTGCATCAGACTTGAACCTAATTTTTCATTACATCTTATCTGAAAGTTTTTTTTCCGTCTTGATGACTTCAGAGCATTGCAACACTCTAACCTGCTGTTAGCAAAGTCACAACATCACACACAAAGTACCAGCATATTAGAAGTATACAACAGTTAACACATTTAGAGCAGTCTTATACCAGATCCCTTCACCAAGAAAAAAACCACATAACGATAAACAAGAGCCACACTGATAAAAAACACAGAAAAATAATGAAGTAACTGAACCAGCAAACTCCAATGTGAAGATAAAATTAGGAAATGGGATCAACAAATTCAACCTGTTTACAAAAAACATTTTTTGATCCTTCTAATAAACATGTTTCTGACTGCACCATTAAAAACATAGCTTCCAGATTTCACTAACACAGCAAAAACAACAACAAAGTGTTTCTACTGCAAGCAAATACTATTAGGGTCCTACAGAGCAAAGTTACAGTCTCGCAGATCATATGAAACATGTTTTGACTAAAAACAAGAAATGCTCAGCGTTATACAAAGCATTTTAAAAAACACTGTTGGTGGAAGATTTAGGATTAAATTATCTGCAAATGTTTGATGTGTCACAGGTTACTCTTTCTTCAGAAGCAAACAAAAACCCAACAAGAACAGAAATGAAAACCCACCTAACATGATTGCCAATAAAAGCATAGTTTGCATAATGTAAAACTACGCAGATGCTCTGTTTTTAAGGTCAGATATCAAATAATTGGTTTGTTTCTCCAAAAGCGGTGATGCATAATTGGTCAGATTTGGAGCATCTACTTTTCAAGACCAAACCCAAAAATTATAGAGGATAAACACCTTAAGTCTGCCATATTCACTCTTCCAGATCCTCACACCAAAAATCATACCTTCAATTGTTTACATCACTTCATTTTAGCCAAGTCACACTGCAAGCCATACCTCCCTTCAAAATACTGTTCTGCCCTGTCACACTGACAAAGACCAGGACAGGAGATGGCTAAACTGCACCTAAGCAGGGAGAAGAGGATTAAGGTGTTTGCACCAGGGGCAGAAAGCAATCAACTAACCTCAAAGGCAAGGCACCAATCTTCAATTTCCTCAATGGCAAAACACTCAAACACAAGACCAGGTTTGTCAATAAAAGTAATGTTTGCTGCTAAAGCACACAAGCTTTGAGACACAGAAGTCCTCCAGATCACAATTTAAACATTGAATTTAACCCACAGGTATCAACTGGAGAACTGACAACAAATGCAGAAATGCAGCAGTCTTAAGATACAGCTAAGGCTTCTCAGAGTCTGGCATCCATTCCATGAGGTCAAATTAGAACAGAGTAGAAACTACCACCATCATCATCCAACCACTACTAACACCACAAGATCTGAATGCTGTTCAGAAGCTTCTGCCGTACATAAAAGATGAAAATGAAACAATTTTTTACCTCCCTAGTTTCCCCCATTTGT
This sequence comes from Aegotheles bennettii, assembly GCA_013398125.1. NCBI lineage: Eukaryota > Metazoa > Chordata > Aves > Caprimulgiformes > Aegothelidae > Aegotheles > Aegotheles bennettii. Next base: position 200,002 of record VZRW01007566.1, on the reverse strand, counting down.
TTAAGGCCATCTGAGCCAAAACTTTCTTCTTGGAACAGAGGCATCAATCTAGACCACAGACAAATTTTGGAACTACAAATTTTTACTGAAAGCCACAAAATTCATTGTAGTCTAATCATCTGCATGAAATATGTAAATAAAAATAATTTTTTATTTTTTTTAAGAGTGAGTCACTTAAATTTGACACACAATAACTGCAAACAATTTCATACAAGCAAGGCTTGCTAAATCAAAGAATCTTAATGTGTTCTCACAATACATAAAAAATTGACCAAACCACATTTAATAAAGAAGCAAATGGAAAAAGAATAAAAGTTGGTGGGTGCTGACTGTCATTTGTTTTACTGGAACATATCAAATAGTTTCAGTACTCTTCTGCTAAAGATATGAAGAAAAGCTGAAACAGGAATTCACAGCTACAAACCACACGAGACCATGTGATATACCCACCTCAAAACGCAGGTGCTTTGCCATCCACAGCTTGCTAGTGAATAGTCATAACTGAACATATGAAGTTTTGCAAAGACTTAATAGATGCCAAGTATGGCTCTCAAGACGTGTTCTCCATTAAGGAACAAGTCTGCCACGTTTAGGTACTACAATTAAAGAGCATTTTGTAGCACCATGGACTTTCAAGTGGTAGGGATATCCTGGAATTCCAGAACAGCATCTCAACCCACTGGTGTATTCTGGAAATTAAGAGTGGCAATCAAAGTGAAGATCTGGAGCTATGCGAGTTCAGTATTTACTGTAGCTCTCAAACAGAAATGTACAGTTTTGCAATGAATGATTGCAGACGTGTTCTCTAAACAATGATAATCTAATTAGCTATCACTCATTTAGACAGATACAATACTTTAATTATGCTCAAATTGTCTTCCATTGCTAAAATAAAAGTTAAATAATTTAATTTAGTACCAGAGTACAGCAGATGAGAAAGAGACAAAGACTTGGATTAAAAAGCTTATGTGAATGCCAAAAAGAGAAAGGCTGTTCCCTACACACTCAGGAACCATTAGAACCCCTCAGCATTTTTTGCCAAACATGGTTTTACATATTTTTTTTAGTAGTGTTTTAGAAAGTTTTGCTAAGGCAACTTGCATATTGACTATAACACAGCCAACATGTTGTATTATAAAGAAGACAATAGCAAAATCTGACTGATGTGTATTAAAGAAAACACATTCACTACCATGGGAACCCCGTCAGAATTCACCAGTATTTCAAGTAGTCTACAGGAAGCTTTTCTGTGCTAGACTTCCTCTCCCAATAATCTCTCTACTAATACTTCTAAGACAAACATTAATAGTGTACCAGGGAACAAGCACACAGGCAGTGCCATCGCATTGCAGCATTTTCATCTAAACAGGGTTAACAGACACAAGGAAACATGGTAGAAAGAATACCAGAATAAGATCTCCACCATTTATGCCATCACTACAGCCGAAGATTTAGCTGGAACATTGAAACTAATTCACTGAAAACTTATTGCAAGCACGCTTAATGGATGTGGGAGAAAGAAGGATGGAAAAAAAACCACACACAAACACCCACACACAACAACAAAAAAAAACAAGCGCTACAAGAAATGCACCCAATTCAGCTGAAAGTTGACTTCACCTAATCTGGTCTAGCAGTTTCACCAGATTAATTTTGTTGTAACAAACCAAACAATATTAAAATGGTGCCTATACCAACCTCTTGGGACTCATAGCTCTAGCGGGAAGAAAAGCAAGTTCCACCTCCCTATCTCCAGTTATATTGCAACTCTATCTGTACACCTAAGAGCACTAGCAATACCAGCAAAATAAAACTAGAGTTAGTTTAAACACTAAACTATGCACAGGACTTGCCAAGTTACTGTCATTTACAGGAAAAGCTCAAAAAAATTCACAGCATATGCAAGACATTAACATACAGTTAAAACTACTCTTCTGCTTCCAGGTGGATTATATATACTACCTCCATGCAGGAAGTGAGAACTCAAATACTAACAGGACATCTTACAGAGTCCAAATGAGTCTTTCAACAATTGTCTGCAAACTCAAACACTACAGAATAAAAGCATTTCTTACAAGTTTTTTGCAGGGTTTGAGAGATCAAGAAACAGGACCTAAAAATGTCAATGTAGAAGGTTTTTTCAGACTCCAGAATGCACATAGTTATCAATCCAAAAACAGACCAAACTTTACCCAAAAAGCATTTTACATATTGAAATAATAGAACTACATTTTCTGCTTAGTCAAGAGCAGCCAGTATTTGTATACCCAGCATCAGCTACTGAGGATTTGAACACTTCACCAAATGACTAGTATATCACACTAAACAATGAAATCAATTTTTAATCAACAAAAAGCATGGCAAGCTGGCACATAATTTGTTTTTTTCTGAACTTCAGAAAAAGAGATACTCTTCTACGGAAACCAGTCAGATGTCTTCCAGAAAATATAGAATAAATCATATCACAAGCAGCAACTTGAATGTATTACATATGAGGTTTCTCCTCCTGCATAGTAACAAGAAAGAAATAGTATTCTAACCCCCTGAATATTGTAGCAACTGCAATAACAACTGCAGCACAAGCTCTTCCAAAAATATGCATTTTAACTGCAGAGCTTACCCTTCAGAATTAACATACCTCCAACAATCTTCACTAATACACACAATTGTTTCCTTGCCCAAATTTGGATTTGGGTGTAAGGAGATGGAAATGGAAAAGGAATACAAGACCATTATTGAAAGTGGTCTGACCCAGACACAGACTCTCAAGGAAGAACATACATCGATGGTAGTACACTTCAAAGCTTAAAGGTTTGAGACCAGAAATACTTGCAGGTTGATAAATCGAGACAGACACACTTAAGCAACAAACACCTCTGGAACTGAATACATCTGTAAATCTTAACACAGGTGGGCTGAAGCATTCATGCTCAAGATCCAGTTGTACTTTTAAAAAAAAAAATCTCACCTACTCCTTCCTTCCTCCCCTGTGACCCAAACACTGATATCTCCATGGGTGCACTACCCGACACCCAATGGTTGTTGGGCTGGCTGCCCCTTTGCTGTCCCAATATTGCTAACAGATCAAACTATTTTAAGATAAGCTAATTATGCCATTGAAGTCTCTTATAAGCCATTAAGATTAAGCAGAAGAGACCATGAAGAATTAAAAGCACTGAAGTACAGATAAGACAGAAGCAAGAATTGTGATCTCAACTATTCAAGATAAGAAGCCTAGAGGAATTCTGGTCAGGCTGCAACTTCAAATTTTAGTCTGTACTTACTTTCTCCTGCTTCTAACAGTTGTAACAAGCACAAAAGAAACTTCACATGAAGGGCTTTTGTTCCTTACACCTTCAGAAAATTAGTTATTCAAGTCTTAGAAGAGCAACACACTAAAATCTTTGTGACTTGCTTGTAGGCATTATCTACACGCATGCAAGGCAGACAACTACAGAAACAAACATAGATGTCTTAAAAGAAGCAGATCTGAAGAAAAATCCTCGGATTTTAAGTGAGCTTGTTGCACAGAAAGTTTTCAAGTTTATCAGATCATTTTATTATTAACATTTCATTGAAAGAATGCATGATGGGAAAAAAAGCAGTTTGAACCCCCTTTTGAGACCTAGTCAGCCTGTATCTTCAGGAATATTGTGCTAAGTTTTATTACTGAACAATTAAGCCTTAAATGTACCATGTTTTTAAAAAATAGAACCCAGAAAGTACTCAGTAAAACACAGATATGACACAAGGTGTTAAAACAGCAAAATCTAAACGGTTTCTAGACAAACAGGTCTCCTGAATCACTTTAATGCAAATAATCCCCTGCTCCCCCACCTCCAGAACACATATATAAGAGAAGCAATCTGCTGTCCAAAACTATATACAATTATGGTCCAAAGTCCAGCAAGAGAAAAGCAGAGGACAGGCAGTTGCAATCACAACTCATCGAGTTCCTACTCTAGATCACAAGGATCAAATCCAGAGTACAAATGCTGCACGGTCAATTCCCTGCACAAGATCCCTAAATCATCACAGAATTTTGCAACCAGCATCCTGACCAGACTCACTGGGTAAGAAGAAATCACAAATGTTCTACACAACTATCTTCCCCTATACTTACAAACAGGCATCATCAAAATGAAGGTAACTATTTAAGATGTAACTTTATTCTGCTGAGCGAATGAATCATGGCCTAATATGACATTTAGATCAAATCAAATAGATTAAAAGGAAAGCAAATTAACAAACCAAATGCAGAGTTTTTAATCATCCTACCTTTACAAGTTTATTTTCATAAAATCAAATAAAAACACTTAAGAAAATAACACTGTTTACTGATGTAAGATTAGGGCATTATCAATGGTGGCACTGAAATGCTGAAGACAGAACTGCCTATTACCCAGTTTTCTAAGCCTGCTTTTCTAATAAAATGAGGTTTACATGATCAGTGTGTTCTCCCTCATTAACAGCTTCTGATTTGACTGACCAGTTTCAGCCAAGTGCAACAGTAAATTGATCAATTATTTTTAAGAGTTTATAAAAAATGCTGCAGAATCTTTGACCTGGCAGTTGCACCTGACCTGCAATGACCAGGGAAGCAGCAGGTTCTGTTGGATCACTAGGGCAGTCAGCAGGCACTCGGACTAGCCACAGCTGGCAGGCCATTGAAGATATTTACAGAACTTAGAGAAAAATGCAGTACAGAGGGAATATTCTGAAAGACAGGGAACAGCGGAAGAGTCAAAAAATACGGGAAATGTAAGCCTTGTAAGTTTTATTACTTGCAAAACCACTACTTTACTATTACTGTTCAGACTACTTTTAAGTTAACTTCCATCATTTCTCTAAGCCTTATTTTAGTATCATAAACCAAATGGGCTATAGTACACAGAATAAAAATTTTCATACACACATTGCCTTTGTTCTTCCCCCTTCCCCACACCGTGCTTCGTTTGCTCCTCAACAACCCAGCCATAAAGCTGCAATCCTTTTATCTCCTGCAATCACACTGGTTATGCTTGCCTAGAGCTAATCTTAACAGGACAGTCTACAGATCCTTTAATGACCTCCGTCTCCTCTTAGACAAAAATTAGGTGAAAAAAAATATGGCAGCAAAACCGAAGAGCACCCATTAGTAACAACGACTTGGTTCTAGCCTAGGCTCGTTCTAAAGTATTTCTTCAGCCCTGCAGCAAGACAGACCTGATGGTTACACTCATTCAGAAGCTCCACCAGGACCCCAACTGCTGCATAAGCATGTTTGGATCACCAGAGGGTGCTGCAGGGGCTCAGAATATGACCACATAGATTTGGGCTTGGATCACAATCTTCTAACATGGGGCAAGTCCTTTTTGCAGCCTTTTTCTAAAAAAAAAAAGGTTTTTCACTTGGTTCTCTTATTGGTCATAACATTTCGATCCCCCCTCCAACCACCTCTTCCGAAGGGAATGACTCCATTATTTTCCCATGGAATCTGGTGCAAGTTTTGTATAAGCACCTTGTGCTAACACACTATTCATCCTAAACATGAATGTACTTGATAACAACAGTGTACACAGACTAATTCTAGGGCCTCCTCACAAGATAACAATAAAACAAGCATGTCACCACTAGGCTTAACTTGACAGTACAGGAATCCATCTCCTCAGCAAAAACATATGGGGAATCTACAAACAGAGAAAAAAAAGACTGCAACCCACTGAACTAGAGAAGTCTCATATATAGGGCATGCTAAAAGTACCTGCATGAAGATTTACTGCAAAGCAGCTAGTGGGATAACTGAGAGCTATCAGGTTACATTTCATCTCCTGTATAGATAAGCACAGTAAAAAGAAATTCAGCCAGGAGCCAGTGGGAGCAAATATTGCAACAGTAACAGTAGCTGAAATTCTCAGCTCTTTCAGAACCCTACTTTTATCTCCTGAACAACATCAGTCTGTAAAAGTACTCTCCTCCTATTTAGCAGGAAGCACCTAGATGACTCCAGCATTCAGGAACATTGATCATTTATGTTGTAAAATCCAAACTTTTAAGCATTTGAACCCCACAGTTTACTAGTTCCTTGAAGCTACTGAACTAACAGTGATAAACAGAAACACTGACCTATCGCTTTTTTTAAGAAAAAAAAAAATTGTAATTGTAACTGTTGTTGTTTCCCCCCCTCCCCTCAAATTTCAACTCATATTAAGCCCATGACAAAGTCTTTTTGAATTTTTCTGTGTCCTTCACTGAGAACAACTGTTCTGTACTTCTATCTGGTTTTGTAATATAGATTTGGTAAAATATTTTAAAATTTCAGTTAATTCAATTGGTGCTTCCCATTACTTTTTCAATGGCTGTTCAGGTTAGCAGTTTGCATATTTGCAACAAAGAAAACAATGAGCAGCTACTTAAAACTGAAAGCTATTGTTTGATATTCAACAAAGTTATTGCATACTCTACATAATCCTTGTGAATTTTTAGAGTGTTTGTGTCAGTAACTGCAAATACAGCCATAATCCACATCTCCAATATCCAGTGAATACCTGCCTCCACCTACTGATCATATCTCTCTTCAGCCATGCAGGGTTTTTCCTCCTTCCCTTGAAGAAGAATTTAATGTTTCCTAATAGAAAAGCCATTAATACTTCTACTGCTGGCACTTTCTTCATAGTCGAGCCAAACAACTCTCCAAGCAAAGATCTTTGTGTATGTTTCAGTGACAAAAAGTTAAGATACCACCATCTGGAATGCTACAAACAGGGATAAGATAAGGAGAACAACAAGAGGACAAAACAAAACAACAAAAAAAACAACACACAAACCACAAAACCCCTAACGCTCCAACAGAAACACAGGAGGATGTTAAGGATATTAAGGAAGTCTCTCAGAGGAAATCCTTCTTCTGAACTTGAAAGCTTCAAATCCCAAAAGCCAGCTAGCCAGGTTAATACGTGCATTGCCAAATCAAGACTAACAAACATACTTTGACAGCCCATAGGCTCAAAAATTCTAGCAGAAAGTTTTTCACTTGGTATGTGCAGAAAGGCAACGGTGTTTCTCTTGCCATAGCTTTTACTTTGCCCTCTTTCACCCTGAAACCAACCAGTTTCTTAGCATAAACTTCAGATACTGAACTGCAGTGAAATCTCTTCTCATTACACAGTAATTTTAACAGCTTCAAGGAAAAATAAAAATATTTAGTCACTGAAAAATTTAATTTATCACCCTCGCTGCATGACAACATAATACAAGCACAGTGATGATGGAACTTCCTATCTTCTCAAATGTTCTCAGTAGACTCAGTGTTTGAAAGCTCTCCCTGGAAAATGGACCATTTCTGAACTGCTACATACACCGACTTCATTTGCAGTCATTCTTGTCAGCTTAGAGTTTTTAAAACAGGATGCATGCAGTCATATCAGGAAGAGGGCAGTTGCTGTGAAAGAATGATACCAAAAACAAGACGTCCTCAATGTTGATAACCTCACACAATGCTTCTGAGCTATACTGTACAAGTTCTCCACAACAGTAAGATGGTCAATTGAATACAATTCAAAACACCTGGAGAAAGATGCTCACTTCATATCACTGTCACTTTTTTTGATATCTGAAGAAAAAAACCTGAAACTTCTTCCTCAATCTCCTGGACTCAAATATTGCAGCTGCAGCGTGATACAGTGGGGAAAAGTCACCTCATCCTGAGACCTTTCAACAGTTTCTTTAATGGACACTGCCATCTTTTTGTATGTGTGGTCTATCTGTAAGTCTCCCAATGTTCAACTACTTGCTTACTCTCTTCTCTTACAACTATTCATAATTCTTCCACAGCCCATCTTTTTACATTTACAGTGCCTTCCTATGCAGCATAAGGGATACCAAAGTGATCTCTGAATTCTGCCTCTCAACTCTGTACACCAGTATTTTCAAGAACGAAACGCTGAACAGCACAGCCACAGCACTGCTGGGTTATAAATGCACTTACATAATTATACAGCTGTAAGTTTAATAATTTATCTTCCTTGACCTCCCCAACATTCTAAGTGATCACAGAAAATTGCAAGATCAGGCCTGTGTATATTGGTACAGCACTCAACATTGACACTGACCACAGCTTCCCAGTATTACCGTGGGCATCAAGACAACAGAGCCACTTCATGTATTCTCACAGGTTAGCTTTCAAACAATAAAAGTATCATTAGTCCAATCCATGCAATCCTGGATTACAGTGTTAGAAGCAATTTGGTTTTTGAATGAAGCTGAGTTTCAAAAACATTTGAAAGGATTTGTCAAGTAAATGAAAATAAAAACCTTCCCCCCCCTCCCTACTACCATCATAAAAGTATCACAAGCACAAACACATCCGTTCCACACCCCACCCTCTCAGGTGATCTCAGACCACCACAGTGAAGGCAAACACATTTTTCTTCTAGTTATTTAGCTCTTTAT